>CM032766.1:6810357-7399218 GCA_019155195.1 Avicennia marina | reverse complement strand
GTTCCTCTATTCACAAAAAAATTATGTTCAACTTATATTATTTTTATTTTCCTTTTTCCTAACTTATGGTTATAATAAGAGTGAACCCATAAGTTAAGACAATTGATTACAATTGTGAATCATAAACTTATAATGGGAGTGAAGATCTTACATTTACAAAAGATCAATTATTAATCTATTGTTTATATTCCCTATTGAATTAACTCCATAAATGATTCTATTAATTCAATTGAAGCATTAGTATAACTTGGGAAATTGTATTAAGGACTTAAGGGATTAATAGCCTTTAAATAAGAGATTAAAACTTGATAATTAAATTATAATAAAAGTTCTTATATATTTTTGCATGATAATTGTCGTTAGCCTTTGCTTGTGATTGCTACCATACTTAGCTTATTCCATCTACTTAGTTAAAGTTACTTTATTGTTTACTCAATTATTATTTAATTCAACTTTAAATTAATTTTACTTAATCAAAGCATAATATTATTGAAAACGACACTTCTACTCCTTGTGGATATGACAATCCTTACTCTCCTATATTACTTGATATGACCATTGTACACTTGCAACATTAAAATTCCCCTGCATCATGACGCCAAAATTTGATGTGTATCATTAATACATCAAAATTAAATTTATATGAACTAGTACTAGGTGAGTATGAGTGTCAGATCCATAAGGTGGGTGTGTGTGTTTATCAATTTAACTAAGTTTCTATTATTTAAGTCTTCCTAAATAGTGAGAATGAAAATAAGAATAATATGAAGATGAGCACTTATGAAAACAATTTCACAAGCAAGAATAAGTGAAGTACTAAGATTGTAAAGCCTAGCCCTTTGTGTTGTATTAGTTTCTGATGTATACCAAATTTTGTTAATTATTAATTAGTTACCTTGTTGCGAATTGTTAATCTTAAAGTCTCTTGAATATTCTCCCGAACTCTTTTAAAGATTTTTCAAGCTTGATCGAGTCAAGTTATGAAATCCTATGATTAAAAATTATCACTTGTACTAATCCTATGATTTCACCCCCATTATTCTCATAGAATTAATGCTCACAATTCTACATCTTGGGTGTAGGTTTCACTCCTACTATTTCCACAAAATTAATGTTCACAATTGTACATCAAGCGCCCGGGTTTTGCTCCCATTATTTCCCATACTGCCACAAATTAATTAAAGAATTGTTCAAATCCACTAATCACAATTCATAACACTAATTTGTAAATAATCAAGAGAAAAGACAATTAATCATAAAGTTATGCATACATCTTTCGCCAATACAAACAACTAACTAGAATGAAATTTAGCAACACATATTGTATTCAACAAAAACCATGGCTGAATTATTCAACCTCCAAACAAAGTTATAATGTAAGAATTTTAGAAAAACTTATACTAGATGAATGGTTTACGTGGAACCGATGAATTCTCTCCAACATAGTGTGGATTCCTCCTTTTCACCCCTTTAATGCTTGATCCTTGTGTTTTCTAAGTGTAATAACGCTAAGAACTATTTGAAGACCTCTCAAATTCATACAAGCACATATATTTATATGCACGGACACCTAGGGTTTTAGTAATGGAAAAGAAAAGACAAAACAGTCCTTGAAATTGCATTCAAACAGTTGCCCCACACTACAATCCATGTTTGTGTGCTTCCTTCTTACATCCTTGAGTCTTGGTAATGAGCATTACATGGCTTGCTATGTAAGTCTCATTGAGATGCCACCTTTCCTCACAGTCGCAACTCCACTTCTTGCGGTTGTAAGCTCAATCACAACAAAATCCTTTCTTCACTATTTATCCTTCCATAGCCGTGAACTTCCCCTTTGCAATTGCAATAGCCTTGCTTACGGTTATGAGCTTTGCCTGCAGGCTTCTCTACAATGTCCTACAGTTTCATTCACTCTCACAGCACTCACCCTCACGGTTGAGACTACATCGTCTGCTGTTAATAGCAGGTAACTCTTGAATTTACTGCTTTCAATTTCACGGTTTCAAACTTATCTCTCGCCGCCGCAGATTCAATTCTCAATGACACAACACTTGCAACTAACAAAAAACATTGTTTAAGTGTATATAATGTCCAAGTTCACTTAATTATCACCAAAATGACACTCCCATACACCTCAAATTCATCAAAAATGATACTTTTAAATGCATTTAAACATAATGCAACCATTTTTATCCTTAAACTTATGTAAAATTAACTATTATTGGATAGAAATACACTATAAAATCATGACTTATCATGGATCTATCTCTTAAAATCCATGTGCCCATAAATGAATCATAAGCTGAGATTGATAGAGGCCAATCCATATACCTTGAAATACTGTCAATTGGAAGCCTGATGTACACAATGCTATGTATAAGGTTAGATATTGCCTACACCATAAGTGTTACGAGCAAGTTCCATGCAAATCCTAGCAAAGAGTATTAAAATACTATCAAATGTATCCTCAAGTACTTTAAAAGAAGTAGGGATATATTACTTGTGTATGGAGATGGAGAATTAACGTTTGATGGCTATATTAACTCTAACTTCTAGTCGGATGTCGATGATAGAATATCTACTTCTAGATAAATTTTCACCATCAATGGAGGTGTAGTGAGTTGAATGAGTTTTAAGAAAAGTACCACTACAGATTCTACTACAAAGGCTAAGTATATCACGATATGTGACAATACAAATAAGGTTGTTTAGATTAAGAAGTTCATCACAGAGTTTCAACTAGTTTTGGGATGGATCAGTGATTGCCACTTCATTATGACAATAACAACATGATTGCCTCGGCAAAGGAACCAAGGTCTCATAAAAATCCTAACACATTAAGAGACGTCATCACATCATTGCAGAGATCATGGGAAGGGGTAATATTTCCGTGCAAAAGATAGTTTCAGTAGATAATATGGCTAACCCACTTAGAAAGTCAATGACACAAATGCAGTTAGATTGTTATCTTAAGAAGATGGGTATTATATACCTAGCAATTGGCACTAGGATTATTAGCTTTAGAGTGTCAATGGGAGATTATTAGTGATGTCCCTCTAATTGATAACAAGAATGCTAATAGAATATTTGTTGTAAAATGTTATTTTTTCATCAATTAATAAATATTGATGTTTTCTTTTTCAATGTTTTGGCAATATTTTCATGCACATAATTCTTGATATGGCGTAAAGTTGTGTATGTGTCCATGTGATTGTGTTAAGGCATCTTATTTACAAAATGTTCTGAATATGGACCTGAGATTCCTAAGTAAACAATCATTAAAACTTGTTACTAAGTCATAGATTCTCTGAATGGGCATCAAAGAGTTGTATAGCTTGCACATTATGTGTTTGTGTAGTGAGTGTCATGTCACTCAGTATGAGATACCAAGAACACATGCGTAAATACGTTATTGGAGAATGATTTATTTGAATAATAAGAGGAATGAAGTAGACCATGGAGTTTATGGTTTGCTATCAATGTTTTGCTCAGTAATCGTGTCAAGTGCACGAAAGCCTTTGACCTAAGATGACATGATTGTCTTGATCATATGAAAATTAGAATATCTTATAGGTTACATAATCTTATAAGTAATTGAAAATAACCTTATGTAAATACCCTCTTAGTACACAATCATTAAAATTTGTTCACGATTCACGTGTTCTCTAAAGGGCCATTGGAGTATAGGTACGACTTGTACTCGTGTTTGTATAGATTGTCATGCCATAAAGTATGTAATATTGAGAACATGCATGTGGATATGTATTTAGTATGTGATATCGAGAACACATGTGTGTGGATACGTAATTAGCGAATGAGTATTCAAACACTTACTCAAAGAATGAACTAGACACATGGAGTTTACTCTTTGTTATCAATGTCTTTCTTTATGATCATGTTAAATTTTCTTAGACCTTAGATCTGAGATAACATAGATATGTTGTCCATATCATGGTTAGTGCATCATTAGGAAATGCAGAACCAGACCTATATTGATATGAGATAGCATTATAAGCCCAACATGCAATTCCTATATATGTATGGAAGCATGTGTGCAATCAATAAGGGATTTATCTTATAAGTAAGCAAGGCATTGTCTTATGCAATCAATACTCCATGAGGAAAAAATCCTTGATGAAGATAACATATGATCATAAAGGTGTTTTTGATAAGACAAAAGTCTCTCAAGGAATATTAATTTGGTTATATGATTGAGCTTATGAGTTTGACTAAATTCATGGTTTCACTTAATCAGGATAAATCAAGATTGAAGGCCTATATTGCATGGTACTCTAATAACACGTGAAATTACAATATATTCGTGCCCCATTTGTGTGTGATTTTTGCATGCATGTGAGCTTAAATGAAGAAAATATAATTTCATACATGAATTATACTAAATATGATGATTTAAATGTGAAAAAGTATAGTTTTGGAGTAAAGTGATTGATTTTGGATATGTACTACACTTAAAATGAAAAACTTGGCCTATAGGTTAGCTTCGGAACTGTGGTAAGAAGAGCCACGGTCGTGAAACGTGGTGGTGCAACCACAAGACTCAATCGCAATGTGCACTAGAATTGTTCACAAAAGCCGGCTGCGGTCACAAGAAATAGGCTCGCCAATGTGAGGATTGAAGTCGCAGTGGTAAAGCAAGGTGCAGTGTTTATAGTGGTATGATGTAGGACACTTCGCAGTTAGAGTCACAATGCAGAGTGACATGGCACAACCATGAAAGAGTTCCCCACAATAGCAGAATGGGAGTGCTAACTTTACTGAAGCCAAGGTCGAATACCTTGTCGTCAAGTTCGCAACTGTGATGGTAGAAGTCACAAATGTGAGGTGATCCAGTGCAAGTGCAAGAATTGAGAAGCAACAGGTCATGCAAACCCATGCCTAGGTTCATAGGTGCAAGCAATAGTCTTGCGACCACGGGAATACGTTTCGCAATCACCAAGCACAATGCGGTGGATGTCTGAACACGATCCTACATGATATTTTCCTGGATTTTCCATCTTTTTTTGACATGTAAAAGGACTCTAGACACAATTAGACTATAAATCTAAGTTCTCCACGGTTGTTAGGGGGTTCCTAGCCTAGTTCTTTACATTTACAACACTTAGAAACATAATTTACACACTTTGAAGAAGTGGAAAAGGAGGGATCTATGCCAAATCTTAGGAAGCTCTCGTTAGTCCATGCAATGCAAGGATAGTAGAATAAGTTTTAAGACTTTTACTATTGTTTTTACACTATTTTAGGATGTTGAACATTATGGTAATAGTTCTTATTAATAATATTATGGATTGCTAGATATTTATGTAGTCTCTTGTGTTTGTATTTGATTAAATATATGTGAATAATTTTGTGATTGATTGTCTTTGCTCTTATTATTCACAGTCGTTGGATTAAATAGTAATTAGGAGAATTGGTCTACCCACTAATTAATTTGTCGCTGAATGAGGAGTGACAGAAGTAAAACTTACACTCTAAACGTATAGTTTTGAACATTAAACCTATGGGAATAATCAGAGTGAAATTATAGGATTAATGCAGAAATCTAATTACTCAACTCTATAATGCTTGAAAACTACTAACCCTTGAGTTAAAGCTTCAGAAGGGTCTGGAAAGATATCCTAGAGACATTACAATTAACAACCCATAACAAAGTAGTTAAATTGAGAATCAATATTAATTAGCATATGTAGGAGATCAATATAACACAAGAGACTATACATTTCAATTCTTGGTACTCCATCTATTCAAGTTTGTGATTTTATTTCTAAGTGCTTGTTTTTATTTTATTATTTTTATTTTAGCCACATTCTTTTAGCCTAAATAATAAAGTCCTAGTTAAATCAATAGACATAAAACCCTTTTATATGGACACGACACATGTACTCATCACAATACTGGTTTAATTAGAAATTAAATTTTGGTATGGTGATGATTCATGTCATACTCACTATTAGAATGGATCATGTGATCACGTCACTATATTTTAGACGGATCATGATATGGACCATAGGCTAAGTATTACTCATCTCCTTTGAGCTATACTTTTTGTCAACTAAGGAAGAATATAGAGAGTCACTCACAAAAGAACAAGGAAACAACAAGATGTTATTTTGTTGAGGGGCTTTGACCAAGACTGGTTGGTCACAAATGGATTGGATCAAATAGAATTATTTATTTCTTGTTATGTTTGTTAATAATCGGATTACCAATAAGAAATTTAACGAGCCTTTAATTTAATTAATGGAATTAACTAAATTCAAGGACAAGTTACCAATGAGCTTTAATCATTAATTGGATTAACCATTTATTATGGCATAGGCTTGAATTAATTTTAAGGTCCATTTAAAAGCTCACAGAGCCTATTCCATGTGCCCTAATTAGTTAAACATAGAAAAAGAATTTAACCGTATTAACAGTATAGTGTCTTAGAAGTAAATGACTTGGAAGATTCCACCACATCAAAGGACATGTCACTTTCACCCCAAATCAGCAGCCTCTCTCTTTTGCCAAAAGAGAAAAATATTCTTGCCCCACCCCTATTTTTCTCTTGCTTAAAAATTCATCAAAGTGTAAAGGAGTTTGTGGAATTTTGTAAAAGAGGTCATAGGAATTCATCAGAAAGATCTTGCCCCTAAATTGTTCTTGTGGACAATCTAAATCTGAGACTCAAGATTTATGGCTTATTGTTTGCATTCAAAATATGCCAGGAATTGAATTCCAGGTAATAAATCCATGCAACTATCTGTATTTAAATTTATGTGTGGTATACTAAGATGACAGATTGTGTTAGGAGATTTGATTTTCTTGCATTATTTGATGACTTTCTAAATTTTTAAAATTAAACCTAACAAAACCCAACACAAAATACATCATACTTATGTAATATCAACTAAAAACAATCATCAGACATATAATAATCTAACTTGTACCCTTAATTATTGTCTACATTAAAGATTTCAGAATGTATTAGTCTTTGACCTCATGCAAATGCAAATTCGTTAGCTAAATGAATCATTCAATGCATAAAGTAGTGGGCTATAACCTAATTATTTTCTTATCCATCTAATAGCCACTGCATACATCACAACATAATATCGATGCATGAATAAAGATAGTTGTTTTGGTATCCTCTCACCAAGTTTGAAGACCATGAACTAATGCTTCAAACTCCTCTCACTAGGCACCCACTATCTCTTAACACCAAAAAAAATATTTAGTTGGATCACTAAAAACAAGCGATGCATAATTATCATCTAGTTTTGTAATCAACCACACCTTCCATTCCCTTGAATTTGGACAGTCTGTCATACTCAATAAGAAGAAGCAAATTTATTTTGAAATATCTCAATAAGGGTTTCCAGTTTGTGCAATGCCTCAATGAACCAGTGGGTTTGCTTGCTTCCAAAACTCTATGACTAATTTCAACATACCGTGACTAATTTCACAGCACCCCTACTGTGATGGATCGCATGGGCCCGTACAGATTTCATGTCACGTGAAGATATAGGCAAATATGATATACTTACAAATCACATATATTTATCATATTTTAATGTGGAACAAGAGATAATGCGAATAAAGAAACAGACTTTTTGTAATTATACTATTGTACGCTCCACTGTAACATATCACATTATTCCATCTACTCATTCTAGTGCATGACCAAACGCGTAAGAGTCTGTCCTCTATATATGAAATCTGCTGACCCAAGTCCTAAAATATGGGTACGTCACGGGAACTACCATAATGATTTAACAACACAAAAAAGAGAACTTAGGCATTCTTCATTTGCGAGACAACTCATATTCATTCGCATGATTATCCTTGACGCACAACCTGTTGTACTCAAGGTCACATGCAATTATAAATAGTGTGTCCACTCTGCACTTACATCAATTAAGCCTCACCAAGCATAAAAAATGCATTACAAATCTACGGATACTTTTGAGTAATAGGATGAATTTAGCATCTCAATGAAGATTACGGCTGCACTTTGGATCCTAATTACGGATATTTACATGCATACTTAACTATGATGGAGGAAGAATGGCAACATTGCTCATAAGAACAACATGAACTTCCATAAAGAGTTGAGAACTTTGAATTCATTAGCTCTAATAGAAAGCTATTACTATGACTTGCACCACACTTATAGAGAAGACCCTTGATCTAAAATGAATACGTGAGAACAATAACAAAATGACTATATATATTTGTTGCACTAGCTGTTAAAATATTGCTCATGAGTATGCGTCCACTGGAGATGAATAGGAAACATGAGCTAGTTGGACATTGAGCATAAGGCTAACATATTCATAGATATTGCCCTGTTTGATGATAATTAGTGTGCTAAATTTTTAAATTTCCTATGCCGTATCTTTATGTTTCCACACAAGTAGTAATATTTTGTTAAATATTGAAGCACACACAAAAGCATATAAAGTGTTTGGTAAAGAAGTGACTCAAACCCAAGCAAATCTTGCTTGCGTGAACTGCAGGAAACAACCCAAATACAACAAATTTGCAAGAACCCAAGTTGAATGAGGACCATAACCAACACACCTACGTTGGTTGATACGCCATGAATCTCTCTAGGGACACTTGGAATAACTTGATTTAGAAGGATAATTTACAAGAATTGTGAAGCTCTCAAATTTTAGGAAATGGAATAATTTATTACTCAAAGTGACAAAAGGTTTTTTTCAACATATGCTAAGGACCTTTTTAATAGTTCTATAGTCTAATAAAATACCTAAAAGTCTATGTAAAAATTAGTAAGGAATCCGAGATAAATAAGGAAATCTTTCTCTCCAAGCCTTTATCGCAATCAATTAGAGCACCTCTATGATCGATCAATTGCTTTTCAAATCGATCGTGGTCAATTTAGACATTGTTTGATTGTATTTACAAAATGTTTAGTGCATTCTGCAAGATCGACACTAATGTGGATCTGATTCCTATTAGATCGATCCACCTCATGTTAAATCATAATTTCAAAGAGTGTTACATGTTAAAGTCAACCTACCACCACCTAGAACCAATTCAACTACCCTAGGATCAATAAAGAGTCTATCTAGATTGATTAATGCATTTAGGATATTGTTTTCATCCTTGTTTTACACCAGGTTGATCCAAAAACACTCCTTTAGCTTCCAACGTATCTCAATAAAGACTCCATCTAGATTGATCTTAATGCATTTAGGATATTGTTTTCATCCTTGTTTCAAACCAGGTTGATCCAAAGACGCTCCTTTGGCTTCCTAAGTATCTCTAAACATCAAACCTCTCTTGGTAGCCATTCACAAGTGTAGCCATTGATTGTTTGAGCTTCTTTTCCTTAGATCATGTGATTGGTCCTCTAATTATCCTTGGATACTCCAGCTTTGATTAGACGTTCACCTCATCCCCTTACTCTTGAGAAGGAATTTGCCTCAATTTACCTTTTTGCTCATCACCTGAATCAAATGGACTTAAATTAGTAACATTGATCGTGGAACTTATTCCATATTCACCTTGTAACTTCAACTTGTTGGCATTATCATTGATTCTCTTTTTGACTTGGAATGGACCATATCCATTAGGCATGAGCTTTGACTTTCTTCAGTCTGGGAATCTCTCTTTACATGTATGTACCCAAACCTAATCTCCAGGCTCAAATACAACTCCATTATGCCTATTATTGTCATGTTGTGCATATTGCTTAGTTCTTCTCCCAATGCTTTGTCAAACTCTTTTCAAGAAGTTGTTTTACAAACTTCGTTGTCTTTTCACCTTCTACATTTACTTGCTCTTACAAGGTAATGACAACAAATCAAATGGAGTTAAAGAATTAAAGCCATATACAACTTCAAATGGTAATACGTGAGTAGTGCTATGCGTGCTCCTATTATATGCAAATTCAACATATGGTAAGTACTCTTCATAACTTCTAATGTTTTCATAATTCATGCTCTTAGCAACACAGTTAAGGTACTATTTACTACATCAATTCAACAATCCATCTGTGGGTGACTAATGGTAGAAAACAATCATTTAGTCCATAACTTCTTCCACAATGTCTTGCAAAAATAACTTATGAATTTCACATCCCTATCTAAAACAATGGTACTAGGCAAGCCATGTAGCCTTACAATTTCTTTAAAAAACAAATTAAAAATATGGGATGCATCATCTGACTTGTGCCATGCAATAAAATGAGCTATTTTTGAAAATCTTGCAAATCTATCCATCACTACAAAAATGTAATTCATGCCAGTCTTGGGTATAGGTAAACCTAACACAAAATGTATGGAAATATTAGTTGACAACAAATTAGGAATAGGTAAAGGAGTATGAAAGCCATGCAATTGTAGCTTAGATTTCACCTCTTTGCACTTGATAAATCTTTTGACTACTCTCTCCAAGTCTCATCTCAAGTGCATCTACTAGAAACGTTCATGCAGAATAGAAATTTTTTTGGTGACACTATAGTATCCCATTAACCCTCCATCATGAGGATTTGTCATAAGTAATGTATACAAACAACATATGTAGATACACAATTTATCTATGAACAACAAATAACCATCATGCTAGAAATCTTTTTCACAGGCTCTTTTTATAGTCTATTCAAATACTTCACCAAAAACTTCATCTTTAGCATGCAGTTGCTTAATAGGCTCAAATCCTAGAAACCTAGCATCTAAGGTAGTAAGAAGTGTACAGCAATGTGACAAAAAATCCACAGTAACGTTATCTAACCCCTTTTTATACTTACACATATGGTAATGTGTCAATAAAAGATACCTACCTTAAATGTATTTTGCTTATCTTGTTTCTTAAGGTGTTTGAGTGGCTCATGGTCCGTGTCCATGACAAACACTTTTAGATGCAAGTAATGTTGCCTTGTTCCCAATGCTCACACCAATTAGTATAACTCCTTGTTATATATTGGATAATTCAAAGTTGCCCCATTTGATTTCTCACTAAAATATGCTATGTGCCTTCTCTCTTTCATCAACACAGTTTCAAAACTTACACCAGATGCATCATATTCAAGCTCAAAGATTTTAGCAAAATCAAGTAATGAAAGTACAGGAGAATTAGTAAGTTTATTCTTTAAAGTCTCAAATGCTCACTACTGAGCTTCTTTCCATTGAAGCTTCTCATTATTTTTTATGACAATCGCAAGTGGCACAACAATGGCACTAAAATATCATACAAATCACCTATAGAAACTTACCAAACCATAAAAACTCCTTACCTCATAATCCGTCATCGGCAGTAGCCACTCTTGAATAGCCTTTACTTTATTATCATCCACTCATATGCCCTATGCACTTACAACAAACTAGGAATACACACACAAAGTGTGCGCTTCTTGTAGTTAGCATACAACTTCTCTTTATGTAAGGCCTCAAATACACTACACAAGTGCTCAACACAATCTTGTATGGACTTACTATAAACCAAAATATCATCAAAATATACAACCACAAATTTACTTACAAATGCAAGCAAGACATGATTCATTAAATACAAAAACATACTATGAGTATTCATAAGTCCAAATGACATGACAAAGCACTCATGAAGCTTAAATTTAATCTTAAATGCCATTTTCCACTCATCTCCCTCTTTAATTCTTATTTGATGGTAACCACCATTAAGATCAACTTAAGAAAATATATTAAAGCCATGTAATTCATATAGCATATCATCTAACTAAGGTATAGGATGGCGATACTTTACCATAAAGGTGTTTATAGCTCTATAGTCCACAGACATGCACCATGATCTAGCCTTCTTTAGCTCTAGCAACACTAGGACTAAGCTTGGGTTCATAATCTATTGAACCCATCCTTTATTGATCAAATCCTCAACTTTCCACTAGATCTCCTTAGTCTCTTCTTGATTGTTCTAATATGCTGGTTTGTTTGGAGTGGCTACAACTAGTACAAAGTCAATTTTTGATTCAATGGCTCGAACTAATGGGAGTCCATTAGGAAGCTCCTTCAGTATTACATCTCTAAATTCCTATGAAACATTCAAAACAATCTCAATGAGGGATGATGTGACCTCTTCTAAAAGAAAACCATCTTCTTTGAACATTAACAATATCACTTCTCTCTCGCTACTATAGCTACCCTACATCTTTCATGGATGCTAACATGCACTCATTTCTTTTTTTTTTTTCCTTTCCTTTTTTTCTTTTAACTTCATTACCACTTTTGTTTTCCTTCTCACTCTCCCAATTCTTTTTTTTTTCTTTTCTAACTCTAACTACATTTAACCTTCATGAACTTCATTTGGTTTGAGGAGCACTAGAGTGATCTTTTGTTGTGGAAATGGAAGGTGTGCTTGTTTGTAACTCCATCAAATGCAATCATCCCAACATATTGCCAAGGTTAGCCCAACAAGATGTGACTTGCTTGCATTAGTAACACATCACAAAATACCTCATCTTTATACTTTCCAATCTCAAATGCATCAATTACCTACATTGCCACCTTAACTTCACCACTATTTTTCAATTATTGTAGCCTGCAAGGGTTGCCATGATCTCTTAACAATAAAGTATTAGTGATACGCTCTCTAACTCCAATAATAAATGAGAGATACTAGAAGGGCATTTGTTTGTATATGTACTTCTCAAATTAATTAATAAAATATTAATTTCCATATCAGTATTGTAGCAAGTCTTCATGCATAAAAATCTTGATTGGCGTAAAGTATTGCATGTGCCCATGTATTTGAACTAAGAAACCTTATTCATAAGGAGTTATGAATATGGGATAAGGCTTTCTTAGTATTCAAATTACAAAAACCTATCCGTGAGTCATAGACACCTTAAAAGACATTAGAGAGTTGATACAACTCGCACACCTTGTATTTGTATGGTAAGTGTCATGTCATTTTGTATGAGAGACTGAGAATACATATTTGCGAATGCATCATTAGGGAATGGGGCATTCGAACAATGACTCGTAGAATGAAACAGATGAATGGAGTTCACTATTAGCTAATAACATCCTGCCTTATGATCATGTTAAGTATGCATGGACCTTAAACTAGAGACGACATTGGTCTTATACACATGGTGGTCAACGTATCATTAGGGCATCAAAGGCTAATATCTTTCCTGATATAGGATAGGATCATAAGCTCAACATACCATTACCTGGGTGCGTATGGAAGCATCTGTGTATTTAATAAAGCATTTGTCTCCTTACAAATAAGCAAGGCGTTTGCCCTATGCTGTTAGCATTCTACAGAAATGCTTGGCCAAAGCAATGTGTTATCAAAAAGGAGTTTTTGATAAGAACATTTGTCTAATGAGAAAATGCTGATTGGCCATATGATCAAATGTGAGTTTGACTCTATGGCTCTTGCTCAATTGGGATAAAGTACAACAAAAAGGTTTATATGGCATGGTAATCATGATCATTGTGATCCAAATCACTTCATCTTAATTGGACTATAATATAGGTCATAGGCTAGACATTACCAATGTCCTTTGCACTATGCTCGTTGCCAATTAAGAATGAATCTAGAAAGTCACACACATAAGATTGGGATGTGTTGTGAGTATTAAATTGGTGGGTTGTATTATTTATTTAGTTGTAATTGAATTGGACTAAATAAATTATTGTAGTACTTATTAATGGTGAGATCATTAATTACAAGTAGAATGGGAATTTAATTTAATTTAATTAATAAAAAAATTAAATTAAATTCCCATTTTACTTGTAATTAATGATCTCACCATTAATAAGTACTACAATAATTTATTTAGTCCAATTCAATTACAACTAAATAAATAATACAACCCACCAATTTAATACTCACAACACATCCCAATCTTATGTGTGTGACTTTCTAGATTCATTCTTAATTGGCAACGAGCATAGTGCAAAGGACATTGGTAATGTCTAGCCTATGACCTATATTATAGTCCAATTAAGATGAAGTGATTTGGATCACAATGATCATGATTACCATGCCATATAAACCTTTTTGTTGTACTTTATCCCAATTGAGCAAGAGCCATAGAGTCAAACTCACATTTGATCATATGGCCAATCAGCATTTTCTCATTAGACAAATGTTCTTATCAAAAACTCCTTTTTGATAACACATTGCTTTGGCCAAGCATTTCTGTAGAATGCTAACAGCATAGGGCAAACGCCTTGCTTATTTGTAAGGAGACAAATGCTTTATTAAATACACAGATGCTTCCATACGCACCCAGGTAATGGTATGTTGAGCTTATGATCCTATCCTATATCAGGAAAGATATTAGCCTTTGATGCCCTAATGATACGTTGACCACCATGTGTATAAGACCAATGTCGTCTCTAGTTTAAGGTCCATGCATACTTAACATGATCATAAGGCAGGATGTTATTAGCTAATAGTGAACTCCATTCATCTGTTTCATTCTACGAGTCATTGTTCGAATGCCCCATTCCCTAATGATGCATTCGCAAATATGTATTCTCAGTCTCTCATACAAAATGACATGACACTTACCATACAAATACAAGGTGTGCGAGTTGTATCAACTCTCTAATGTCTTTTAAGGTGTCTATGACTCACGGATAGGTTTTTGTAATTTGAATACTAAGAAAGCCTTATCCCATATTCATAACTCCTTATGAATAAGGTTTCTTAGTTCAAATACATGGGCACATGCAATACTTTACGCCAATCAAGATTTTTATGCATGAAGACTTGCTACAATACTGATATGGAAATTAATATTTTATTAATTAATTTGAGAAGTACATATACAAACAAATGCCCTTCTAGTATCTCTCATTTATTATTGGCGTTAGAGAGCGTATCACTAATACTTTATTGTTAAGAGATCATGGCAACCCTTGCAGGCTACAATAATTGAAAAATAGTGGTGAAGTTAAGGTGGCAATGTAGGTAATTGATGCATTTGAGATTGGAAAGTATAAAGATGAGGTATTTTGTGATGTGTTACTAATGCAAGCAAGTCACATCTTGTTGGGCTAACCTTGGCAATATGTTGGGATGATTGCATTTGATGGAGTTACAAACAAGCACACCTTCCATTTCCACAACAAAAGATCACTCTAGTGCTCCTCAAACCAAATGAAGTTCATGAAGGTTAAATGTAGTTAGAGTTAGAAAATAAAAAAAAAAGAATTGGGAGAGTGAGAAGGAAAACAAAAGTGGTAATGAAGTTAAAAGAAAAAAAGGAAAGGAAAAAAAAAAAAGAAATGAGTGCATGTTAGCATCCATGAAAGATGTAGGGTAGCTATAGTAGCGAGAGAGAAGTGATATTGTTAATGTTCAAAGAAAATGGTTTTCTTTTAGAAGAGGTCACATCATCCCTCATTGAGATTGTTTTGTATGTTTCATAGGAATTTAGAGATGTAATACTGAAGGAGCTTCCTAATGGACTCCCATTAGTTCGAGCCATTGAATCAAAAATTGACTTTGTACTAGTTGTAGCCACTCCAAACAAACCAGCATATTAGAACAATCAAGAAGAGACTAAGGAGATCTAGTGGAAAGTTGAGGATTTGATCAATAAAGGATGGGTTCAATAGATTATGAACCCAAGCTTAGTCCTAGTGTTGCTAGAGCTAAAGAAGGCTAGATCATGGTGCATGTCTGTGGACTATAGAGCTATAAACACCTTTATGGTAAAGTATCGCCATCCTATACCTTAGTTAGATGATATGCTATATGAATTACATGGCTTTAATATATTTTCTTAAGTTGATCTTAATGGTGGTTACCATCAAATAAGAATTAAAGAGGGAGATGAGTGGAAAATGGCATTTAAGATTAAATTTAAGCTTCATGAGTGCTTTGTCATGTCATTTGGACTTATGAATACTCATAGTATGTTTTTGTATTTAATGAATCATGTCTTGCTTGCATTTGTAAGTAAATTTGTGGTTGTATATTTTGATGATATTTTGGTTTATAGTAAGTCCATACAAGATTGTGTTGAGCACTTGTGTAGTGTATTTGAGGCCTTACATAAAGAGAAGTTGTATGCTAACTACAAGAAGCGCACACTTTGTGTGTGTATTCCTAGTTTGTTGTAAGTGCATAGGGCATATGAGTGGATGATAATAAAGTAAAGGCTATTCAAGAGTGGCTACTGCCGATGACGGATTATGAGGTAAGGAGTTTTTATGGTTTGGTAAGTTTCTATAGGTGATTTGTATGATATTTTAGTGCCATTGTTGTGCCACTTGCGATTGTCATAAAAAATAATGAGAAGCTTCAATGGAAAGAAGCTCAGTAGTGAGCATTTGAGACTTTAAAGAATAAACTTACTAATTCTCCTGTACTTTCATTACTTGATTTTGCTAAAATCTTTGAGCTTGAATATGATGCATCTGGTGTAAGTTTTGAAACTGTGTTGATGAAAGAGAGAAGGCACATAGCATATTTTAGTGAGAAATCAAATGGGGCAACTTTGAATTATCCAATATATAACAAGGAGTTATACTAATTGGTGTGAGCATTGGGAACAAGGCAACATTACTTGCATCTAAAAGTGTTTGTCATGGACACGGACCATGAGCCACTCAAACACCTTAAGAAACAAGATAAGCAAAATACATTTAAGGTAGGTATCTTTTATTGACACATTACCATATGTGTAAGTATAAAAAGGGGTTAGATAACGTTACTGTGGATTTTTTGTCACATTGCTGTACACTTCTTACTACCTTAGATGCTAGGTTTCTAGGATTTGAGCCTATTAAGCAACTGCATGCTAAAGATGAAGTTTTTGGTGAAGTATTTGAATAGACTATAAAAAGAGCCTGTGAAAAAGATTTCTAGCATGATGGTTATTTGTTGTTCATAGATAAATTGTGTATCTACATATGTTGTTTGTATACATTACTTATGACAAATCCTCATGATGGAGGGTTAATGGGATACTATAGTGTCACCAAAAAAATTTCTATTCTGCATGAACGTTTCTAGTAGATGCACTTGAGATGAGACTTGGAGAGAGTAGTCAAAAGATTTATCAAGTGCAAAGAGGTGAAATCTAAGCTACAATTGCATGGCTTTCATACTCCTTTACCTATTCCTAATTTGTTGTCAACTAATATTTCCATACATTTTGTGTTAGGTTTACCTATACCCAAGACTGGCATGAATTACATTTTTGTAGTGATGGATAGATTTGCAAGATTTTCAAAAATAGCTCATTTTATTGCATGGCACAAGTCAGATGATGCATCCCATATTTTTAATTTGTTTTTTAAAGAAATTGTAAGGCTACATGGCTTGCCTAGTACCATTGTTTTAGATAGGGATGTGAAATTCATAAGTTATTTTTGCAAGACATTGTGGAAGAAGTTATGGACTAAATGATTGTTTTCTACCATTAGTCACCCACAGATGGATTGTTGAATTGATGTAGTAAATAGTACCTTAACTGTGTTGCTAAGAGCATGAATTATGAAAACATTAGAAGTTATGAAGAGTACTTACCATATGTTGAATTTGCATATAATAGGAGCACGCATAGCACTACTCACGTATTACCATTTGAAGTTGTATATGGCTTTAATTCTTTAACTCCATTTGATTTGTTGTCATTACCTTGTAAGAGCAAGTAAATGTAGAAGGTGAAAAGACAACGAAGTTTGTAAAACAACTTCTTGAAAAGAGTTTGACAAAGCATTGGGAGAAGAACTAAGCAATATGCACAACATGACAATAATAGGCATAATGGAGTTGTATTTGAGCCTGGAGATTAGGTTTGGGTACATACATGTAAAGAGAGATTCCCAGACTGAAGAAAGTCAAAGCTCATGCCTAATGGATATGGTCCATTCCAAGTCAAAAAGAGAATCAATGATAATGCCAACAAGTTGAAGTTACAAGGTGAATATGGAATAAGTTCCACGATCAATGTTACTAATTTAAGTCCATTTGATTCAGGTGATGAGCAAAAAGGTAAATTGAGGCAAATTCCTTCTCAAGAGTAAGGGGATGAGGTGAACGTCTAATCAAAGCTGGAGTATCCAAGGATAATTAGAGGACCAATCACATGATCTAAGGAAAAGAAGCTCAAACAATCAATGGCTACACTTGTGAATGGCTACCAAGAGAGGTTTGATGTTTAGAGATACTTAGGAAGCCAAAGGAGCGTCTTTGGATCAACCTGGTTTGAAACAAGGATGAAAACAATATCCTAAATGCATTAAGATCAATCTAGATGGAGTCTTTATTGAGCTACGTTGGAAGCTAAAGGAGTGTTTTTGGATCAACCTGGTGTAAAACAAGGATGAAAACAATATCCTAAATGCATTAATCAATCTAGATAGACTCTTTATTGATCCTAGGGTAGTTGAATTGGTTCTAGGTGGTGGTAGGTTGACTTTAACATGTAACACTCTTTGAAATTATGATTTAACATGAGGTGGATCGATCTAATAGGAATCAGATCCACATTAGTGTCGATCTTGCAGAATGCACTAAACATTTTGTAAATACAATCAAACAATGTCTAAATTGACCACGATCGATTTGAAAAGCAATTGATCGATCATAGAGGTGCTCTAATTGATTGCGATAAAGGCTTGGAGAGAAAGATTTCCTTATTTATCTCGGATTCCTTACTAATTTTTACATAGACTTTTAGGTATTTTATTAGACTATAGAACTATTAAAAAGGTCCTTAGCATATGTTGAAAAAAACCTTTTGTCACTTTGAGTAATAAATTATTCCATTTCCTAAAATTTGAGAGCTTCACAATTCTTGTAAATTATCCTTCTAAATCAAGTTATTCCAAGTGTCCCTAGAGAGATTCATGGCGTATCAACCAACGTAGGTGTGTTGGTTATGGTCCTCATTCAACTTGGGTTCTTGCAAATTTGTTGTATTTGGGTTGTTTCCTGCAGTTTACGCAAGCAAGATTTGCTTGGGTTTGAGTCACTTCTTTACCAAACACTTTATATGCTTTTGTGTGTGCTTCAATATTTAACAAAATATTACTACTTGTGTGGAAACATAAAGATACGGCATAGGAAATTTAAAAATTTAGCACACTAATTATCATCAAACAGGGCAATATCTATGAATATGTTAGCCTTATGCTCAATGTCCAACTAGCTCATGTTTCCTATTCATCTCCAGTGGACGCATACTCATGAGCAATATTTTAACAGCTAGTGCAACAAATATATATAGTCATTTTGTTATTGTTCTCACGTATTCATTTTAGATCAAGGGTCTTCTCTATAAGTGTGGTGCAAGTCATAGTAATAGCTTTCTATTAGAGCTAATGAATTCAAAGTTCTCAACTCTTTATGGAAGTTCATGTTGTTCTTATGAGCAATGTTGCCATTCTTCCTCCATCATAGTTAAGTATGCATGTAAATATCCGTAATTAGGATCCAAAGTGCAGCCGTAATCTTCATTGAGATGCTAAATTCATCCTATTACTCAAAAGTATCCGTAGATTTGTAATGCATTTTTTATGCTTGGTGAGGCTTAATTGATGTAAGTGCAGAGTAGACACACTATTTATAATTGCATGTGACCTTGAGTACAACAGGTTGTGCGTCAAGGATAATCATGCGAATGAATATGAGTTGTCTCGCAAATGAAGAATGCCTAAGTTCTCTTTTTTGTGTTGTTAAATCATTATGGTAGTTCCCGTGACGTACCCATATTTTAGGACTTGGGTCAGCAGATTTCATATATAGAGGACAAACTCTTACGCGTTTGGTCATGCACTAGAATGAGTAGATGGAATAATGTGATATGTTACAGTGGAGCGTACAATAGTATAATTACAAAAAGTCTGTTTCTTTATTCGCATTATCTCTTGTTCCACATTAAAATATGATAAATATATGTGATTTGTAAGTATATCATATTTGCCTATATCTTCACGTGACATGAAATCTGTACGGGCCCATGCGATCCATCACAGTAGGGGTGCTGTGAAATTAGTCACGGTATGTTGAAATTAGTCATAGAGTTTTGGAAGCAAGCAAACCCACTGGTTCATTGAGGCATTGCACAAACTGGAAACCCTTATTGAGATATTTCAAAATAAATTTGCTTCTTCTTATTGAGTATGACAGACTGTCCAAATTCAAGGGAATGGAAGGTGTGGTTGATTACAAAACTAGATGATAATTATGCATCGCTTGTTTTTAGTGATCCAACTAAATATTTTTTTTGGTGTTAAGAGATAGTGGGTGCCTAGTGAGAGGAGTTTGAAGCATTAGTTCATGGTCTTCAAACTTGGTGAGAGGATACCAAAACAACTATCTTTATTCATGCATCGATATTATGTTGTGATGTATGCAGTGGCTATTAGATGGATAAGAAAATAATTAGGTTATAGCCCACTGCTTTATGCATTGAATGATTCATTTAGCTAACGAATTTGCATTTGCATGAGGTCAAAGACTAATACATTCTGAAATCTTTAATGTAGACAATAATTAAGGGTACAAGTTAGATTATTATATGTCTGATGATTGTTTTTAGTTGATATTACATAAGTATGATGTATTTTGTGTTGGGTTTTGTTAGGTTTAATTTTAAAAATTTAGAAAGTCATCAAATAATGCAAGAAAATCAAATCTCCTAACACAATCTGTCATCTTAGTATACCACACATAAATTTAAATACAGATAGTTGCATGGATTTATTACCTGGAATTCAATTCCTGGCATATTTTGAATGCAAACAATAAGCCATAAATCTTGAGTCTCAGATTTAGATTGTCCACAAGAACAATTTAGGGGCAAGATCTTTCTGATGAATTCCTATGACCTCTTTTACAAAATTCCACAAACTCCTTTACACTTTTATGAATTTTTAAGCAAGAGAAAAATAGGGGTGTGGCAAGAATATTTTTCTCTTTTGGCAAAAGAGAGAGGCTGCTGATTTGGGGTGAAAGTGACATGTCCTTTGATGTGGTGGAATCTTCCAAGTCATTTACTTCTAAGACACTATACTGTTAATACGGTTAAATTCTTTTTCTATGTTTAACTAATTAGGGCACATGGAATAGGCTCTGTGAGCTTTTAAATGGACCTTAAAATTAATTCAAGCCTATGCCATAATAAATGGTTAATCCAATTAATGATTAAAGCTCATTGGTAACTTGTCCTTGAATTTAGTTAATTCCATTAATTAAATTAAAGGCTCGTTAAATTTCTTATTGGTAATCCGATTATTAACAAACATAACAAGAAATAAATAATTCTATTTGATCCAATCCATTTGTGACCAACCAGTCTTGGTCAAAGCCCCTCAACAAAATAACATCTTGTTGTTTCCTTGTTCTTTTGTGAGTGACTCTCTATATTCTTCCTTAGTTGACAAAAAGTATAGCTCAAAGGAGATGAGTAATACTTAGCCTATGGTCCATATCATGATCCGTCTAAAACATAGTGACGTGATCACATGATCCATTCTAATAGTGAGTATGACATGAATCATCACCATACCAAAATTTAATTTCTAATTAAACCAGTATTGTGATGAGTACATGTGTCGTGTCCATATAAAAGGGTTTTATGTCTATTGATTTAACTAGGACTTTATTATTTAGGCTAAAAGAATGTGGCTAAAATAAAAATAATAAAATAAAAACAAGCACTTAGAAATAAAATCACAAACTTGAATAGATGGAGTACCAAGAATTGAAATGTCTAGTCTCTTGTGTTATATTGATCTCCTACATATGCTAATTAATATTGATTCTCAATTTAACTACTTTGTTATGGGTTGTTAATTGTAATGTCTCTAGGATATCTTTCCAGACCCTTCTGAAGCTTTAACTCAAGGGTTAGTAGTTTTCAAGCATTATAGAGTTGAGTAATTAGATTTCTGCATTAATCCTATAATTTCACTCTGATTATTCCCATAGGTTTAATGTTCAAAACTATACGTTTAGAGTGTAAGTTTTACTTCTGTCACTCCTCATTCAGCGACAAATTAATTAGTGGGTAGACCAATTCTCCTAATTACTATTTAATCCAACGACTGTGAATAATAAGAGCAAAGACAATCAATCACAAAATTATTCACATATATTTAATCAAATACAAACACAAGAGACTACATAAATATCTAGCAATCCATAATATTATTAATAAGAACTATTACCATAATGTTCAACATCCTAAAATAGTGTAAAAACAATAGTAAAAGTCTTAAAACTTATTCTACTATCCTTGCATTGCATGGACTAACGAGAGCTTCCTAAGATTTGGCATAGATCCCTCCTTTTCCACTTCTTCAAAGTGTGTAAATTATGTTTCTAAGTGTTGTAAATGTAAAGAACTAGGCTAGGAACCCCCTAACAACCGTGGAGAACTTAGATTTATAGTCTAATTGTGTCTAGAGTCCTTTTACATGTCAAAAAAAGATGGAAAATCCAGGAAAATATCATGTAGGATCGTGTTCAGACATCCACCGCATTGTGCTTGGTGATTGCGAAACGTATTCCCGTGGTCGCAAGACTATTGCTTGCACCTATGAACCTAGGCATGGGTTTGCATGACCTGTTGCTTCTCAATTCTTGCACTTGCACTGGATCACCTCACATTTGTGACTTCTACCATCACAGTTGCGAACTTGACGACAAGGTATTCGACCTTGGCTTCAGTAAAGTTAGCACTCCCATTCTGCTATTGTGGGGAACTCTTTCATGGTTGTGCCATGTCACTCTGCATTGTGACTCTAACTGCGAAGTGTCCTGCATCATACCACTATAAACACTGCACCTTGCTTTACCACTGCGACTTCAATCCTCACATTGGCGAGCCTATTTCTTGTGACCACAGCCGGCTTTTGTGAACAATTCTAGTGCACATTGCGATTGAGTCTTGTGGTTGCACCACCACGTTTCACGACCGTGGCTCTTCTTACCACAGTTCCGAAGCTAACCTATAGGCCAAGTTTTTCATTTTAAGTGTAGTACATATCCAAAATCAATCACTTTACTCCAAAACTATACTTTTTCACATTTAAATCATCATATTTAGTATAATTCATGTATGAAATTATATTTTCTTCATTTAAGCTCACATGCATGCAAAAATCACACACAAATGGGGCACGAATATATTGTAATTTCACGTGTTATTAGAGTACCATGCAATATAGGCCTTCAATCTTGATTTATCCTGATTAAGTGAAACCATGAATTTAGTCAAACTCATAAGCTCAATCATATAACCAAATTAATATTCCTTGAGAGACTTTTGTCTTATCAAAAACACCTTTATGATCATATGTTATCTTCATCAAGGATTTTTTCCTCATGGAGTATTGATTGCATAAGACAATGCCTTGCTTACTTATAAGATAAATCCCTTATTGATTGCACACATGCTTCCATACATATATAGGAATTGCATGTTGGGCTTATAATGCTATCTCATATCAAGATAGGTCTGGTTCTGCATTTCCTAATGATGCACTAACCATGATATGGACAACATATCTATGTTATCTCAGATCTAAGGTCTAAGAAAATTTAACATGATCATAAAGAAAGACATTGATAACAAAGAGTAAACTCCATGTGTCTAGTTCATTCTTTGAGTAAGTGTTTGAATACTCATTCGCTAATTACGTATCCACACACATGTGTTCTCGATATCACATACTAAATACATATCCACATGCATGTTCTCAATATTACATACTTTATGGCATGACAATCTATACAAACACGAGTACGAGTCGTACCTATACTCCAATGGCCCTTTAGAGAACACGTGACTCGTGAACAAATTTTAATGATTGTGTACTAAGAGGGTATTTACATAAGGTTATTTTCAATTACTTATAAGATTATGTAACCTATAAGATATTCTAATTTTCATATGATCAAGACAATCATGTCATCTTAGGTCAAAGGCTTTCGTGCACTTGACACGATTACTGAGCAAAACATTGATAGCAAACCATAAACTCCATGGTCTACTTCATTCCTCTTATTATTCAAATAAATCATTCTCCAATAACGTATTTACGCATGTGTTCTTGGTATCTCATACTGAGTGACATGACACTCACTACACAAACACATAATGTGCAAGCTATACAACTCTTTGATGCCCATTCAGAGAATCTATGACTTAGTAACAAGTTTTAATGATTGTTTACTTAGGAATCTCAGGTCCATATTCAGAACATTTTGTAAATAAGATGCCTTAACACAATCACATGGACACATACACAACTTTACGCCATATCAAGAATTATGTGCATGAAAATATTGCCAAAACATTGAAAAAGAAAACATCAATATTTATTAATTGATGAAAAAATAACATTTTACAACAAATATTCTATTAGCATTCTTGTTATCAATTAGAGGGACATCACTAATAATCTCCCATTGACACTCTAAAGCTAATAATCCTAGTGCCAATTGCTAGGTATATAATACCCATCTTCTTAAGATAACAATCTAACTGCATTTGTGTCATTGACTTTCTAAGTGGGTTAGCCATATTATCTACTGAAACTATCTTTTGCACGGAAATATTACCCCTTCCCATGATCTCTGCAATGATGTGATGACGTCTCTTAATGTGTTAGGATTTTTATGAGACCTTGGTTCCTTTGCCGAGGCAATCATGTTGTTATTGTCATAATGAAGTGGCAATCACTGATCCATCCCAAAACTAGTTGAAACTCTGTGATGAACTTCTTAATCTAAACAACCTTATTTGTATTGTCACATATCGTGATATACTTAGCCTTTGTAGTAGAATCTGTAGTGGTACTTTTCTTAAAACTCATTCAACTCACTACACCTCCATTGATGGTGAAAATTTATCTAGAAGCAGATATTCTATCATCGACATCCGACTAGAAGTTAGAGTTAATATAGCCATCAAACGTTAATTCTCCATCTCCATACACAAGTAATATATCCCTACTTCTTTTAAGTACTTGAGGATACATTTGATAGTATTTTAATACTCTTTGCTAGGATTTGCATGGAACTTGCTCGTAACACTTATGGTGTAGGCAATATCTAACCTTATACATAGCATTGTGTACATCAGGCTTCCAATTGACAGTATTTCAAGGTATATGGATTGGCCTCTATCAATCTCAGCTTATGATTCATTTATGGGCACATGGATTTTAAGAGATAGATCCATGATAAGTCATGATTTTATAGTGTATTTCTATCCAATAATAGTTAATTTTACATAAGTTTAAGGATAAAAATGGTTGCATTATGTTTAAATGCATTTAAAAGTATCATTTTTGATGAATTTGAGGTGTATGGGAGTGTCATTTTGGTGATAATTAAGTGAACTTGGACATTATATACACTTAAACAATGTTTTTTGTTAGTTGCAAGTGTTGTGTCATTGAGAATTGAATCTGCGGCGGCGAGAGATAAGTTTGAAACCGTGAAATTGAAAGCAGTAAATTCAAGAGTTACCTGCTATTAACAGCAGACGATGTAGTCTCAACCGTGAGGGTGAGTGCTGTGAGAGTGAATGAAACTGTAGGACATTGTAGAGAAGCCTGCAGGCAAAGCTCATAACCGTAAGCAAGGCTATTGCAATTGCAAAGGGGAAGTTCACAGCTATGGAAGGATAAATAGTGAAGAAAGGATTTTGTTGTGATTGAGCTTACAACCGCAAGAAGTGGAGTTGCGACTGTGAGGAAAGGTGGCATCTCAATGAGACTTACATAGCAAGCCATGTAATGCTCATTACCAAGACTCAAGGATGTAAGAAGGAAGCACACAAACATGGATTGTAGTGTGGGGCAACTGTTTGAATGCAATTTCAAGGACTGTTTTGTCTTTTCTTTTCCATTACTAAAACCCTAGGTGTCCGTGCATATAAATATATGTGCTTGTATGAATTTGAGAGGTCTTCAAATAGTTCTTAGCGTTATTACACTTAGAAAACACAAGGATCAAGCATTGAAGGGGTGAAAAGGAGGAATCCACACTATGTTGGAGAGAATTCATCGGTTCCACGTAAACCATTCATCTAGTATAAGTTTTTCTAAAATTCTTACATTATAACTTTGTTTGGAGGTTGAATAATTCAGCCATGGTTTTTGTTGAATACAATATGTGTTGCTAAATTTCATTCTAGTTAGTTGTTTGTATTGGCGAAAGATGTATGCATAACTTTATGATTAATTGTCTTTTCTCTTGATTATTTACAAATTAGTGTTATGAATTGTGATTAGTGGATTTGAACAATTCTTTAATTAATTTGTGGCAGTATGGGAAATAATGGGAGCGAAACCCGGGCGCTTGATGTACAATTGTGAACATTAATTTTGTGGAAATAGTAGGAGTGAAACCTACACCCAAGATGTAGAATTGTGAGCATTAATTCTATGAGAATAATGGGGGTGAAATCATAGGATTAGTACAAGTGATAATTTTTAATCATAGGATTTCATAACTTGACTCGATCAAGCTTGAAAAATCTTTAAAAGAGTTCGGGAGAATATTCAAGAGACTTTAAGATTAACAATTCGCAACAAGGTAACTAATTAATAATTAACAAAATTTGGTATACATCAGAAACTAATACAACACAAAGGGCTAGGCTTTACAATCTTAGTACTTCACTTATTCTTGCTTGTGAAATTGTTTTCATAAGTGCTCATCTTCATATTATTCTTATTTTCATTCTCACTATTTAGGAAGACTTAAATAATAGAAACTTAGTTAAATTGATAAACACACACACCCACCTTATGGATCTGACACTCATACTCACCTAGTACTAGTTCATATAAATTTAATTTTGATGTATTAATGATACACATCAAATTTTGACGTCATGATGCAGGGGAATTTTAATGTTGCAAGTGTACAATGGTCGTATCAAGTAATATAGGAGAGTAAGGATTGCCATATCCACAAGGAGTAGAAGTGTCGTTTTCAATAATATTATGCTTTGATTAAGTAAAATTAATTTAAAGTTGAATTAAATAATAATTGAGTAAACAATAAAGTAACTTTAACTAAGTAGATGGAATAAGCTAAGTATGGTAGCAATCACAAGCAAAGGCTAACGACAATTATCATGCAAAAATATATAAGAACTTTTATTATAATTTAATTATCAAGTTTTAATCTCTTATTTAAAGGCTATTAATCCCTTAAGTCCTTAATACAATTTCCCAAGTTATACTAATGCTTCAATTGAATTAATAGAATCATTTATGGAGTTAATTCAATAGAGAATATAAACAATAGATTAATAATTGATCTTTTGTAAATGTAAGATCTTCACTCCCATTATAAGTTTATGATTCACAATTGTAATCAATTGTCTTAACTTATGGGTTCACTCTTATTATAACCATAAGTTAGGAAAAAGGAAAATAAAAATAATATAAGTTGAACATAATTTTTTTGTGAATAGAGGAACTTCACTTCCGTTTTAAATCTACTATTTATAATCTAAAAAACTTGCCCAACTTGTGGATGCACTTCCATTAAAACCACAAATTAGGAAAAATAAAATAAAAATAAAAGAAGAGTAATAACAAGAAGAATAAGAGAATTGATCATAAATAAATAAGAAAAGATAATTAATTGAAAATAATAAAATAAAAAACCTTATTGGATTAGATCAATGGTACACATATTGGGAATAAGGAAATAAAAGATGAATACTTATCGTTCATTCCAACCTTCTTCCAGTAGGGATTCCTCACTTCCATGTCACGCCTTGCATCTTGTGAAAGCACCACACTCATTCCCAATCCTCTACTTATGCTAAACTAATATTACAATGATATATTATGAGGCAATGAGTAGGCGACAGGCCAATTTTAGTGTGTTGCCTACTTGCCATTTAGACAAACTGTAGGTAACCAGTGGTGGTTTTTGATTGGTCTAAACCTACTCTCTCACTGGAAACTCACTTAGGCAACCAAGCTCCACTTAAGTAATGTAATAGGCCTTGATCTTACATTTCCTTGGTTTCATGCCTCTAGATGAACTAACATCTCTTCCTTCTTTCTTATTTTCAACATACTATCATTGTAATACTTGAAATAGGTAAATTTCTTTATTTTGATTGATAATTTAAACTTAATAAAATAATTTGAACATAAATTTATTCATATAAAGTCTTCTTTTACTTAGCTTATCACATTGTTGCTGAGGAGGGTGACGAATACTGTCAAATACTCTATGGGTTTGCTAGATTAAGCCACCTTTTTTTTTGTTTCTTTTATTTATTTATTTATTTTTCTTCTCTATTTTTGCTTTGGTGGGTTAAAATTGTTGTGGGTTGGTTGTAGCTTTCAATAGAATCTTGCATACATAGGACTAAGAGCCTGGAGCTAGAATTTGATCTAGAAATTAAAAGAATGCTGAACTGGCAAAGAGCTTTGACTAGGTGAGAATGCAAACCAACAATGAAAGACAACCCACCACCACCATAGCCATAAGAACATCTTCCATCAAACCTAAGGGGCATTTGTGATTATGAGCAGCTGGTGATGAAGCCATACATGACAAGCATAGTTAGGTCATTGATAAATGCTAATAACTTTGAATTAAAGCCTGCACTCATTGACATGGAATAGTTAAACCAATTTCGAAGAGCCCAACATAAAGATGCAAACACTCACTTTGCCAACTTTCTAGAGCTTTGTGATACGGCAAAGTCTAATGGTGTGTCTAATGATTAAATTAAGATAAGATTATTTCCACTTTATCTTAGGGATCGTGCAAGGTAATGGTAACATTCTGTACCCCCAGAAAACATAGTGACATGGTAAGATATGGTGAATAAGTTCCCAGCTTGCCAAGACAACCCAACTATGCTTGAAGATTGGCATATTTAAGCAATTGAAATCTAGACACTACTAGATGTGTGGAAGAGGTTCAAAGAATTACTCAAAAAATACCCACGACATGGATACTGACTATGCAAGTATGTACAAACTTTTTATAGTAGTATTACTAGACAATTGTGAACTGTTTCGAATGTAGCTGCCATAGAAGCCTTGTTGAATAAACTCCCTGAAGAAGCTTGAGACCTAATTGAAGAGATGGCCTCCAATGTATTCCAATGGCCTGTTGAGAGATCCATTGCTAGGAGGTTGTTGGAGTTCATAATGTAGATATCTCAATAGCTCTCTCTGCAAAAGTGTAGCTCTTATTAAAGGAGTAAGTAAGTAAGTTCATAAGGGAATTTGCAAGACTTGATGTTAATGCTCCTTTAGTTGAAGAGGTAAAAAGAACTCCAAAGTTATGTTAAGTGTTTACAAGAGGTAACCTATAGGAAGAGGAAGGAAGAGGAAGTTGGTGGATAAAAATGGAAGATGGATGCATATTGCCACCAAAGCTCATGGATCCAGGGAGTTTTCCCATACCTTGCACTATAGACAATTTTTTATTTGATAATATACTATGTGGCTTAGGTGCAAGTGTAAATGTGATTTCTTTTTATACTTTTCAGGCATTGGGCATGGAGTTGGTGAAACCTACAAGAATGCTTGTGAAATTAGATAATAGGTCCACAAGACGGCAATTGGGATTAGTGGAGAAAGTGTTAGTAAAGGTGAGTGACTTTATTTTGCCTATTAGTTTTTGTTATGTTGGAGATAGAAGGCAAAAAAGATTCATCATTGATTTTAGGTTAACCATTCCTAACTACTACAAAATCACTAATAGAAGTGAAGAAAGGAAGCCTAACTTTACACGTAGGTCCTAGTGAGGTAATTCTTCATGGGCTTTACATCTTCTAATAAGTCTGCACGAGAGGTAAACGAAAGTGCAGCCATATTGCAAATGTTTAATGTTTTTAATAATGTTTTGAGTGATGTGATAGTTGTAAAGGTAGACATAGAACGATGCAAGGCATGGAAGGCAGCAAAGCGAGTGTAGGGAAGAGTTGAAAGAATCGCCATAGCTGATGGAAAAGGAGGAGAAGCAACTGAGCAAGAGAAGAGCAAAAACAAGAAAATGAAGAGAAAGAAAGAGCAAGACTACTGTAGTTATGGGAGGTTGTGGATCCCCAAAGTTTCTATTTGTCTAACCTAGGTATGAGGATTTCGGGCTGCAAACATAAAATATAGCGCTTATTGGGAGGCAATCCATGCTATTTATTTGCTTTTAGTGGTTTTTAGTGTGTTGGTTTTTCATTTTATTTTGTGTGTTTTATGATTGCGTGGGAAATATTATCTTGGGTTCCAATGATTGGCGTGACTTAGTAATGAGAATTGCGTAGAGACTCCTATTCATTCTCGTGTAAAATGGTCACCTAATTATAAGTATGCAAAGCATCTTGAGTTTATTGTGAATTAAGTAACCAAAGACCCATGATGACCCTTGTTCACCTTCTCATAAAAAGGCTTTTAACTACTAAAAAATTAAGACGCTCACAAAAAATTGAAAAAAAAAATAAGTGTAGGAGAGCAAGAAAAGACAAGATATATGAAACCCACACTAAAAGTCGTCCTGATAATTCTTATTGTTAGTTGAACTTGTTCAAAAGGGGGTGAGTTAATTCATGGAGTGAAGGGTGCTTGAATTGATTGTCTTAGAACTATAATAGAACCATCATGAGATTAAAGTGGTTGAAGGTTGAAGAGTGACACACACACACACAAGAATCCATGTTGGAAACATGATTAGGTTAAGGATTTTGCGTTATTGAATGGTACTTGAACTATGTGATGCATGTGTGTTTTATTTCTAAAATTAAGATGAGTGGCCAATTTCAAGATTTTGTGGTTTCATGAATGATTAGTCCAGAAATGGTTGGATATGAGGAGTAAGAGTTAGTTTGCTTGAGGACAAGCAAACAAGTATGGGAATATGATAAGTCACATTTCTACCCCCATGATAGTTAATTTTGCTTTTGTTTGAGGATAAAAATGGTTTCATTTTGTTTTAATGTATGTAAAAGTATTATTTTCAATAAATTGGAGGTGTTTTGCTTTCGTTTTAGTGCTAATTGAGTGAATTAGGACATTATCTATACTTAAACAAGGTTTTTGTCTAAGTTGCAGGCATTGTGTTTGTGAGGAAGGGGTTCGCAGTCGTGAATATAAAAAATAGTGAATTCTATTGTTCACAATCGAAAGCCACAGCCATGGAAAAAGTAGTCATGATTGCAAGGATGAGTGCTGTAAGAGCAAATCGGAATACAGGACAATTTGGAGGAGTTCGTTAGCAAAGCTTGCGACCACAAGTGAGGTTGTTGTGACTACAAAGGGGAAGTTCATGGCTATGGAAGGATAAATAGTGAAGAAAGAATTCTGTCATGTGAGAAGTGGAGTTGCGACTACAAGGAAACTTGATGCGGGTGTGGGACTTACATAGCAAGCCACGGATTGCTTGTTGCTTAGGTTCGCGCATGCAGTGAGGAAGTGCATTACCATGAAGCTACAATATGCAACTGTGAATTGCAATGTGGAGCAGTAGTCTGCATGCATTTTCAAGGATTGTTTCATCCTCTCTCTTCCATTACTAAAACTTTAGGTGTCCATGCATATACATACATGTTCTCACATGAATTTAGGAGGTATTTAGATAGTTCGTAGCACTAAAACACCTAGAAAACACAAAGATAAAGTATTGAAGAGATGAAAAAGGAGGAATCCACACTAAGTTGGAGAGAATTTGTCACTTCCACACAAACCATTCATGAACAATAAGTTTTTCTAAACTTTTTCTATGACTTTTAAGTTTGTTTGGATGTTAAATAATTTAGCCATGTTTTTTCTTGAATACAATATGTGTTGTTAAATTTCGTTCTAATCTTTTGTATTTATGTTTGGTGAAAAATGTATGCATAACTTTATGATTAATTATCTTTGTTCTTGATTATTTAAAAATTGGGGTTGTGAATTGTGATTTAAGGATTTAGCTAACCCTTTAATTAATTTGTGGTTGTGGAGAACAAAGGGAGTAAAACCCGGATGCTAGATATACAATTGTAAACATTAATTCTGTGAGAATAATAGGAGTTAAACTCTAAGGTTAGCATAGGCAACAATTTTTAATCATAAGATTTCATAACTTAACTTGATTAAACTTGGGAAACCCTTCGATATCTTAGTCAAACCTTGGGAACTAGTTTTTGAAATTTTAGTAGTACTTTTATTTTTCAATATCATAATTTTATATACAATCAAAAATAATACTATTAAAAATTTTTTCAATAGCATAAGAATAATAGTAATTATTCATTCACTCCTATTAATTCTATCAAAAAATCAAAAACTACAAACATTAATATTTTATAATTTTATATTAAACTTTAATTTATAAAATATAGAAGAAATTTTGTGATTGTTTTATAATTGTTGTCAAAAATGTTTAAAAATTACAGTTTGAATTTAATTAACTTGCAATATTTATGAGAGTATTAAATAAACAAATGAATCTAATGGTATTGTCCTTTTTGGACATTATGACAATAAAAGTACTTATAATGCCAAACACTTTACCATCTTATAAGATTTAAAAATAATTTATAAGCTCAATTATTTTATTTTAACCAAACTTCTGAAGATCCTACTTCTAAAACTAAAATCCTACGTCATATAATCTCTTCTAAGAGGTTATAAACTCTTAACAATAAGCTCACCAAAACAAGAAGAACAATTGATTAATTGGTACAGGCACCACTCATTGCCCATAAGCCAAAGAGCTTATAAGCTCTTAACAAGAAGCTCACCTGAACAAGAACATCAATTGATTAACTGGTGCAGCCACCACTCATTGCCAATAAGCCAGAGCTCAACAAAGGAGTCTCAAACCAGTAATAAATATTTGCAGCAACAATAATTCAGCATAACTAGACAGATCTAAGTAAAGACCATGTGCTGATCATTATGTTACAACAAAGAAACCAAATTTTGAACTAAATCAGTGGTTAAACCACTTGACCGTCGTCACCTCATTATCAGCCAGATGTCCCAGTGTACAAATAATTGGACCAAAACTTGCATTTGGCAAAATCCATATTTGAAACTAATGGACATTGCACTGTTGCAATAGAGGATGACCATAATCAACATACTTATCCCAAAGGGGCTTATACTTCTCCATTCCAATCTTCAACCAAGGTTTAGAGTTACCATTAAAATGCAGCACAGCCCCCCTTTCTATCAACTTGGGATCAACATTTGTATAGCCCAAACCTAGCACATGCCATGAGGGATTTAAAGGCTCTGTCAATCCGTAGAAGGTTAACAAGCCAGGAGGAAGGGTGCCAAGTTTCCACAAAGTCCTGTCAACATTCTTTTCCTGCCAGTAATGGTAGATGCCCGTTACATTCCTTCTCCTCCATTCAACCAAATCAAAAACGTTCATGCCGAATGCCCATCCACATGCATCAGGGTCAAAGTGCTCACGAATAAGAGGGTGAGAGTAATTCAAGTACTTGTGGTATCTATGAAAAGTTTCCATGCATGTCTCTATTGCACCGTTAACATTGCCATTCAGTTCTAGGGAGAATAGAGCTGAAAGATCCTTCTGCACTACAACATCGTCATCAAGAAATACCACTTTCTTCAGGGCAGGAAAAACTTCAGGAATGTAGAATCTGAGATGGTTAAGCATAGATAAATATTTAGGGTTCCTGAACTTGATCGGAGTCCGGTTATCACCACCACTACCGGAAAAGTAGTAGCTCTGGGTCTCCGAGTCTTGAAGCTGTTTAAGAACAGGAACATATGAAGCATTCAACCAGCTAAAGTCTTCTATCTTTTGGACATCAACAGTCACTCCACGAAAATTATTCATGGTGAACCAAGCCTTCATTGCTGCATGATTCACTTCATCAGTTACAAGGTGGAAAACAACCTTACTAGGATTATTGGAACTCAAGGCAGTAGAATTGACGACAACTGAAGTCGCAAGGATGTTGTCAGAGAAGACACAAAAATGATACAAGCTGTTATCCTTGAGTTTTATAGCTGTTTGCCTATTCTCTCTGAGCTTCCTCTGCAAACTTGGATTCTTAAACCACTCACCTGTCAACCGAACACCAAGGCAATACAAACTTTTTGGAACTTCTTCAGCAGCTATTTGTCCGTACTTTGAACTCTTCTCGTTTATAGAGTTCATTTGTTCTTCAAGACCCTGGATCTTGGCCTTTAGTCTCATGATCATGGTAGCACTGTCATAATGGAGTTGCTGAGCCTGGAAGAGTAGAAGTGCCATGTCACGAATAGCAGTTTCTGATTCGCTGGTTGTCAAAGGAGTTCTTCTTAAAGCAGCATTTGACAGAAGGATCTGTGAGTTCCGAATCTGAGCACTAAGTTCCCATGCTAATTGTAAATTGCTGCTTTCTTTTGCAATGATGAGAAATGCCTTAGCTAAAGAAATTTGGTCATTCAGTTGCCTAGTTATAGAATCAGGACTCAACATATCGTCAGTGATGTTAAGGCCTTCCATAACTTTTTCTCGTCTAGCAGATCTCTGCATTACATTAAAAAAAATATAAAAACTTCCTATTGGCAATAACAACTTTGGATTAGTATGGTAAGGACACAATAACGCACTAAGTGACAATGCAATAAGAACAACAATCGATTCAACAGATTTTTTTTTTCATTAGCATTGAAATCTGTATGACATCATGTTGTTACTGCAAAGAGGCAAATAAAACTATCAGGAAATTGATACAGGGCACAAAAAATAGTCCAGAAGAAGGGATCATCTTTCAAATATATGTTTTACATCTTCCCACCGACCATTTACCAATAAATGTTAATAACTATATGGCAAAATTGACATTTGCAACCTTAAATTGCATAACAGCAGGAGCCAATCACATGTATAAGGAGCCAATCAGAAGGCAAAACCGAAACTACAATAGCAAGTATCCCAACTTTGAAATCAATTACCATGTTTCATTCTTAAATTAAGCCACTTGATCCAACAATAGGAATTGGAGTCATTTCGTTGGAAGGGGAGATTGTAACTTGTAACACGTTCAAGGTGTGTATTAGGGATTTAGTTGCCTTTGGTAAATAGTTAAATGATTCATTATGCCTGGTTTAGAACATCGAAAGTAACTGCAGGTTATTGAAGAAATCTCCAACTCGAATTCTTATGGTCATCTGCAGTTGCTTTGGATGTTCTAACTATTTTTATGCCACAACCTTTACAGAAGACCAATGGCAACATCATTTGGCATTAACTAACTAAAGCACAATTTACTAATGCCTGTAGAACTTGACAGTAGAACTTCCACTAAATAGCAGTAAACAATCATCATGGCTGATTATTCTGAACATCACTGAAAGGCTACTTTTCCAAGTTAAGCAGTTGATATTTTTCTCAAATTCCAAAAACCGAATTTTTATTGTCTCTTAACAGTTTCTCTCTCTCTCTTAAGCAGTTCTTAAGTTAAATTTTTGCTTCTATCTGTTTCCCTGACTATAATAAATTAAGATATTTAACAGAGTCATAAGTGGCAAGGGAAAAACGTAGAATGCAGCTCATTAACCAGAACTATTTGAAGAGTTGATATAGGACAATATGTCATGGGGCAACACCATTCCAGTGAATGCTTAGGAAACCAAGATGTACATGTATCAAACATCAATTTTTGCCATAGATTAACACTTTATAACTTGATCATCCCGATTAATTAAAGTCCCATATATCATTGTCCAATTCATGAATATGAAAAATTGTAGCTCTTGCATCAGTTAATACGTCTAGAAATCATCTCCTACATATTAGTACCAGAACTTTACAATTTATACTAATCTAATTATTCATTTTGAAACGAAAAAGAAATATTTTCGACATCCTCAACAACATAAGGCATTAAAAGCAAGGGGCCTGCTCAAGTAATTTCTTAAACATTAGATCCATTCATGAGCATATATGAGAAGAATCATAAAGGGTAACAACACATCTGGTTAACGTACAAGTTAATACACACACACACACACACACACACACTCAACTTTATTTTATCCAAGCATCTTGTGGCAATGACCGGTCCCTCTAAAATAAATAATACCGATCTTCAGTGCCAATAAATACATTCAACATTCCAAAATAAAGATAAAGTTCAGTTAACACTGAATAACGGAAGGTTGTACAGACTTATAGACGGTCGGAAGTTGTAACCACTGACTAAGCAATTTAAAATATTTCAGCAAACTTTTACTAGCTAATACCTATTTCTCTACTCTTCATCCTTCCCACTGCCAAACATTCCAACAAAATCCCATAAAAATTGACAAAGACGCAGCAACCCATCAAAGAGAAACCGAGAGAAATGCGCCCCAAGTGATCCAAACTCAAATCATAAGGCAAGAAAGGAACTAATTCACATGTACAGTTCATCTCAACTCAAAAAAAAAATATTAATAATAATAATAATTCAGATCGAAACGTACCTTGACAAAGGCCGATCTCGACGTGGGAGGCTCATTCTCCCGGCTCACGAGCACAATGAAGAGCAAAACGACTAACCCACAAAGCGTTAACCAAAATATATTAGGAATTCGCCGCCTCGCTGGCCGCCGAAACTCCGAACCCCGACGCCTCATTTAGTCGGAGTGAGAAATATCAGCCAAGTGTGCAGTGGAAAGCGGGCAGAATGGTTGGTGGACGAGTTCTGCCAGAGGAGAGATCTCGAGGTAGCTTGTATAGAAAGGGGTTTGAGGAATTGGACCGACACAAACCGAAGCAAACAATATTCAATCGGGAGGAGCCTTTGCACGTCCAATAACGGTCTTCAGCTGTCTAATAAAGCCATCCTCACGGGTGATTGTTTGCTCGAAACTTCACTGAGACAATTCCATTTTGTAGGGGTTAGATTTAACTAACACGATTTCCTTTTCTTAAAAAAAAAAAAAAAAAGCTTAAAAAGCATAAATATTTTATTTCATACTTAATATATTATTACTTGTTCATGCAGCTGTACATTTTGGAATTGACAACTTAGCAAAGTTAAATTAATTAATTGGCTTGAGTAGACGTTGGTTGGCTAACGATTTAAGTATCAATTCTATTAACATTATAATAAAAAAATTAATAGGGACACACTCGGTGGTGCTTGTACGAAATTTTATGTAAATTATACTTTCTTATTGGTTGTAACAAATTTATGTAAAAAGATTATTAATTAAATTAAGGAACCTGTAAAAAGAATTTAAGATATTAAGAGTGAATTGAACATTATCAAAAACAAATATAAGAGAAAAAATAAAGTTATATTAAAAGAAAAAGGAGTAAGAAAGAAAAATAAACATATTTAAATAAAAGAGTGTTATTATAACTTAACATTGTAAAATCAAAATCATGTCTCTTTTCTTAATACATGATACCAGCAATAAATTAGATTAAAGAATAAATTAACTTAAAAAATAGAATAAATTAAAACTAAAAGATGAATGGCATGAATGGAAGACATTTAATTTAAGAGGAGGTAATATGTGAAATCAAAGTTCTTTATTAAATTAGGATATAGTATAAATTATTGACATGAGCAAATTATTTAGAACGCATGAATCTTAGGTTGCAAGGAATGATTTCATTTGATTTTTTTTTTTTTCCTGTTACAAGAGCCTTAAAGATGAATTTATTCATACCTGTCTCACTTTTTAATCTTATATCAGGAGTATGTTTTACAAAGCGAACTTAAGAAATGCATGGAGCTTATGATTTAAGTACAAGTCTAGTAAATGGAAAGTGTCTATGGCCAATAGAACAGTCTTAACCAGAATAATTCTATTAATATATTTGACCACTTGCATTATTGGGGAAAAAAGCTTGATAGTTAAATATTATTAAGGGTTGCTACGGAGAACGAAAGGGGATTAACAATTTCCCAAGATGGTGTGCCATTTTGTAACAATCTCAGCATATCTAGAATATATATTATAATTTTATTAAAGATTTTTAGTCGCACATAGTGAAAAACCACCCTCATATAAAATATTTTTATTTTTTTATCATTTTCTTCTTTTTGTTCATCCAACTTACAATTTATATTTGTATATTCTTTCAAATTCTATCATTTTTAAATTTTTTGATTTTTCATCATTTTTTGTTTTAAATAGTTTTTGACAATGTAAAATCAAATAATGTTGTTCTTTTAATTTTATTTTATTTTTAAAATTTTCTTTAAAATTTTTTATTTGTGTTGTGTCTCCAATTTTCTCCCTTTTTCCAATTTCTCATGATATTTCTTTATTTTATGATTTTCAATATTATTTATTCTGTTTAATGTTAAATAATATAATTATAATTTATAAATAAATCTACATGCATAAAGTGTACAAATTTTGCTCGTTATACAGGAATTCGCAAAACAACTTGAAGTCCAGCTTTAAAAAATCAATTCAAGAGAAGAATATGTGGTCTTTTGTGGTGTAAGCAAATATAAATTCTATTTTGCATTAAATTTATCAGTCTACTAATTTCTAAAGCTTAGTTGCCTGTCTAGCCTGTAAAATTAAAAAATTAAGGTCTCTTTGGAGCCTATTTTGGTCTAAAAAATCTACATAAAATTTAAACCAAACATATTATTATTCAATTTACCCCTGAAGTGATACATTGTTTTAAGGATTTTGGCTCTTTGTTCCTTCATTAGTTCAATAGTAGTAAAAGGTATGAGAAGACTCCATTATCCTTATTTACTATAAAGCAAGGGAATGAGAAGCCATTAAGGTCGTAATGCTTTGGATACCCCGCTCACTACTGCTCACTGCTAAGGAAGTATTGGCTATTACATTTGTTTAAGGGTTAAAAGATGGTGAATTTTTCCAATCGTTGACCAAATGGCGTGCTTGAGATTTTGATAAATCATTTGCTCAAGCTAAAAATTATATTAACATGAAGGAAGCCCAACAAGAAAGAATGGGGAAACGACATAGAGCCCCTACCTAGAAAAGAACAAGGGAGGATTGAGTGTTTAAAGGCACTTAATGGGGAAGAAAGACGTAACTTGAGATAAAACCTCAACTAATGTTCCTTTGAAGGTTACCTGACAGCATATTCTTAATACCCATTGTGCTAGTAATGTATTCTGATGGCCAATGTCATTCAGCACTCATCCCATAACCCCCAGGTGACAAGGTTGTAAGTTTCACAATGAATATGGTTATACTATTAAGCAATGTGAAAAATTGAAAAGGCAAATTGTGGCCCTCATAAAAAAGGCTATTTGGAAGAGTAAATACAAGAATGAATAGGAGGTATAGACAAGAAAAAGGATCGGGCTCCAGAAAAACAAGTTTAGTTTCCAGAACAACCTAAAAGAGGGTATATAAACATGAAAGCTGGAGGATTGGAGGTTGAGACATTAAGATCGAACCTTAAAGCCTTTGTTTGAACGATAGCTAAAAGGGAGAAAAGGTTGAAGATGGTGATGATTATCTGTACAAGAGTGGTTATTAGTTTTAGTGAATCGAACTTAAAAGAAGTTTTAATGCCCTATCAAGATGCTCTGGTAATTACTTCAACAATAGCTAATTTTGAAGCTGCTCGATGTTCAGTAGATAAAGGAAGCTTTATCGATGTCCTGTTCACCAAAGCTTGTAATCAAATGTGATTTAGCAATAAAGATTTGCAACCAATAATTTCTTGTTTGTATGGGTCTTCTTGTGAACCCATGTCTCCAAAAGGGAGAATAACTCTCCCATATACCAGGGGAGGAGAAGGTATCACCCAAATTTGATTGATACAGTTCCATAGGGTTGATTTCGGCATTGCCTACAATGTTATTTTTGGAAGACCCTCCTTATCGGCCTTTATAGCTGTAGCTTCCATTGTATATATGGTAGTTAAGTTCCCAACCCCTAATGAAAAGGTGGGGAATTGTAAGAGGGGATCAAAAAATGTCTCATAAGCATTATGTGGATATGGTTTAACATTCAAATTCAAAAGTGGAAGGGACCAATATTAGACAATGCAAAGAAGGTCTAGAGCTATTAAAATAATTGTGGAGCATAGAACTAAGACCAGGATCAGGATCACCTTAAACTCCAACACAGATTGGGGCTAGATTACTTGACTCTTTAAAAAGTGAACTCATTCATTTTCTTAGAAAAAAATATACATGTGTTTATGTTTTCTGTGGATGGTTTGGTAGGGATTGATCCTATTATGGCAATGCATGAACTCCTTATCAATCTAGCTTAAAAACTTAAAAAGTAGAAGTTGCGATCATTTAGTCCTTCGAAGCTAAGATCGTGAAGAAAACAATTGAAAAACTACTAAAATCAGGTCAAATTTTGGAAATCAAGTTTCCAAAGTATCTATCTAATGTGGTTATTGTTCTAAAAATAAGGAAAAAATGAAGGATGTCAAAGACTTAAACAAAGCTTGTCTTAAAAATTGCTACCCTTTACCTTGCATAGATCAGTTAGTGGATGCCATAATGGGAATGGAGCTTTTATCTATGATGGAAGTTTTCCAAGGATATTGCTAAATGTCATTAACTCTCGAGAATAAGAAAAGTGTAAGTTTTATAACCCTTTTTAGAACTTTTGCTTATAATTTCATGTCGTTTGGTTTGAAGAATGTAAGGGCAACTTATCAATGGATGGTACTCCCAAGTTATTATGGTACCCATCATTTCATGTTTGCTTTGGTAACTACGTCTAGGTAATTCTACCCTTATTTATTTTTTGTCTTGTCTTATTATGGTACTCATAAGTTATTTCCTTAAGAAAATTCTATCTAGAGGTAGTGCCTCAACTAAACTCATGAAATGTATCATCTAGTTAGGAGAATTTGAGTTGGATTACCAACCTTAAGATATCTATAGAAGCCCAAGCTTTGGGAGATTTCATTGTGGAAATGATGGGTAATCAAGTGATTCCTCTATGTAAAGCTTATGCCATTAGGTTGTCATCTTAAAACTCTAATGGTGTTTGAGTTATGCTGGTTAACCCAGAGTAGGAGTCCAATAATGAGGCTAAGTATGAAACCTTGTTACAGGGATTGAGAATAGCCTCCGTCTCAATGATTAGTCAATTATTATTTATAATAATACTTGGTTAGTTCATCAACAATTTTAGGGAGGATACGAAGCTCAAGAAGGGCAATTAAAAGTCCAGTTGGTAGCAGTCTCGACTTTAGTAGCTAAATTTGATAAGTTCCAACTAATTCACATTGATAGAGCACAAAACCACAAGGCTGATGAGCTGGCAAAACTAGTTGGAAGCTTTAATTTGATTGACTACAAGGATATCATTTTGAAAGTGGTTCCCAAATATTTGGATGGAGGCTAAATATTTAATATTGAGCAAGGTAATTAGAGAAGACTAGTAATTGAGATTTTTGAAGGGAAAACCCACAAATTGAAAGAACAAAGTTTGAGCTTCTCGATTCATCTTAATTGGAAATCTCTTTACCATAAAGGATTCTCAATGCCTAGGAATGGAAACGGCCTAATGTGTGCTCACAGAGGTGTAGGAAGGGTGCTGTGGAAATCACTTAGGCAGGCGACTTTAGCCAAAAAGGTATTAAGGGCTGGCAAGTACTAGCCCACCTTGAGGGAAGATTCCATGCAGTATGTAACAAGGTGTCCCAATGAGTCAAAAGTATGCAAACATTACTCATGTACCCATTGAGACTTTAATAGCATCACCAATGCCTCCTTTGTCATTTACATGATGGGGAAGCCGATATTGTTGGAATTTTCCCTTTAGCCTTAGGTTAAAGAAAGTATTTGATCATTGCAGTGGACTACTTGAATTAGATGGGTTGAGGCACAGCCCTTAGCATATATAATAAAAACAAAAATTATTAAATTTCTAAGGAAAAACTTAGTATGTTGGTTTGGTATGCGTTCAAAAATCATCATAGATAATTGTAGGCATTCCAAGCTAAAAGGTAGAGGAATTGTGGCAAAAATGGTGAATAAGATAATTATTTACCACTATCACTCATCCTCAAAGAAATGAGCAAGCCAAGGTGATGAATCATGCAATAATCAGAGGCCTCAAAGTCAAAGTAGAAAAGCTAAAGAGACATGGGTTGAAATGCTACTAAAAGTGCTATATGAACAACACTTGATGTAGCCACTAGAGGAAAGTCCTTTTAGTCTAGTCTATGATACAAAGGTAGTGATTCCACTTGAATTGGGACAAGAATTGCTTTGTATTCAATATTATCATCCTAACCAGAATGAAGAAAATATACTCGAATCCGTAGATCTAGGGGAGGAAAGTGCACAGAGGTTCGGTTGTGAATGTTGAGATATTAGCAAACCATAACCAAATTGTTTAATAGGGGGATAGTTTTAAAGAAGTTCAAAGTAGGGGACATAGTCCTTAAGAAGGTTGATTTACTAAGAGGTGTTGGTAAGTTAGATCCCACTTGGGAAAGGCCTTGCGTTGATACTGAAGAATTATCTGTAGGAGCGTGTAGATTTAAAGATTGTGGAGGGTGAATACTAAGTTGGCCCTGGAATGCTTAGGTGTTGAAGTGCTTTTATGCTTAAGGTGTTAGTAGAATGTTAACTTTACTTTGTATATGGACATGTACATAATGAAATTTTGTTCCATTACTGATACATTGCTTTTACAAAAAAGATAATTTATGATTTTATTGCACATTTTCACCCCATTTTAGTCTAATTTTGCTTGAATTTTGGGATAAACTAGTTATATTATGTGTGCATGCATGAAACAATGTTAATTTTGTCGAATTGAGGTGTTTGGGTGTCATTTTTGTGATAATTGAGTGAATTTGATTATTATCTACATTTAGATAAAGTTTTAGTTTAGATTGCAGGTCTTGCATTTCTGAGAAAGAAGCTTGCAACTGCAAACAGTGAATTTGCATAGCCAAAAGCAGCACATTCTAAAGCTTTTTGTAGTTAAGGTCCATGGCTATAGAAAACGAAGTCGCTGCTGTGAGGATTAGTTTTGCAAGCTTAAGATGGACCACAGTGCACACTGGCCGAGTTTGTGGTTGAAGCTCATGAATTTAGTGAAGGACATCACAACCATGAGAAGATGTGTCGTGGTTACAAGATTTAGGGAGCAAGCTATATAAACATTGTGCCCAGGTTCATGGATGTGGAACAATGGCTCACGATAGTGAGAGGTAATGGCGAGATCATGGGGTGCAGTTGCAAGGCCAGTCTGAAGGGCAGTTTTCATCTTTTTTCTTTTATTACCCAAACCCTAGCCATCTAAATAGGTATATTCATGTTCTTACACATTTTAGGGAGTCTTTTAACAAGTTTTTTTTATTATTATTCAAACACTTAGAAAACATAAGAAACAATCATTGAAGGAGTGGAGAAGAAGGGGTTGACATCAAGATTGAAGAGGTTTCACTGTTCCATGCAACTAGCAAGGTTTAGACTAAGTTTTTTGAAATTTTTTTGTTATTTTCATGTTTTTTTGGTTGATAAAAAATTTAATATTGATTTTTATTGAATATAATATGAGTTTCTAGATTCTCTTCTAGTATTTTATGTTGGTGTTTCGTTAAATATGTATGCATGAATAAATGATTAATTGTATTTATGTTTGTTATTTTCCATTGGCATTTTGAATGGTAATTATAGAACTTTATCAACCTTATAATTAATTTGTGATTGTGCAAGGAATAATGAGAGTGAAGCCATAGGATTAGTATGAGCATAATTTTTATTCACTGAATTTAATTACTTGACTCGATAAAGCCTAGGAAAACCTACAAAAATCTTGAGTCAAAGTTGTAGAAGAGTTTGAGAAAATATCCTACAAGCTTTTTGGATTAACAATCCGCAATAAAGCATTTAAATTGATAATTAATATAATTTGTTATACTTTGAAAACCAAAGCAACACGAGGGGTAGTCTTTCAATTATTGGCACTTTATTACTTCAAGTTTGTGACTTTGTTTTCAAAAGTATTTGTCTTTCCCTTAGTATTTATATTTCTCGCAACCTCTAGATGGCTTCACTAATCAAAATTTTGCTAGATTAATAGATACACACCCCTTATTGTGGATACAACACCCATACTTACCTAGTACTAGTTCACATAAATTTAATTTTGATTTATTGATGACATGCATAAAATTTTAGTGCCATAACTAGCGAGGGTGACGAGTTCTATCTAATATTTTTAGGGTCTACTAGATTAAGTCACTTTTCTTTTGTTTTCTCCATTTTTTTCTCTTGTTTCTTCTCTTTCTATCTCCTATATTTGCCTTTTGGGTTAGTGTGCTTTCGTAAGGTTTGATTGTGGTTTTTGCGAATTCTTATATGCAAAAGACCTTGAGTTGGAGTTTGACCCTAAAATTGAAATAACATTGCATAGGAGAAGAGCTCTTTTTAGGCATGAACAAGAAGTGGCAATGGAGGACAACCGACCACCGTAGCCATAGGATTAGCTTCCTCTAATAAATCTAACGGTTACCAGAGACGGTGCAACTAGTGATGAATCCTTGCATGACAAGAATACTTAGTTTACTAGTGAATGCTAACAATTTCAAGTTGAAGCTTGCACTTTTCAACATGGTGCAACTTAATTAGTTTGGTCGAGCGCCATATGATGATACCAATACGCACCTAGCTGGCTTTCTTGAGCTATGCATCACGGTAAAATTTAATGGTGTTTTTTATGATACAATTAAATTGAGATTTTTTTTACCTTTTTTCTCTTAGAGATCACATAAAGCAGTGGTTGCAATCTCTACCTCCAAGGAGCATAGTGACGTGGCAGGATATGGTTAATAAATTCTTAGTCAAATACTTCCCATCTATTAAGACAACATAGCTGAGACTAGAAATTTGCATATATAAGTAGTTGGAGTTAGAGACACTACTAGAAGTGTGGGAGGGATTCAAAGAGCTACTTAAGAAATGCCACAACTTGATTACCCATTTTAGATCCAAGTACAAAATTTTTATAATAGGATTACTGGAAAATTATGTACTAATTTAGATGTAGCTGCACAAGGAGCACTAATGGACAAGTTACTAAAAGAGGCCTGAGCTTCGATTGAAGAACGGTTGCGAATGCATACCGATGGCCTAGTGAAAGGTCTATATTAAGAAGGATCGTTGGAATATACGATGTGGAGGCAACAATAACACTCTCAGTTTAATAGTATTGCGGTAAACACAAATCCTTCTTTCGTTGTTATAATTCAAATTTGTGATATGTCTTAGACTGCATCCCATGCATGAATGCCAAGGAGAAGGATCAACTGGCCAACTTTAAAGAAAGCGGGCAAATTATATAAGTAACGAAGGAGGCCATGCAAACAATCCATATTCTAAGGTCTACAATCCTGGATGGTAGAGTCATCCAAACTTTTTCTGGAGAAATCAACAAAACCCATTGAGATTTTGAGTACCAATGTAGCAAGACAAGAAGTAGCCTTTAGAGGATGTTGTGAGCAACTTTGTGAAGTGTATGCATGAAATGATACGTAACTTAACTAAGACTATGCAAGATTACATGAATAAAACTTGAACTTTATTGCAAAAGCAGCAATCTTCTATCATGAATTTAGACTTACAAGTTGGACAGTTCACCAAGGATATGACTAATAAATTGTAGAAACACTACCTAATATAATTGAAAATAATCTTATTGAAATGGAAAAAGTGTATAGGTAGTGGGGATAAAGAGAAAGAAGAGCCAACGTTAAAGATGGATGAAAAAGAGAAAAAAGAAACAAGTGCACCATCACTTTACAAGCTAAAGATCCTTTATCCATAGAGGCTTTATCCAACAAAAGTGAAGGAGTAGGTAGGTAAGTTTGTACGTGATGTTGAAAAATTAGATGTAAATGCTTTGTCGATTGCTAAAATTAAAAAAAGCTCAAGTTATGTCAAATGCTTGTAAGAGGTAGCCTCTACAAATTAGAATGCAATCTAGAGAATGGAAATGTCTTTACACTAAAGTTGAAAAATCTTATTCAACTTTTCAGGCACTAGGAATTGAGTTAGCGAAGCCCACACAAATGCTGGTGAAGCTTGCAGATAGGTCTATGAAAAAGCCCATGGGAACGGTGGAAAATGTGCTAGTCAAGGTGAGTGGTTTCATTGTACCCATGGATTTTGTTGTATTGGAAATGAAGGGACAAAAGGAGATTCCTTTGATCTTAGGCCATCCTTTCCCAACTACCACCAAGGCAATTATAGACATGGAAAAAGGTAGCATAACTTTATATGTAGGGCCTAATGAGCTAACATTTTTATGTACTCTGCACTTTCCACTTTACACACACGAGAGGCAAAAGAAAATATTTCTATGTTGCACATGTTTAAGGTCTTTACAAACAAGTCTAGTGATGCAATCATTAATGAGGAAGCAATAGTGCAAGTGCAAAGCATGGGTGAAAAAGCAAGTGTTGGGGAAGAGTTGAGAAAACCACAAGGCCATTGGATGAGAAGGAAGATTAGTTAAAGAAAGGAAGGCCATGAACCCCATAATTTTCAACAACTTCAACAGATAATGAAAGTTGATGTGTCGAAGTCTTCTTTGCTATTTTTTACTCTCATCAATTCCTAACTTTAGACACGTTGAGTGACTACACATGCTGCAGTAGTTGTCATTAGACTAGTTATCAACAAGTACACGACAATTGTTTTTGTTATATACTTGGCACTAATCCTTTGTGAACTTTATGAATAGGTCTTGATCACATAATTGACTTACGTTTAGCAGATTAGCTTTCAACCTGTCAACGTATAAGACACTCCTTAACCTTGCTATTTTATTAATATTGAGGGTACCTTTTCTGATTATTTGACATTTTGTCCATCACTAAATGTGACATGCAATGCTCTTGTAATTAGAACAATTCTCCTCATCACCTTTTTTTATGCTTGGAACAACCATTATCAAAATATAGAATTTCTTTAGAACATGCTCTCAATGTAGGATACCAAGTTTCTAATCTTTAACTTTTTGTTCTGCAATCATTTGATTAGATTGTCATTCCTATAAATGTTGCCAACATGATTTCCAACTTGTCCTCCATATAGTGTCCACCTTAATAGAGAAAGACACCTAGCTGACTGATGACCAACTTGCTTACAGAAATTATAAAAAGGATTACTTTTCATTCTCTACATTCGACTTGATCTGCTATGTGTTGTCTGTTTTAATAGAACTGTAAGTGTGATTTCCTTCTTCGTAGAATTGTGAATTGGTCGGTCTATGCTCAACATAACTAATTTTGATATGATCAGTTGCTAATTTTCCAACAAACAGCACATCTTCCAACTTCACTTTTTCCATGTTCACCTTTTTAAAGGTTGACTTTGCTTCATGGCAATGCTTATCAAATTTCTTACATTCAAGTCTTAATTTTGAATATTCATTATTTTAACACATGTCTAATTCTTTAAGAGACTTCACGTTTTCTTTTAGGGTGTTATTTTCAAATTGGAGCACCAAAAACTTGTAACAAGTAAGTTGATAGGTGGAGTAAAGTTCCTCATCTATATCACTATTGCTTCCATACTCTAATTGGTTATCATCAGACGTTGCAACATGAGTAGAAACATTTTTTTGTTATGCACATGCTAAATTGAAGAAAACTTGATTATTCATGTGATCAGCCTCATCATCCAATTCTTTTAAAGCTTCTTCACTCCAATTACAATTCATGGTCTTCCCTTGCTTTTTGAGTGTATTAGCACACTCAGCCCGACTATGATTGTATCTTTTTTATTCTTGGCATTACACACTTCTCTTCTCGATCTTACCCTTTTCACATTTCTTAAATTTTATTTATTTTTTGATAATTGGAAGAGTTCTTGGATGAATTTCCTAAATTTTTTATTGAAATTAGACTTCCTTTGTGGAGATTCATCTAGTTGAAGATTGTTCAAAATCTCAAGTTTCTCTATTATTGCTACCTTTAGTGTAAATATCTTAGGAAAGGATCTTAATGTGACTTTACCTTAGAGCACTTCTTCCCTAACTAGAAGACTTAGTTGGAAATATGTCATAACTTTCCATGAAACATGGCATGGTTTTATATTCACCTATCCTCAAAGTTTTGAACTGTGTTGCCAACATTTGAAGGTTTAAAGTTCTAATAACACTAGTTCCTTTGTAGATATTTTGAAGAATATTCCAAGCATCCTTGGCCATATCACATGTTGATATAGCTTGAATTGCTCTTCATGCATGTCAGTAAATATTACATTAATCCTATTAGAATTTCTTATTGTTGCCTTTTCTTCATCAACAGTCTACGATTTAATATCTTTAGGAACTTCAATGCCTTCTTTAGTTTGAGTAGTAGGGGATCACTAACCATACTCAATGGCATACCAATGTTTCTTGTCCAGTGATTTTATGAATGCATGCATATGTGCCTTACAATAGGAATAATAGCTTCAATCAAGAAGTGAGAGTCATGCAAGATGCTCCCTCTTTAGCAATCATTATTAAACCCTTCAGTATCTCACTTCCTTTGACAAATGAAGCAAACTTGGTGAACCAAGCTTTCGTACCACATGTTTATAAGGCTAAAAATATTTTCCTGCTTTTGCTTCTAGCCTACGCTATTAGTCGCCCCATTTCCTCCCTCATAGGACAGATGTCTGTGGGTATCCTTATTACCATGCCTAGTCACTTTAACTGGTCCTAGGCTCTCAAGATTTGATGAGATAAAAGGTGTCCAAAATAGGTTAAAATATATTGCAAAGATCATCAGGATGGGTTCTGATACAAGTGATTGCACCATTATTATATGAGCGATCTCTAAGGTACATTTAGGCAATTGATATTGATCATCACAATATCTTGAATAAAACAATGTGATTGCTCATTGTCTAATCTATCTCGATGATTTCTACAATCTATCTTTGCCTATATTGAACACCTTTTGTATATCAATCAAAAAAGCTTAAAATCAATTTAAATGGTCTAAGATCAATATTATGAAGTCTCTTTCAAGCTATTATAGATCTCCTTACTTGGTACTAGCCTCTTATGCATAAATTGATCCAAACTCCACTACTATGTTAAAAAAGATTATCTAAATTTAGATCCAACCACTATCAATTTGTTCTTGAAAATTCTAGATCAATATTCCATGAGCTCCAAAGTTCATTTCTTTAGCTAGTACACTTTATTCTAAACTCCATTGTGACATGTTGGTCTATTTAGCCTCTTGTAACTCCAATCCATCAAATCCCAAGCTAAGTTCATCCTTCTCTCATGTCTCTTACACAAATGCAACTAAGACTTCTTTGAACTTATTAGCATATAGCCTTGAAATTGTTTTATTAGGCATCTTCGAAAAATCTTGGTTCCTTTTTGGGATGGCCTCATCATTCAAATTGCTATGATTATAAAAGTGTTAAGCATCAAAGGAATTAATAATGAATTAGTGGGACATAATCCAATCAAAAAAATTATGTGAAGAATTGAATTTTAGCCTAACATTTTAGACCCAAATAGAGAATCAAGTAAGACGATCATAATCCACAATCAATTAACATGTCATGAACTATTTATGCATCAACTTACATAACACAATTTAAATAACTAGGGATAATAGACAAATCACTCAAATTCTATGGAAAAAGGATGAAACTTTTTTGCTTAAAGGTAATTGCTCAATACTTTTACATAGTAAATGAGAAATGTTTTATTTGTAGTGCTAAGAAATCCCAAGCTAAATTAGATAGAAGTTGCAATCACTCATGATGCAATCTATTTGATGATTCTATGTAATATATCTTGGATTATTTGAGAATGATCTACATTATCAATATGAAGAGCTTGGGATCAATCCAAAAGATTTGAGGTGGATATTGCAAAGTCTATATCACAGTATGATGGATCACTAGGTGCTTGCATTCAATGTACCAAATTAGCCCAAATCTCCACCCTTGGATTCAATCTTTGATTTAATATGACCTTGAACACTCTTTAAAAATATCTCAAAAGCTTTTTTGATCCTTACAAATAATAGATACCATAGTTCTCCACCATGGGACACATCTGAGTTGCACAATTTGGTCCTTGACATCAATATGTCTTTATCATACTCCTCTAGCTTGTTAATTGTCTCCAATTTGAGCTCATATTTATCTCTTTATACTAAAAATTAATTATTTGATGAAGACAAAGTAAATATAAATTTTAGCAATGTGCACTCCCGAGTTTAGTAAACACAAGCCTTTGAAACTTTCTCAGCACAACACAATTTGCCAAAGTTCCAACATCATCCCCTTGTGTAGCCAATGAATGAATACTAGATGGTTGGCCTTAAAACCATGATATCCAAACTATAACTCTCTTTTAAGCTTATCACATGGGCCCTCCAAGGACAACGTATTCTTCAAATTTGAGAATCTTCCGTGAAAGTATAACTATGCACTATCATGTATACCGTTCTACCCTCAAAATTGCACTTGTATTACTCATGTAGTGATCTTTCTTTGACAATAGATGTTATACTGCTAACATGATTTCTAGTTTCACTTCTTTATATTTTCTCAAACTCTACTTGTTTTTAACTTCACATACTTCTTCCATGGAGGGGTTTTTAATTTTAGATGGTGACTTCTAAGTCCTTTTTTCTCCTTATTCATAGATGATTCATCAACGTCTCATATGGCAACAATTTATCTCATTTCATAATCATGGCAAACTTTGAATTTTTACATTCCATAGCAGTATAGATACTTCACATGCAATTGAACACGATGTATTCTTATCAAGTACATATGTTATGTATAAGATGAATTAGTTACCTCCACCTCATGCATAGATTTCACTTTAGCTTTGAACCTTCTATATCCACAACTCTCATGTCATGGGTGCCCTTCCTTTTCAAAGCTTTCTCCTTAAATTTGGCCCTTGACGATGTCCATCATACGTGGACACCTGCCCTAATTTCAATTTTTGTGGTCATCTAAGTGATGAAGTCACTAAAGTATTTGCTCAATTTCTACCCTCCGTGTTTCTCTCACCTCTACTAATGCATCTATCATAATTTTTTTCATCCAAACTCAATTAAGTAGTTTCCATACTTATTGGCATGAGATGAATCCTTCCAAAATGAACTTGTGTGTTCACACAACCCTCAAATAATAAACCCACCTCTTAAATTCTTATGTCCTATTATATGCAATTTAAATACAATCTCACAAAATTAAGTGACAATCAATAGAATGTGACAAGAACAATTTAGATTTAACATGATTGATTGAGAAGTTAGAAGTTCAATCATAAAATGGAAAAGGACAAGTGTGATTTCTCATGAGACTAAAGATCAATTAGAGGATTTTACATTAATAATACGCCATCTAATGTGAATAGTTAGTAAGAGATATTAGAGGACATAGTGGTTGTATATGTACCTTTTCACAATAATTAATAAATGTTGATTTATTTATGTTAATGTTCTGGCAAGTTTAATCATGCATATAAATCTTGATTAGTATAAAATAAAACATGTGCCAAGGTGATTGAGTTAAGAAACCTTATTCATAAAGAGTTATAAATATAGATGCAAGGTTGGCTTAATTGCTAAAACTGGTCCACAAGTTACAGACATAAGTGAGATTTAATTATTAATGGGGATTTATGATTAAGGAAGAGATATAGGCTACATATTATTAATAAGATTAATAATAAATAGTCCACGGGCTAAGCTTTAATAAAGATCCATGTTGGAGGGCCCATGGAACCCATGTCCTATAACCCTAGTGTCCAAACTAAGTGTGTTTAGAAGAGTTCTCAAATAACAACAATTCAGCAAAATTCATGCACCCTTGAAGCAAGAGTAGGAAAACACTCTAGCCACCCTCTCTACTTCTTTTCTTGTCAAGAAAAACCTTCTAATCCAAAATGTATGCATAAGATTCTTACAATAAGGGTTTTTCAAGGTATAGAAGGTGCTCATCACGGTTCCAATTGTGTGGTCAAATTAGAGGCCAGGGTTTGAGGCCATGAATTAAGGATCACTAGCAAAACTTATTGGAAAATGTTTTCAAGAGGCACCTACAACAAGATCCGTCATCATGGCAGAAATTCCTTTAAAATTGGGAACTAATACGTTTTTAAGATTTTCAATACCCACGTTTCCCAAAGCGACACTTTGACATAACACGAAGTTTGGAGATTGTGCCATAGAGAGTAGGGTTATTTAAAGCCTACATCCAGGGCTCGCAATCATGAGTAAAGGGTGCACGATAGTGGGGGTTACCTTTATGGCTGTGGACAACACTGCAATAGAAATAATGTGTCTGTCTAGGCTACCCTTCATGTTCACAGGCTTACAACCATGAGAATTGCTCCCATGACCACGAGAACTATTTACAGAAAATACTTTTTCTCAATTTTAATTTTAAAAAATTTGTTTTTACAAGGAATGAAAGCTAATGTATGAGATGCGTAGGTCATGAAGTTTATCATTAAATAGAATTATTTAATTGTACATCTGATGTATAATTGTTTAGATATATGTTGTGGTTGGATTATGGATTTAGGATATTTGTGGATGAATACATTGACTTTTCAATTGGTTTCATAGATTATATGATTAATTTTCATGGGTTGTGATATCATAAGCCTAAGTTGTATTTTTTATGTAGAATAAGAATTCTTCGTAGTATGCCATATATATTTATAAAATAAGAAGACATCAATGATATGTTCATTTGTAGACCAAGGAGTTGGTGTCATCGGGGTTCCATGATGTAGTAGGCCCCATGAAGCTATGAAGACCAAGATATAAGAGGTATTCAAGAAATTCCAATATAATAGTGTAGGATTTGCACATGTGTGCAGTCCAATTCTTAACTCAAATTAGATCTAGAAGTCTATAAGTCTCCATATTTTTATTTATATATTTTTTGTGATGGACGTATGAAATGCATAAAATGAATAAGGTGCTAAGTGAAATCCAATCTACAAAGACTAAAAACTTCCTCAAACAATAAAGTTGCAATAGCAAATAAATTATTGTGGCCCACCATTGAGCTTGAAGTTCTAGAGGTAGCCTTGGTATGTGAAATCATCACATTCATAAGGTCACATTGCGATGACGCATTTACAAATTTGGGTGAATTAAAAGCAACATTCAAAAGATATTTGTCCTTTTGTGTGGATAGCCACGAGTGGGATTCAAATCCGGCAAATTGTCAGTTGGTGGGTCTGACTTGAGTGGACCCATAATGCTATGATTTGATTATGTGAGGTTTTGTTAGGCCTAGCACTAAAGAAAAATATTAGACTGTACATGAGATGCATTGGCAAAAGTTAGCCCTTATTGGGCCTAGCATGCTAAGGTCTAAGTATGTGAGGTATGTTATGTCCTTTAAAAACCACAGTCACCCACTAAAAAAATTTATCAATTGAATTGTAGATTTCTACCTAAGGGAGAGTAGGATTTAAAAAATCTAGTGGGAGGTCATTTTGATTGGAAGTCCATAATTGTAGTGGTAACACAGAATACAACTACACTAACAAAGTCATGTTTATTTTTGGTAGTTTATTTTATAATCGAATAATGTCTACACCTCTTATTAAATTGCTTGAGACCAATATTTTGACTAGGCCTAGTTATGTTAGTTAGCTCTAGTATTTGAGATTAGTTCTTAATGTAGAGTACATCAGCTATATTTTAGAGTAGATATCCCATCAACCCCTACTCAGATAGATAGTGAGAAGGAGAAAGCCACTCATAAAAAATAGGTGGAGGATGATCCGTGAGTGAAGAGCTACATGCTAGTTTTTTATGACTAATGATCTCCAAAAGACCTATGAGACATGACGAGAGCTCAAGAGATCTTATACCACAAGCAAGGGTTGTATGTTGAGCAAAATCTTACTTTTGGATATGAGAAATCAAAGTACTTATTCAGGATGTGCATGGCAAACGGTGGTAACGTCAGTGAGCATGTCCTTAAGATAATTTCACTCATTAAGAGGCTTAAGTCATTAGACTTCATCATCAACGCTAATTTATAGATGGGTTTGATCATACAGTCACTTGCAAACTTCTTCTAGTAGTTCAATATGAATTGTCATCTAAATGATATTGAGTGCACACTGGTTGGGCTCCTCAATAAACTAGTGACTATACAAACAATTATGAAGGGGAATGGGAAAGAGGTAGTTTTTGTTGGGTCTAGCTCATCTAATAAGACCAAGAAAGGCAAAGCAAAGAAGAAGAAGCCCACCATTCCCAAAGCGAGTAGGAATATTAAGAAGACTAAGGCTCTTTCCAAGAAAGGAAGGCTTTACACAGTGGCAAAGATAGGCACTAGAAAAGGAACTACGCTAAGTACCTCAACAACATGAAGAAGGCCCCTGGAGGAAAGGAATTTTATGTTTATAAAACATCTTGTTCAATAGGTTTATTTTCTACTTCTTGGATTTTAGATTCTAGTACTTCATCTTACATTTATACTTTACATCAAGATTTACTTAGAAGTAAAATGCTTGGGAAACATAAAGTTATGATTAAGGTGGCTAGTGGAACAAGTGTTGCAGTCATTTTGATTGGGACCGCTTCCATTAGATTGTTGCCTAGCTATACTATTATTTTTAGATATTGTTTACTTAGGCCTAATGGAGTTATGAACATTATTTCTATCCCTTTTATTCATAAAAAATAATTATGAATTTTCTTTTAGAGGAATGTGTGCAATATTTATTTTGTAATTATTTGGTTAGCAAAACATCAATTGCAAATGGGTTATATTATTTCAACATGGATGATAGTAACATGATCAATGCCATGTCAAACAAATGTCCATGTGATGATTAAAACCCCAAGCATTTGTGGCACGTAGACTAGGCCATGTCAAGGATACAAGGATTAGCAAATTAGAGAAAGATGGACTTATTAGCCCATTACAAGATTTTACAAAAGAATTTGAGGAAATTCATTAGAGAGGCCTAGCCAACTCCTTATTTATGTGAACAAACTAGAGGTCGAGACATTATCGCGGCTCTTAGATTATAGATAGAAACTAAAGAAATTAGATTCTAGGTAATCTTCAATACAAGCAAGTTAAATTTTAATTTATATTTTATGTGAAGAAAAGCCGACAGGATTGTGATTAAATTTGATAAATTTTGCATCCCAAACTTGGTAAAACCTAATAGTGGTATCAAAGCTATTGTTTTCTTCATATATATCCAAATACACTCTTATTATTTATGTTAGTTTTCATTCCAAAATTCATAAACTTGTATTTGGATACTTGTTTATGATTTTAAGAATCATTTTTGCAAGCTTTAAATGGTGGAAAAGTAGTGAAAATTGATTCTTGAGAGTCAAGAAAAACTGCAACACCACACCGTAGTCCATCCCATGACTGCAAGGATGGTCCTTACGCTTGCACAACCGTGGTGTGTGATCATGGTTCTTGCAAGTAGGATTTACAAAAATCTTGCTACCATTATCATGATTGCAAAAGGGGACTTTGAGACTACAAGATGAGATCTTGTAGCCATGAGGTCAAGCATTATAAAATCTATGAGATTCTATTATAGTCTAATTCGCAGTTGTAAGGCAAGACCCTGTGGCCATTGATAGGTTGCGCTCACGACAGAGGGGAGTCCTCTGTCACCTTCAACTATGCAATCGCAAAAAGGTAGCTCGTGGTCATGAGAATGGTTCTCACAAAAAGATTTTCCACAAACAAGAATTAAGGCGTGAGATGCATAAGTTATAAAATGATTGTTCAAAGTATTTTATTGCTTTAAACATGTGATGTATGAATGTTGTGTGAATTTATAGATGAATAATGGACTTAGAACACATGTGGATAGATTTTCTTTTTTTGTTTTTAGTTTTCCTAGATGTAATTAATTATTTTTCATGGTTTGTATAGGCATAGGCCCAAGTTTTTTTCCCAAAGTAGAATTGGAATTATTTTTCCAAGGTATGTTACGAAGTAATTGTAATTCCAAGATCAAGAGTTGGTGATCGCTTCGAGGCCAAGGAGTTAGTGGTGATTCTAGGTCAAGAGTTGGAATCCTAATGGTCTAAGTGTGATAAGCATGATAAAAAATAATTTTAAAGGTCTTGTAATAATATAGGGCTTCACACATGTATGCATGATCCAATTGTCAATCTAATTGGATCTAGAAAGTCCATGTTTGTCCATGTTATTTCTATCTTATGTTTCATTACGTATTTAAGATATGTGTATAAAAAATGGTTAATTTGTCAAGTGAAAGAATAACACATGGACCAAAAACCTTCTCATCCCAAACTTGGTGAAACCTAACACCAATGCTAATAGTTGATGAGGGAAATTAAAGAACATCACAGTTGCATATATACCTTTTCAAAATAATTAATAAAATGTTGATTTATTTATTCTTGAGTTGCACATTAGCATGATCCTAATTGGCGTAAAGCAATGCATTTGCTAATGTGATTGAGCTAAGAAGCTTTATTCAAACAAGTTATAAATATAGACATAAAGTTGTCTTAATACTTAATTGCTAAAATTAGTTTATTAGTCGCAAACACTCTAAGGAGTATTAAAGAGTCAGTACAACTTACACGCCATGTAATTGTGCAATAAGTATCATACCGTTTGGTATGAGATATTGAGAACACGTGCATAGATATATTATTAGAGAATAAACATTCAAACAATGATTCACAGGATGAAGCATATGCATGAAGTTAACTCTTAGCTATTAATGTCTTACTTTGTAATTGTATTAAGTATGTGTGGATCTTAGACTTGAGACAACATGATTGTATTGTGTGCATGATGGTCAATGTATCACTAAGTCATTGACCCACATAGTATGTGATTGAAAAGAAGTTTTTGGTAGAAGCATTAGTCTCATAATGTAATGTCAACTAGTTGTATGACCAAGTTTACAAGTTTGACTAAATCCTTAACTCTTGGTCGATTAGGATAAAGTAAGATAAAAAAGTCTATGCGACATGGTATTAACGATTGGAATAGTTCATCGTGATCTTCGCGCTTGTCTTAATTCATCTACAATATGGGTCGAAGGTTACACATTATCCATATCTTTCGAGCTATGCTTGTTGCCAATTAAAGATGAACCTAGATAATCATACACAAAAGGTTGAAATGCATAGTGAGAGTTGAGTTGGTAGGTTGCAAACAAGTCTTAAGAAGACTTGTAGAATAACTTATTTATTTTCCATTTAATTGAACTAAATAAATTGTCTTAGTATTTGTTAGTATTGAGGTCATTAATTAAAAGTGCAATGAGGTCTTAATTTAATTAATGGAAGAAGCTTGACACAAGTGGGCCTTAATTATTAACATGGACTAATGATTAAGGAAGACATATGGACTACATATTATTAATTAGATTAATAATAAATAGTCAATGGGATAAAATTTAATAAAGGTCCATCTAGGAGAGCCCATGTCTTGTAACCTTAGTGTCCCAATTATTTAGGTGTGTTTAGAGGATTTCAAAATGACACAATAATTTAGAAAAATTCATGCACCGTCCAAGCAAGAGAGAAAAACAGCCTCTTTACTTCTATTCTTTTAAAGAAAAACTTTCTAATTCAAAGTGTTTACACAAGAGCCTTGCAAAAGCAGTTTTTCAAGGTATAAAAGGTACTTATCGTGGTTCCAATCATGCAGACAAACTAGAGGTTGGGGTTCGAGGGTCATGAATCAAGGATCACATGAAAACCCATTAGAAAACATTTCTAAGAGGCAAAATAACATGCTTTCTTCTTTATGCAATATTCTTACGTGTTTTGCAACAAAAATGGATGGGGTTTATTGTGTTATGTTTTTTGGCATCTTTGCTATGTTTTTATGTCTTGAAGTATCAAATGTTACTCACAAACCCTTTTGAAATACAACATTTTTAGGCTTTTTGAAATATTAATCTCTAGGATATGTGATCGATCAAACACAATCAAGTGGCACTATGCGATCGATCAAACATAATCAAATGGCACTATGATTGATCATGGGATGATGGGATCAATCCTACAAAAATTTGGTTCTTAAAAATTCTAACCATAGAGAGGAAGTGATCAATCCTAACATTTGGAATTATGCATAGTCAGTTGTTATACATGGGTGATTGATCTCGACGTACACTAGTGACTATGGGAACAATCTTAAGAAGACCAAATAGAACCTAACTCAAAACATGGCATCACGATCAATGTAATGTAAAATTAGGATGGATGTCAATATATAAATTAGAAAATCACAGGAGACTATTTGAATTTTTTCTGACTTTATGGAATGAGAATCATATAGTCATGAAAAGCACACAAAGACATGAGCAAAAAATAGAATCAAATGAAAAAACAATAATAAGATAAGGAAAGTTTAATACCTCGAATCCAACTATTGGATTATGAAATTTGATACAATTGGCTTTGATTCTAAATTGAAGACATGAAAAATGTGTTAAGGGTTAAAGGATTCAATGACAAGTAGGAATTACTCAATCCAACAATAAAATCCATATTTTGAACTAACATGTATGATTCAATCAAAGGCTTAAGTAAGACAACCACAATACTTGTGCCATAATTGATTGTGTGGGAAATCATAATAAAAGATTTGATTTTTTATTCAAATATTCTATTCAAGTTGAATCTTAATTGATTATGTGGGAAATTATTTTACAAATTGAGCTAAAAATAACAACCAGGCCTATTAAATAAAAGATTCAATTTTGTAATTGTGTGGCAGAATCAATCTTTGTTTTAGATGATTAATCTCAATGGCCCATTGCACAACCTATCAAATAATCATGTGTGATCTATGTTGGCCTATTTGAGCACCTCTTGTTTTATCAATCTGTAGAGCCTGGGATCAATATGAAAGAATAGAGATAATATTCCAAAGTCTCTATCATGCCATTATGAATCTCCTTACTTGATTCGTACCTCCAATGCATTAAATTGATCCAAATCTCCATTCATGGCTTTCAAGCTTCAACCTTTAGATGGCTTTGACCTTGAATACTCCTTAAAACAATCTTAAAAGCTTTTTTGAATGAAAATGGGAGATGATAGTTCTCCACCATGGAACACATTCAAGTTAGATGTGGTCCTTGGTATCTAAATGTTCTCATTATGTGGATATGAGAATGTATTTACAAATTTAACAAGTAGACTTTCAAGATTAAATTTGGATCAATTTAAAGAATAGGCAGCACCAAATTAGGATGAAGGATGTGGATGAATTGAAAATCAAATTCAAACTAAATTTCGAGTATACAAGTAGTTGGTTTGCCATTTGGCTTGAAGAAGGTGCCTAGTACATTTATGAAATTGATGTATCATGTTTTATGTCCCTATAATGGAAAGTTTATTGTTTATTTTGATGATGTTTCAAGATATTAGATGATCATGTAGTGCATTTAAGATGTGCATTGGATGCCTTGTGGAACAAGATACTATATGATAATCCTAATAAGTGTACCTTTTGTTTTGACTATTTTATTTTTCTAAGATATGTTGTTAATGCACAAGGTATGTAGGTCGATGAGAATAAGATCAAGGTGAATCAAGATTTGGCAAACACTAAAGACAATTGCATACCTTTTGATTTTTAATGGTCTAGCAAGCTTCTATTGAAATTTGTTAAAATATTTCAACTTTATTACTACCCCATTGATAGCAATTATAAAGAGTGAAGATAAATTTTATTTGGAACAAAGCACAGCAATTAGTGTTTGAGGCTTTAAATAAAAATTTACAGGTGATCTTTAGATATGTTACCTAATTTTTCTAAAATGTTTAAAATTCAATGTGATACTTTTGGTCTAGGTATTGTAGCAATGTTGACTTAAGAGAAGTAGCTAGTAGTTTAGAAGCTAAGTAGCACAATATTGAATTACTTAACGTACAATAAAGAGCAAATGAATTAGTTTGGGTTTTGGAAACATGGTTGCACTATATGAAACTTGAGGTGTTTATTATCCACATTAAATATGAGTCTCTCAAACATTTGAAAGGCTTGGATAAGCAAAATAAGCAAACCTTGATAACTCATGATTTCATTGCATATTTCCACCTTGTGGTAGCCAATGTTTGTATGCATTTGGAGATAAAATGCTCACATGCTTGTAAAAGTGTTATTCTTGGTGAACTGTAAGTGCTTGGGTGTATTTAAGGTCATATTTGATTGAATTCTTACTATATCTACACTTTAATATTTTTGTATCCAAGTTTCAAGGCTTTCGACTATGAGGAAGGAGCTTGCAACCATTGTAGACAATGTTGCACTTGCAAAGGTGAAAAGCAATCATGTTCTAAATCTCTTGGAAATTTTTGCTGTCGAGGTTCGCAACTAGGGATGGAGGTCTCATGACTTGAATGCTCTAGTAGCAATAGCAAGAGGAAAGTGAATGCACTCAAGAAAATTCTAGAATTTTTCACAATCGAAGTCACAACTGCAAAGCTAGTTAGCGAACCAAGTAAAGATCATGCCTGCTCTTGCAACAGCTGACGGAAGTAGCACAACCCTAAAGCTTGAGTTCACAACCATGGGATGCGATGTGGAGTGCAGTTAAGCTCATGTTTTAAAGGTGTTTTCATATATTCTATTCTATTACTTGAACCCTTCTTGCTCATACCTATAAATACATGATCATACATGGTTAGTAGAGGTCTTGGATAGTTTTTATCATCGAAGAACGCCTAGAGAACAAAAGGATCAAGCTTAGAATTGGCAAAAAAGGAAGAACCCATGCCAAATTGGAGAAGATTCATACCTCCACGCATCCCATGAATTTAGAATAAGTTTTTCTAAACTCTTTTTGTGATTTTTAAGTTCATTGACTGATGAATAATTTAGCATTAGCTTTTGTTTAATACATTATGCATTGATAAATTTCTTTATAGTTCCTTGTGTTCTTTTTTTTTTGTGAAAAATGGCGTAATGTTATAATTAATTCTCTACACACTTATTTTCTGCAATTGGTGATTTTTATTATGATCAAAAGAGACGATTAATCCTTTAAATGAATCTATGGTTTTGTAGGGAATAATGGGACTAAAATCTGCACACCAAACATCCAATTGTAAACATTAGTTTTGCCAGAATAATAGGAATAAAATCTGAACACTAGTGCAGGTTTAAATTATTAATCATAGAACTTAATCCTCAATTTGATCAGGATGTTGAAACACACTTGATTATGAATTGAAATGTTGAGAGCTTTGAAGGATATCTTGACAATCTCAGGATAACAATCCATAATAAGGCAAATAAATTGATAATTAACATAATTCAACATGCATTTGAAACCAACACAACACAATGGGCTAGACTCTTCATCATTGAACTTTGCTACTTTTTGCTTGTTTCTTTGTTGAAGAAGTGTTTGCTTTATTATTCTTTTCATTCCCATCACCTTAGGATGGTTTAACTAGTAGATAGTTAGTTCAATTGATTGACACATATACACCCTCTTCATGGATACAACACTCGTGCTTACTGAGTACTTATCACATAAATTAAATTTTGATGTGACGACCACAAGTATCAGTAAGCTCTATTTACACTTTTTTGTGTTTTATTAAATATATAAATGTCCAAGATAATATGGTTATTGACACACTAACAATAGTATTTCAATTAGCCACATATCAAAATGAGATGTGGAGTGTACTATTAATAAGTGCCTTAAGCATAATGGGTCCAATCTCAAGTACAACCACAAATTATGTATACATACCTATTCCCAGTGTCTCTTGAAAAAATACTTCTATGGACTTTGTGTAAGGGTTGCCCAAGTATAGAAAGGGTAAAGATTCTATACTCGTAGTTGTTGGCAAGATTTTCAACATAACACAATTTATGGCTTATCTTAAAACTAATATAATGTATCCCATTAGGATGATTTTTTGCACCAAAAAAAAAAAAAATCAGACTACATGGGCACCAAAAACCATTATGTCTAATAGAGATGTAAAATTTTTAAACTACTTTTCAAAAACTTTGTTTTCCACATTGTGGGTACAAAGCTTTTATTTTCTACTATGGGCAAATAGAGGTTATGAATTGAACTTTGACCAATTTATAGTGTGCAATCATTACTAAAAATCTCAAGTTGAGGGAAGATTGTTTGCTACATATTGAGTTTAAGTAAAATGATGCTACTCATTTGGCTACACACCTTTCATGATTTGAAATTGATTATAGATGTAATTCACTAAGAATATTAGATTTTTCACCATTACTTAGTAAGGAGTAGTTGGTTGAGTATGGATGGATGGCAAAATGTGGAATAAGTAAGAGGTTGCATGGGAAAGTATGGTAGAGTATGAGAAAAGGATGGAACAACATATCTAGCAAGTTAATAAAGGGAGAAAGAAGAATATTTTTGAACCAAGAGATTGGATCTAGATACACATGTGGAGTGAGAGGTTTCCCATGTGATAACTTTACATTAAGGGTCACCCATACCCTAAGCATTTGTATTTTCAAACTAGTTTGTTGAGTTTTTTGTTTGTTTTATTTTTTATTAGGTAAATATTCATCATTGCTCATTTGTAGTGACTCTTTGCACTCATGTGTATGTATGTGACTATTTTGAAGTCTGAGATTCATTGACAATGATTTTATGTTGAACATGTCGAGGAATAGAGAAGGATTTTAAGCAAGTAAATTGAACTTCTTGCTATTGTTGCTCCCATGAGAACATTCAAAATAACTACAAGGTGTAAAATGGCAACCACAACATTAAACTACATTAGGCTACAATTTTTAAAAGGTGTGGGCGCATCATTTTTCATTGTGGCTACAAGAAAAAAAAAATGGATAGTAGTTTGTCGTGCAGCTGGACGTTGTGCCTACTGGGATGAGGACAGCAGTCACAAGGAAGACTATATCATAGACAAAAATTCAGCTGCAGTTGAGCAGTGTGGTTGACAATTGAGTCCTATTGAGAAACTTTATCCATTTGTTGTGATGATTTTAAGTGTTAGAAAGAATAAAAGATAATGAATAAAAACTTAAATTGCCATGTGAGTATATTATTAGTGCTACTTTTAATGTCACTTGCTTGACTTTATTTGATATAAGGGATGAGCAAAATCATAAAATGAGGGAAATTCCTTCTCTAGAAGAGGGAAATAGTGAGAACATCCCATCAAGGAATTGAGAACTTTTAGTGATGCCCAATTGACAAATTACAAGGTTACAAGCTAAGAAGCTTAAAGAGGTGTCGGTTGCATTTATGTAAGAAACGCAAGAGAAGCTGGAGCTTAGTTTAGGATTTAATGGTCTATAGTCTAAAGAAGCTAAATGTGTCAAATGTTGACATGGAGCTCGGAACTAGGTCAATGGGGTGAAGAAACAAACTGTATAATTTTCTATAATGATGGCGCCACTACAATATGGCTGAGAGGCCACAGAGGTGTGTAGGGTATAAAATTAGATCAGTTTTGACACTCAAATCGATTTTAATAATGTTATCAATTGCACTACCTAGTTGAGGGGTCACAGATGTGTGTAGACTATAAAATTAGAGTTTTTTTTTTCTTTTGTGGGCCTAGATGTTAGTTTTAGCATAATCATTCAATACAAGTGGTTTTCTTAGCTACTATAGGATTTCTTACCACTATAAATATAGGATTTCTTATTCAAAACATGTGGTTTTGAGCTCTTATCTTTGAAGAATAAAAACCATCCTTTTTTTTTGTATAGTTTGAAAGTGATTCATCTTTTGTTCATAGTTTTTCAGATCAACTTATATAATTTGATTCTTGAATAGTTCATGGCATATCAAACAAATGTGGCACATTGGTTATGATTGTCTGTCTTGGCTCTTTGTTTGGGTCAAAACTTGGTTCTACATAGGTTCTACAATTTGGTTAAGACTGGCTAATTTATCTTTGAATCCTTCAATCCTTAACGCTTTCATGATTACCTCTCAAACTTTAGTGCTTATTACTTATTATCAATGAGATTTCTTTGGAAAGTGAAAATTGACAATAAAGAATGAAACTTAATCAATATTTAAAATAGAGTAATGCTAGTTCCATAGAGAATTAAAGTTTTTCAATGATAATATTGATTACTTTATTCTTGTGAAAATTTTCTATAAGTGGGTAAATAAGAAATGGGTTGCTAGGTCTTGAGACCTAAATCAAACATTGCAATATTTTTCCACTACTTGATAAAATGTTCTATAAAAGATTTCAAAATAGCAAATACCCTCTAGGTATTTGAGATTTAATTCTATCTAGGGTTCAAGAATAGGGGAGACAGGCAATGAGAGAATTGTGATAGATATGATATCCTTTATCAAGTGGATTATGTGGAGTCAACGAAGGTGGTAGTCTTTGCAAGAGGGATGGGCGGATATGACAAGGGATGGATAAGGAAGGCCTCTTGTTTTTGTAATATAGTTCTAATATGTTGAAACCATTGTGCCACAGTTTAGAAATGCTTTGATAGGGGAAATATTAGATTGGGCTTAATTAACTTAAAGTAATATGATTTCATTTAGAGTTTAGGAATAGCAATAAATAAATCAAAGCGGAGAGGGCCGGTGGGGTTACCTAAAAGGTTGCCAACAAAAATTAGAAAGATTGAAATAGATGGAAAACGTGATCTTTTAAGGAAATTTTTAGTTGAATTCATTATGCAATGAATTGGTTTCTTAAATAAACCATGAAAGTTGATAGGGATTTGGAAAAAAGTATTACTAAAAATTGAGAAGAAGTTAATTCTCAAATAAATGTTTTGTCTTGTTTCTATTTCTTTCTATTTCTCATGAGGAACAATGCTTTCATTGTTTAGAAGCTAACTAGTTTTTATGACAAAAATTTTGTTTTCCAGTAATTGATGAAGCTTAAAAATTGGTCCATTACATTATCATGTCTTACGCGACAAAGAAATGTTTCTTGACAAATAAATTACAAATTATAACATTTGTATAGTTAATTGTTGGGAACCTAATACCTTGAATATCTACAATCAATAATCCAAATGCAAGCTAACATGGTCAATACTTTGTTACTCAAATACATAGTTTTGACCATTTATTATCTTCAACCTACTTACAAAGCATCACTCATCACTCAAGGTTGAGGTAAAAAAAATTTGCATAATAAAACAACCACAAATACCCCCAAATAGTCCGATCTTTCCCCCACGACGATAAGGGGCTAAAAGATCTACCACTTTTATTCCTGTTTCAAAAATAGATAATTTTGTATCTAACTGGATAAAGGCAGGCGCAGATCGATGAATAGGAAATGTTGTACGAGTATCTACAGGACCCAAATCATCAACAGGCTCTCCAAGCACGTTGAAAATGCGTCCCAGAGTCGCTCCACCGACCGGAACACTTAGAGGAGCTCCTGTATCAATCACTTCTATTCCTCTCATCAGACCATCTGTAGCACTCATAGCTAAAAATAAATAGGCTCAAATGTGGATCGGATTTTTGTTCGACTCAAATCTAGGAAGCCAGATTTGATTATCGTGTCTGTCGTAAGAAAAAAAAACGAATAAAAAAAGGATTTTTTTATTGAACGTGTTCATTCATTTTCTTGACTTTAGCTTGTTTTCTCATAGTTCGACTCCGCCTTCCTAGAGTAAATTAGCAAATTCAAGGTGCCACAAAAGCATTTGACATTTTTTTATCATCAAATTTAAAAGCCATAACACTCACTTTTAAATTTCACACCACCACACGTATATCATACACATCATTAATGGATGCAATAAAAATATAAAAAGTAAAGAAAATGTGGAACTTATTATGGAGATTAGAGTGGATGATAACCCCAAAAAGTTATTGGATTATGTGCTTAAAATGGTGTTATTTAGTTTAGAAAAATCATATCTAATGTAGCCTATAACTATGTTTTGTGTTATAGCCACCATACGATATTTACAAGTGAAGAAGAGGAAAGAATTATTTGTTAGGAGTCTCCAAGCCTAGGAAAATTATGTTTGAGGCTTGCCTGGTCGCTTGAGTGAGGGATTGACCTCAAAAGTGTTGCTTAAACCTACTGCCCACAAAGAGAAGATGGAAATAACCAATCAAATTTGCTACTGCCACCTACAAGCTAAATTAAGCAACTTCCGAGGTAGCAATTCAAATTTTGTCATCACCTAGGCAAGTGAGGAGGCGATAATCTGGTGCTAGTAGGCTCGCTTAGGCGAGAGGGACCAATAGTTCAATTTTAGTCACTGAAAAGCCTTGGACTAATGGGAAGAAACTATCATCTAACAAAAACCCTTGGATGGGGGGAATTTACACCTGTAAATAAAGGATTGTCTTGCAAGTAAAAGCATCAAACATACTTTAGAACTCACTTAGGTATTGTTATGTATGATTGTAATATAATATTTGTACAAGTGAGAAACCAGAGACTGAGTTTGGTGCAATTACATGACGAAGGACATAGCAAGGTAGCAAGAAATTGCTATAGGAAGAAGACAAGGAGTGAGTGATATGTGTTTATCATTTTATTCTCTTATCCTAATTCCCAATATACTTAAGTAATTAAATAAACAAGGACTTATTTTATCAATTTAAATTAATTGTTTTTCTTATTTTAATTGTGATCAATTTTGTCTTCTCCTTCTCTTCTTCTCCTTCTTCTTTAGTTTTTATTTTACTCCACCTATCTTGTGGTTATAATGGAAAGGAAACCACAAGTTCGGAAAATTGATTGCAATTGTGAATTATGAACTTATAATGAAAGTAAAGGCCCTACATTCACAAAAGATCACTATTAATCCAATGTTTTTCTTCTCAATTGAGTTGATTATATAAATAATTGAATTAGTTCAATCAAATCCATAATATAACTTGAAAAAGTGCACTAAGGATTGAAAGTATTAATAACCTGTAAATAAGAAATTAAAAATTAAAAATTAATTATTTTGATAATAAAAAGTTCTTACATGTTATTGCATATTAAATTGTGAGTGAATAGCCATTAGTTTTTACTTGTGCTTGCTTCTGTTACTCCTCTTGATTTATTAACTTAAGTTAATTTATTTAATTGATTAACAATAAACTAAATTTCAATTTTAATTCACTTGTTTAAAGCACAAAATTATTGAAAGCAGCATTCTTAGTCCCTATCGAATATGACAATCCTTACTTTCCTATATTACTTGATGTGAAAATTGTATTCTTGCAACTTATTATTTTCTTGCATCAGTGGATCACACCACCTAATTCACCTTATTCTCATAATCTTCTTCTCTTCTAGCTTTGAAGGTGATATAAGCAGTGGGGAACAAAGAAAGAGAGGTCAACTAGTTGGCCTTTAAATGTGTTGCAATTATCAACACTTTTCATTAAATTGTGCTAATGCATCTATCCATCCTTTCTAGCTATAAATCGGCTTAATACATTAGATCTCCTAAAAGCTTTGAAACTTGATCTATTTTTTTTTATGCTAAGCATTTTCTAGCTTGCCCTTATTTATTTTTCGTATACATCTAGGCCTCTCTATTTAACATTTATTCTAAGAAGTTTCTCTTTTAATTTCGAATTAACATTTTGCTAAGTTAAATTATTACTTATTTGATCTTAAAGTTAGGAATGTTAGACACAGATCAATGATATGGTTCCCTTTCTTCATTCAATTTGACAACTTATTATCTATGTAAGCTTTTCTCTCAATTTGCCTCTTGAATATATGATCATCTAGCCATTAATGTGTGGCTCCTATATTTTAACCAAACAATATGACATTGTAACAGTTGGTTTCAAAGGGTATAATAAATCTACATTTTTCCAATCTTTCCTGGTTTTGGGGGACATGATGATATTATTGAAATTCATGCATCACAATTGTGAGCTATGCATATAATATTAAGTTAACCAATTGATAAATTATTGGCAACGAATAACAATCTTCAAAATAATATTTATTCAACTCTTTGAAATCAATGCACATTCTCCAATTACCTCCTACTGTCAACATAACCACCATGTTAGGTACCTACTCTAGATATTGTATTTTAATAATATGCCCAATATCTAGCAACCTTCATAATGCAACTCTAATGTCCACCTATTATGAACTAAATTGCCTCAACTTTTATTTGGTTAGCCTGCTTTGACCATTTCTCATCTAATCCATGTTCTACTAGTGAGAAGCTTATCCCTATAACTCTTGGGAAGAGGTTATATATCAACTTTCTCTTTTAATTTCTCTACAAATTCATCTTTTAATTTTCCTTCTAATATTAATCCTAATCTTTACCAATCCTCTACTTAGTAATAGCTCTATACTTGACAATTCTTTAACTAATTATATTTGAGTAAGTGTCATTTCTAATTCACCTTATGACATCTTTTTAGCATGCTTAACTATTTCCATGTAGCACCTCCTGGATGATGATTGATCTTCTTGTACTACATCAACTTCATCCCCTATTAATTTTAATCTCATATGGTATAGCAAGGCTATTATCTAGAATGTGGCCACAGTTGGCCTTCCTATCATAAAATTGTAAGTTGATGTTGTTTTTACTATAAGGGGTTGTCAAATCATTTCAACGTTTTCAGCTCTATCTTTTCATCTCTTAGCTTCAATCTTTAGAAAGTGTGTTTAGATATAATATTTTCTAAACTACTACTATCTACTAGGCACCGTATAACATCATAGTTGGAATAGTGAAGATAGCTAAAACATCTAGATCATTTTTTAATCATTCTACATAAATTGCAAATTTAATTCATTCTGATGAACAAATTTGTTTAACCCACCACTATTGTTCAAGCATATGCCTTTCTTTCTCTATTTGAATTTCCTCTATATATCATGCTAATAAAACTATTCTTATGTAGCTTTAGCTTTTCCACTACTTCTAAATTCTACCTAATTTTTTCTTTATGCAGTTTTAATTCAACTTTCTCTAGAAATTCCTACAAATATCTCTACATGAAAAGGTCTTCAATTTGGTATGTCAATTTAACACAATCCTATGTTGTGTCCATCATCAAAATCACTATGGAATATGCATAATCTATAAAACCTACTCCTTGCTCACTTTAAGTATAGAAAAATGGACTACCTTCCATTTTTGACTGACAAATTTAAAAGGATCAAATGGTTCTCTTTAATTCAATTTTTATGTTTGGTTATTGTACACTCCTTTCATATCCAATTATTTCTGAGCTCTTATTAAAGACTCATCAAAATATTTAGCTGGTTTTTAGCCAATGATTTGAAGAGAAAAAAGAAATCTTACATGTTTGAGACATTAGGTGAACACACTAGCTAAAAGCCCTTGAGTATCCATGGGGTCTCTAAAGCTACAATTAGAAGAATGCTTTACTTAATCTTTTAATGTTGATCATTTCCTTATTTCATATTAAAGAGAGACATATGTTCATATTTTACAACATGCAAATTAGTGTAAGAAAATTGAAGCAAAAGCTTCAAAACTTCTTCTAACTCCTAGAAATAATTAATTAAATCAATTTTGGATTGAACCTCCCAAGGTGATCAAGAATGCCTAGCACTTACCTTATTAGAGACATTCACCCTATCAAAGTAGTGATGGATCAAAACCTTCTTTTCTAAACTCTGCTAAGTGTGTAGAGAGATTTAGTACTCCATTATACGTAGGAAATTGATTCACCTAAAGATTTCTTATAGCAGATCAACTAATACTTTAGGTGAAAATGCAAAACCTTTTTAATTTTCTATAGCTTCTTGTATATATCCATTATCATTTGCCATGATCTTCTTGAACTCAAGGCTTCTCTAGTGTTAACTCCTTATTTTTAACAATTCTTCTAATCTTTCACTAGTTTCCTTCACTTTCCAATTGATTATACGGGTATAAAGGCTCCCTTTCTAACTTCTTGTTACGTTATAGTTTTCCCTCTTTCAGAAATGTATTTTATACATTTACCTTAGTGTTGAAATACTCCATATCCATGATTTGTGGCTTTGGTATTCATGGGTCATCTTCAAAATGGCTTTGGTATTCATTTCTTTTGTATGTTTCCTTCAAAATGTATGTTTTTTCTTCAAAAAACACTAGTTTGATGCAAATTAAAGTTGATCGACATTTTTCTTTATTACTTAGATATTTATTAAAAATGAATAAGGGGCAATATCCCTTAAAATTAGCTCTACTAATCATTTTGACTTACAAACTACAGATGTTCTTATTTACAACAAGGTTACTATACAAGGTGGACACAACCTATGGTATGACTTCCCATACCTCAATATGCCCAATGACAATATCACATAGTACTCTTTCATTAATTGAGATAATCTAAGCTGCTAATAATTTTTAGGTTAGCTTCAAGCCACTAGCTCAGGAGTGTTTTCTAAGTAGTATGTCCCATCTTTATACCATAATAAGCTTTCCATGTAGCATTTAGTTCCTTTCCCACCCTTGTGAATACCTAAATCAATCTCCCTAACTTCACTCAAAATGAATATGTCAGTTGAACATGTTTATGTAATTAAGAAGTGGGAAACTCTGAAGAACACATAAATATTACAAAACAAACATGCTTATAATACATAATGAACACTTATAGACTCTATTGTTACAAAAGATCTTCTAATATTATTTCTCAATAAGCATTTTTTGTGACACCTGACTCTTTTCTCATCTCCATAGACAACTTGGCCTCCCTCACTTCACTTAAAGAACTTGAGCATGGAAGTGTGGCAACGTATCTAAGAAGTGAGAAAGTATGAAGGACACACAAAGATTGCAAAGGAAACAATCTAATGTTACTCATAGAATGCTTAAACACCTAATTTTAACAAATGAACATTTTATCCCAATTTATATTATCCTCCCTCCTAAATGAATAATGATAATCAAAACTTTCTACTAGGTCAAAACACTTCTTTTAAGAACTCTAGGAATGTTCCTTACACTATTTCTTCCAAAAGTTTCTAGTACTCTTTCTCGAAAGTTCTAGTACACTCTCACACTCCAAAGACTTTACAAATTCTATAGGTACAAGTAATGGAGCAAGACATTGGATAGCCTGCATGCCTCAAGTAGCATACAAAAGTTCACAGACAAAATACTTGAAGTGTAAGGGATGACATCCTTCTCTATCTAATTGAGAACACCCTCATTACCTCGTGTTCCTTCATTTGGTCTTGGAAATACCATAATCGCCCTTTGTTTCCCAATTTTATTGTTCGTTTTTCACTAGATTTTGGATGCAAAATTTTCAATTAAAATTCATAAAACATCAAAGAAAACACAATGAAAATTAAAGGTTAAGTGAATAGATCATATGAACCCTCCCAATCGTGAATGCTAAGTTGTAAAAGCCTTTTGTCTTATTTTGTTTTGATCGAGTGAAATTTATGGATTTAGTCACACTCACTGTCTCAATCACATAACTAAATCAATGTGATGCCATGAGACTAATATTCTAGTAGAAACTCCTTTTCAATCACACACTACCATCGTCAAAGATTTTCATTTCTTGGAACATTGACCACATAAGACAAACGTTTTGCTCACTCATATGGAAACAATTCCCTTATTAATCATACATATCTATACACATCTAGGAAACATCACGTTGGGCTCATAATCCTATCTCATATCACGATAGATGTTGATTCTTAACACCCTAATGACATGTTAATTATCATGCATACAAGAGAAACATGTCAACTCAAATCTAAGCACAATCACAGAGCATGATAGTAACAACAAAGAGTGAACTCCATATGTCTGCTTTGTTCCTCGAGTAAGTGTTTGAATACATCAATCTCCAATGATGTATTTACACACGTGTTCTCATTATCTTATATCAAGTAACATTACACTCATGATATAACTAGATGGTGTGCAAACCGTATTAATTCTTCGATGCCCGTTTATAGAATTTGTGACTCACAAGCAAATTTTAATGATTCTGTATTGAGTTTTGAGTCCATGTTCATGATCCTTTATAAATAAGACACCTTAACACAATCAAATATGTACAAACACAACTTTACGTCATAAAAAGAATTACATGCATGAAAACACTATTGGAATATCGATAAAATAAGCATCAATATTTATTAATCAATGGAAAGTAACATTTATAACGAGTATCCCTCATAAATAATTAGGCATTAGAAAGTATATCACTAACACTTGCTTAAAGCTTAAGTAGTTCCTTTCACTTGATTAGGTATTGAGTGTTTGATTTCTCTGCTCAACATTGAATAGCTCTTAATTCTATCATATCTTCAATCTCATTATCTTATGACTCAATTATGACACAAAGCGTTCTATAAGTTTGCACATAGTTAGGTCTCCCCTCTCCTTATGGTGGGGCTTCGGCATGCTCACATCAAAGAGTGGGTACCTCTTTGATGTGTTAAAGAGATATAATTAACAGAATATATTACCTAATTTGGCAACCACATGGAAAGGCCCTACATGCGTTCTTACTTGTCCTATTGTGAATGCTTCAAATGCCTTGAATTGTAGTGGTAGTAACTTAACTGGTGCTTGATCCCCAACGTTATTTCCATGTGGTCATGTCCTTTTTTCCACCTATTTCTTCATGCATTGGACATGCTCCAAGCATGATTTTGATAATTTGATGTGTGTTTTCCATAACTTAAACATCTTCAATGCATTAGTAATTCTGTCCGTATTGGATCATGTTGCCAGATATGTGGTGTGATCTTGTAACTTAGCCCAATCTTATTGGTTTGCGCTCAGAAAGTGTCTCATAGAGAATTGAAGCAAAACATTCACTCACTCACTTTTCCCATAAAATTGATGGTGAAAACTTGTAAAAACTGAGTAGCCCTATCCATAGTTGTCATGTAAAATAGGAGTTCTTGATCACAAATGATATTCCTTGGTAACCCCCAATGCTTGACTATGTTCGTAGAGAATAACATTGTGGCTTCTTTACTAGTGTAATCCTTAAGAAAAACAAGAAAAATTTTTATACTTACAAAATCTATCAAAAATAACCATAATAAAACCATACCCGTATAATTTTTGTAATGCACTAATGAAATTCAAGGAGATAGAGTCCTATGATCACTTCACAATTGGTAATGACCCAAGCATCCCCATTGGTTCCTTGGATTTTACCTTGTCTTCCTAGTATGTGTGGTAAGTCTTCATATATTGTTCCATGTGCCTCGTCTGTGGGTAGAAATACATATTCTTCAACAATACTAATATCCTTTTACAGCTTAGTTACCCCTCTATTTGGCATCTTGGCATTTCTTCATCAAGTTTTCTTATATGTTTCCCTATTTTCAAACTAACTTATTATTTCCTTGCCAACTAACTTTATTAATTCTTGACTATGGGATCATGCTTTAAGTCTTCTTGAATGTGTTCCTGTAAAACCCCTTAGACTTGGCTTATAAGTAGAAATTTTGGCTTTGAACATAATGCATCAGCGACTACATTAGCCCACCTTAGTTTGTACTTTATCACGTAGTCAAATTTGACAAAGAAATATTTTCACCAATTTTTCTTGGGAGAAAACTTATTTTAATTTTGTAAATAGCTATTAGCATCATTATTAATATAAATAATGAACCTTACACCTAACAAGTAATGTTGCTATACCCACAACCAATGGATGATGGCCATCACCTCTTTTTTGAGCATTGTAGTGATCGGGTAATAATCATTCCTAGGGCAATATAGTTTGAAAAGGAAGTTGAAATTAAGAAACAATGATGTGTTGAACCACAAATGGCTAAAAGTTGAAGAAAGTAATTATTTTCTTATTAGGAGACACATCAGGTGACAAACATACAAAGAAATTCCATTACTCTACACAATTTGAGGAAAAACAATTTAACAAACTCTTGATTCAAAAATTCCAACTACCAACAAAAAGTCTAGTATAGATTAGACGTTAGGAAGGTCTTATTAAACCAAGCCTAAGATAATTTAATCCCAACCTAATAAATAGCTAAAGAAATGTAAGAAATCTAAAGAAGTTTAATTAAGGTGTCAAAGAATCCATTTTTTCATTTTGACGAACACATTTTCTATAACCTTCTAGTGGGATGCCTTCAAAAACATGAAGCTCCCACTTGAAATTGAATTTTTAAAAAAACATTATAATTTATTCGAAGACTAAAAAATCCTAAAAACAAAAATCCTCACTAAAATTGGTAAAAATATCAAGATTCTAGAACTTTTCATGGGGAATCAAGATAAACTATAAAATAAATTTATAACACCTCTTTACTTAATATTTTGCTTGTCCCAAGTAAAATGAAAGAAAAATAAAATTTAAGCTCCAAATTCTAGTATATTGTAAGTCTCTATGATGTAAAAATTTGGTTTAGCCCTTGGTATTTCATAGTGCTAAAGAAATTTAAATTTTATAATGACTTAAACAAGTCGAATAATCAGAATAGGTTCTTATGTACGTAGATCAATACCTTTTCTTCTTATGTAGGTTCCTTGTGATTTTATAGTAATCAACCATTGGAATTACCTATTCTTCAATAGTGCTTGCAATTTTTCTAGAATATATATTGTAGTAAGTTAAAATCATTGGATTTATTTGCGAGATTTTCCTTTTTCTTCCTCTCCCATGCTTAGGCTTTTGCGTAAAACTTTTATTTATGTTTTTAAGTCATGAACCTTTTATGAAAGACAAAATATTTGTGAAGAACAAGCTTGTTTGCTCAACTTTCAACTTATACTCAAGACATCCATTATACTTTTAATTTAGTAGCTATTTTGTGTGAAAGTGACATGTTCTGGTGCATAATTCTGCTTACAAGGCAACAAACAAATCAGTAGAGTACAATTTAAGCATGTGTTCTTTTTATCTTGGGTCTTTTTTTTCTATTTCTCTCCACAATTTTCTATTCTTTTTACCAATTTTCTAGTGGAACTCAAGATCATCTTCTATCAATTTGACACTTGTCATGGATTTTTCTCAAACAATTAGCTCTTTCTATTGTTAGAATTACATGCCTACAACTAATGACTCCATCACTAGGTTTTTATCCTTTGGTTATTTAATCTTGATGACACCACCTGTTTTACAAGTGAGGAATAGTTTTATATTCTTCAAAACTAATAGCATAACAAAATAAATATATTTCATGTAAGCGCATATGAAGTTTTTATACAAGTCAAGGTTGTAAATGGCAAACAATTCACAATTTAAGAGTTGCTTTAGTCTTAATAAATTTCAGCATGCAATGACTTTCAATTGAAAAGAACTATGGCAAATTAATGATTAGCTCTAAAGCACATGGCCATTACACAAATAATTTTACATTATGTATGCTAATAGTCATTTAAATCTCAAATTCAATACATATACATGACTAGATAATCAATTACTTGTCAACATGTAAGAAAGGGTTAATTTATGTGATCATCAATCATGTTTATCATTATTACAATTAGCTAAAATTTAGAATAGAGTGGGAATAATGTAACTATGTGGGCAATTAGCTACAGTTTATAGAGAGGTAGACCAGATAAGGAAAGCTTCGATGGATGAAGCTCTTTGTGGAATTTGTTGGTATATGGAGACCTTGCATACAAGTTATGGTAGCCTTCATGATAAAATGGTGCAAACGACGATAGAAAGCCTTGCATACGAGTCTTGGTAACCGTCATGATGGAAGTTGCTAGAAATGGCAGCATGCCTCTGCCTCCATTTACTTCATATAGTACTAATAGTATGTATCTTACACTTTGTGTAAAGGTAGGTGTGGTGTTACCCAAAGTAGTGTCATCCCTACTTCATCTACAAGCAAATGTCTAGAGTATTCTAACTAACCTTCTAAGTTTGATCCTCAATGATGCCCATCCAATCACTTAAGTCTTGAACCATATTTACTATCTCTATATCTACTTAATCTATTGTTAGATGGCATCTATATGTTTGTCGATGGCCATGGTTCTCTCATCTACTGTGACCTCTAGCTCTTTTGGATGCTCTAGTGGAGGATCGAGCTATGACTCCTAATCATCATCATCATCATCCTTATCTCTATGGTGCCTCTACAATCTCTCCTCTAGATCAAGAGTCACAAAGGCTAACCTATGTCATAATGTCATACTCATGAGACTTTGACTCTCCTACATAACTCTAGGATAAGGTGAGTGGGCATAAAAGACTCTCCAATTCTCTATGATAGAACCAATACTACTAGAAACTAGTATACCAAAGTTCACGGGTAATCCACTGACTATCCCTTGTAATAAAACTCCATGCTCTTTAGCATCTATGGTAATGTGGAAACTAGTAATATCCTCCCAGCTGTGAAGTACCACCAAAGTCTATTAATCGCTTCCAACCTAATCATTTTGAATATTGTGAAGTTTCCTCCCCATGGATTTCTTATCCACTGTACTCCATCAAAACACAACTCATTAGCAATAAGTTACTCTATGTCCTAGAGTAAATCCTCAATTAGGCATCTCTACATTTGACATTCCAAGCACCACGTTAAATTGTCTCACCTGAATAATAGAAGCATTTTTCCTCACATATGATATATGGTCAAGGGTTTGATCAATCCAGAAAGGGCATCTCATCAAGTACTCTCACCCTATTCTGTTATTGGAGGGGCTAAATGATAAGTTGTACTCTCGCATCTAATTTCAAGCCTTTGCATGCCCTTCTCTAATACAGTCCTTCTATGTGCATCTTCTTAATACACTTGTTGAAATCTGGTAGAGTGGAATTCATAGGGAGCACATCATTAACCCTCCTCACCTTCTACCCCAATCTATACTCTGAAACATGAGGCCATCTACAAGATAGGAGATATCATAAGGATAACGGATGACTTTAGATTTTTTAAGGAAAACTTCATAAATGTATAACACACTTTTCATAATAAATGCAAGACATGCTATTAAGCACACTCTGTTATTTGCCAAAAAAAAAAAAAAAGAAAGACAGAATGAAAGCCTTAATATGTAGATATTCATTACATGCTTCTAGAGTTAACATCATCTGGGGCTGAAAAACCGAACACTAGTTCTTGAATTCAACAACTCAATAGTATTCCATCTTTTTTCTTAAAACAACTTCATCAATGTTTAGTACAAAATGTTTGAATCTTGACCAAATCAGGCAAAGTTAAACATCTATGCATTCTGACAAAATTTAATTCTTGAGAAGTATTCAAACCTAGCTTCTTTGGTCATTCAATCATATTTGTCATTCGAGAGACCACTCCATATATAATCACTAAATAACATGAAAGTTTCAAAAGATTTTTCCATTTCCAAGAAGGAAAGTCAACACTCAAAACTTAATGAACTTGGCTAAACAATTTACACCCCAAAAGTAAAACTTATATTTTCCCAACAAAACCAATAATTATTGAAGGCCAAACCTTCTTTTCCAATGCATTGAGAAACTTATTCATGCCCAAACCATCAACATATGAAAAAATAAGTGTATATTTGTTTCTCTCATGGCCAACCATAACTGTTGCAAATGAATTCTCAGTATGCATCCTATTATACCAATTAATCATCAAATTGATTTCATAATTTTACCACCAAAGCTTAATGACAGACTTTGTGGCAAAACTTCCAAAATTTTTTAACAATTTTTCAAAGATTTAAAAAGCCCTGAACTTAGCTCTAAATCCAAATTTATATGAAGAAAAATTAAAGAAAATTTACTTACCTTGGAACTTTAACTGTGATAGTAGAAGATTAATAGGAAAAAACACCTACAACAAGCTTAATTTTGTCAACAGATTGGTATCATTACTAAGCTACTACAGCATATTTGTTGTTAATGTATCTACTTATAGCAGATAATTTCAATAGTGATTTTTCTAGTTTTTACAGATTCCTCTACATGAAAACAATATTTTGTTAATTTTTTTTAAATTACTAAGTATAAATTAAATTATTCAAAACTGAATAAATTAAAAATTTTTCTCTCCTAGTCTAAAAATTCCTATTCAACTTAGAAAGTTTTATTGCTTAATTAAGAGTGGTTCCTTTAGTCTCTGTTATCATCTCTATGAGGTTGAGTGCATTCTCAAATTGGGTAGACTAGGCTTCCATGTTTCTAAAATAAGCTTAGTTGGTTTAGTTAACATGTTTGATCTTGCTATTCAACAATTTCAATTGCTTGTCTTGTTACTTCATTAGGGCGTCGATTCTTAACGTGAACACCAAACATGACTTAGTGAAGTCAATGACCAAGTCCTCTAAAGTTTAATTTTGTTGTGAAATTTTCTGGCAAGTCAAAAAATACTATTGATTTTGCATAGCTCTTAGGTACAGTTCCCCTAGATAGGAATTGGCCAATGACTTTCATCATTATTAGTCCTCCATGAGAAGTCAAATGATTTCTCCAACCTGGATTATATACTTGGGAGTGCAAACTACCTTGTGGTTTCTATTGGTACCCTTCCTATACAAAATTAACTTGTTTTGCTTCTATCCCACTCTTGTTATAATTTTCTTGATCCTAAAATTTTAAGTTAGGTGGATTGTTGACAATAAAATTAACTTGTTGGCTCACTTGTTCCAATTTTGAGTTCAGTGGAAGAAATAGCTCTAAATCTCTAATGGTTGCAACTGTTCTTATGATTTTCCTTTCATTTGGCCTCTATACGAATTTACTAGTTCTGTCATCAAAACTTTGCTACTGTCACTCCTGGTACCCATGTTGTAGATATTTTCTATGCACTTCATCAAATATGTCCCAAGCTTCATATAGTGGTTTAAAAATTTACTAAATGGAAAGTTCTTACCTCAGTTCTCATTTACGCAACTTTGGCAAGTCAACAATATTTATTTAGGAATTTACTAGCCATTACTTTCTAGATTGTGATAATGCTTGATTACAGGGGCTATAGCCATGCTCTCATCCTATCCCTTAATGAAAATGGAAATAGCTTAAGATGTATGGTGCCTTCAAGAACTCTATTTTATTGTGTCATAAATGTCTACAATCAATACTAGGCATTGGAATCCTAAACTATTGGAGACTTTTCTACTAAAATGAAGAAAATTAGATAGAAAGTAGCTAGATAAATTACAACAATCATATTGTAATTTATATAAAAAAATGAAATATTAATTTATTGTAAAACAACATATATTAGCTATTGTTACAGCAACATGATACGATTTTTATAAATTTCATAACATTTTAGGCTGGTTGATAAAATAATTAAAATGACTAAAGCTTTCGATGAGGCAGGTGCTAAACCTCGACTCCACTCAAAATAAAAAGATTTAAAAGTGCACGCGAAGAGAAAACAAAGTTAGAACTTAATTTAATTTTCCAAATCTCAATTACTATGGCACTTATTACCCTTACATTCCCTAAAAATGGTACCAGAAAAACTTGACAAAGGGCCCACTGTAGAAGTATATTGCCTGCAAGGGCACAAATCAATTGTAGTCTTTTGAATTATTAACAATATCATGTCCATAGGAAGTATATCTATGGAAATATGTGAAAAAGTATCTATAAAATTAGAGGCTTGAAAGAATTAGTTTAGTTGAACCCAAAACAGAGAATGGGTTAATCTATTCTAAAAGAAACAGAAAATTCTAGCCTACCACAACTCTAGACTTCAATTTAAACAAAATGAAGAATTTCTATTTAGGGGTTCAAACAACTTTAAAGGATTGTGTACAAGTCGTGCTTAAGGAAAGTAGTTTAGAATGGTAATTAGATTAAAAAACACTATAGTTAACAAGCATATAGTTAAAATTGAAGAAAGTATCTTTCCGAGTAGACACACCTCAAGTGACTGGCATAGAAAGAATATTTAACTACTTTCTACAATTATTGAAAAAATAATTCAATGAATTCTTGATTCAAAAATTCCAACTACACAACTAAAGATCTACAGAGGATTGAGTGTTAGGTAAGTTCTAGACCAACTAGGCCTAAGATGATTTGGCCCTTAGTTGATAAATAGTATAAGAAATGTCAAAAAATGTAGAACACCTTAATCAGGGTGTCGAGAAATCCTTTTCTTTGTACTAAAAAGCTCATTTTCAACAACCTTCAAGTGGAATGCCCTCAGATTAAAGTAAGCTCTCACTTTGAATTGTATTTCAAGGTATAAGTAGGTTAAAATAGGCTAGGAACACTTGCGAATACTATAGAAAGCCTACTACTTATAGTTTTCACTACATTGGTTAATTCGTTGCTCTCTATTAGTCCGCTATAGTTTATTCTCAATTTTACCAATCCCCTACAATGGATTGATTGATGATGGTAGTTTTGCTATACTAAGGGAGGGGTGTTAATGCTAGACGTGTCATCATTGAGTTGTTGGCCACGTATTATTCATTTCCTCTCTAAGTTTATCCACTTTAGAAACTCATTATCGGTGCCCATGGCGGATCTGTTATTGTACCAATTTGCTACGACAATTCTTCCCATTGCATATATGTTATAACTAATTCATATATGTATAATCTGCTATATAGGGTTAGCTATTGTTTAGATCCAATGTCACTAGTTTCAAAACTGGTTCATGTAAAATCTAATTCTAGCATGGTTTTTTTTATTAGGCAACTTGTATCAATATTTTTGAGTACCTAGCTATATATCTCATCAAAGCATTGGATGGGGATATCTACTAAAAAACAACATAGTTCATTTAAAAATTAACAAATTCTATAAATATGAATATCTACACTAAAATTGATAAAAAATATTAGGCAACTAGAACTTTTCATGAAAATTTAAGTTAAAATTAACTTGATAAAATAAAGTTATCACTTCTCTCCTATTGTAATTGGAAACCCTAGGTAACAATATGTAAGTTCGAGGAAAGATCTCAACTCACAAACCGTCATTGGAAACTCTTAGTCCGCAATAACCTTCATCTTAGCCAAATCCATCTTCAGCTTGTATGTTCAATGATGCAACCCAAGAAGTGTAGTTCATCCATGACAAATGTACACTTCTCCTTTATCAAATAGAGTTCATTCTCAGTCAGTTCTTAGAAAATGACTTGTAAGTGGTAGACACTGTAACACCCCAAGATTTTTGGGGCCGTCTAGCCATATTATTTTAATTGTGGCAAAGGATTTAATTTATAAGAACCTTGATTTTATTATTAATTATCATGTAGGATATTGGCTGGAATAGCCATGCATGTGTGGAATGCAAATATGTGCACAAGGATGCAAGAAAACCAATACTAGAAGTTGAGACATTAATAGAGGACAATTACCATCTCGGAAAGGGACAAAATTTGGAGAATTGGGGCTGGTGTTTTGGCTGGAAAACAGCACAAATTCGTGCAAAATCATTGCCTAAATTGCAAAGAGCCCATCTTCCACAATTAGGCATGATTAAACCCTAGTATAAATACCTTAACTTGAACCTAGACCAAAAAAAAAAAAATTATTCTCCCACCATAGAGCCTTAAGAAGCCATCCAGAAGAGGGGAAAAAGATGAAAGTCTTTGACCAACGTCAAGAATGCATAGCTATTAAGGTGAGTTTTTAGACTAAACTCTGTAGTAATCATACATACTTTTAGGAATTTAATTTCGCATGTTCTAAGCATGATAAGCGTGAAGAACTTTCTTGAAAATGCATGACAAGGGTCACAACGTAGTATTGAAACTATTTTGGGTGAGCCATGCGTAGAAATTAGTCATAAAATCAAGTGTAGGAAAATATATCATGTCTTGACAAAATTTTGGATTCCCTGAACCAACAACGGGAGAACCATTCAAGATTAAATTTTTTTTGCTAAGAACATGATTTAGAGGCCTTGAAAAACCTTAGAACATGTTTACATAACACAAAAAGGATTAAAATTGAGTGGAAGAAGATTGGTAGCTAGACATGACGTCTACACATAAGCAGACTCACACCGTGTCTAATATTTGTGGCTGTAAGGCTGTGCATCACAGCCGTAGCATGAGTTTGCACGATCATGATAGAGACTATGGGTGTCTCTAGAATGCTTTACAGCTAGGGTCACAAGTGTACAATAGTGGTGCGGGACAAAACCCATATTGCGGGAGTAGAAGCAGTCCTCACGGGCACAACCTTGTATTCTACAATCACGAGGTTAACTGCGAACATTTATAGAATGTCCTATGGGTTGTTGTGTGGCCACAGAACCCATTTTTGTGGTTGTGAATGACATTTTGGCAAGGGTAAGACCTAAAAAATTACTAAAATTCAGATTAATAATTTTAATAATCAATTTTATCGATTTTGAGCCCAAAACAAGCTAACTTAGGTGGATTATGAGCACTGGATATAGAGACAAAAGAGGACAACCCATAGGGTTGTGTCAAAAAGCCTATAGGAATTTAATTTCCACTAAATTGAGAATTGAAATGGGAATTTTTCTGATTTAAATAATAAACTAAGGGGATCACACTAGTAAACTCTAAGAAGAGTAAGCAAATACCAAGTGGGATATCTGCATATTTCAATTGCCTTCTGAATGAAAGGTTTTCTGAAATATTATATTTTACTGAAGTTCACTTTTAAATATTTTCTTGAAACCCTGTATCTGTACTGATATGATTATTTTTGAAAAGCAGATTTCAAGTGTAGACAAATGCTAAACAATATGTGTTTCTGAACTATTCTAAAATATAACTATGATTGTTAAAATGTTTATTTTTAAGTGAATGCACTAGAGCATTGTGAGACATGCCTTTAGGTTTCAATCATGATAGTGTAAACATTAGTTCCACCCACTCACCAGGAAATAGATAGGACACATGACCCACTCAACCGAAGTAATAAGTTAGGCTACATGACCCACTCAGTCGGAGTTATATGTTGGGATACATGTCCCTTGTAGGTTGAGAAATATAACCCTCCTTAGTTAGGATAGTAGACTAAGGTTCTAATCCATGAATATAATACACAAACTACTTGACACCCTAGGCATGTTAAAGTATAGTACATGCAAATTGAATGTGTAATATAGTATCTATGGATTTAACTATTAGTCTTGCAAATGTTTGGTAAATATTCGGACATAATTACATATGAATTTTGGTAAATGCTTTGCTTTGTTCACATCTTAACGAAAATGCAAGTATCTAATTATTAAGAGATTTGTCGTTCATGCATTTTTCAAACCCTTTTCACAAAAAATCCTAGTGATGAGCAGCCAATGCGGAGGTGGTAGAAGGCATGGGAAAATGAGAACTTAGCTTTAGTTGCTTAACAAATAAAACCATAATGTAATGCCATGGGTTATTCATTTACTTGCCACTAGAATATAATAGACTTGATTTTCACTTGCAATTTAAGAATAGATGGTTTAGTTGCTTTGATTTTTAGGCTTTGATATCTATTAAGATAATTGTCTCGTGGGGTATTGCCATGTTGTGCTCCCAATTTGGGGGTGGGACAAAAGTGGTATCAAAGTGTAAATTTTGACACTAGGAATCTGGAATGTATAACATAGATTAGACCATAGGATACGGCATCACAAGAACTTAGAATTTAGTAGCTCACCTCATATATGCAAATTTTATAGAATAGATCTTATTTTACCTTAGAAATTTGGCACTTAACATAGCAAATAGATGGGGCTAGCAGTTTGAGTGAGCAAGCACCTTCCAAAAATAACACCTTACCTAAGGAGATCAAAAACCATCTCTTCATCATGATGACCCAGATAGGAAACACAACAGCCACATTAGTCGAGGCCCAACCACTGCGCGATAAACTTGAGGTCAAGAATAAGGTATTAAGGGATCACTAGGACACCCTCAAGAGGAAACTAGAAGAACTAGAGTCTATGCAACAAAAGCTTGCAACAATGAATGAGCACATATGAAAGAGCTATCAGCACCTTGTGGACACAGCACGGGAGGAATGAGAGGAACTACTTCAGCAAGAGGAGCATCTTAGGCACAAGAATGACGATCTCCATTAGCTTATTCACCATTAATTTAAGGACTTCTATCCCGAAAATGAACCAAATGAGGAGCTTGGGGAGGTACTTGATGAAGGGGATCCAAATGATAAAGGCACAATAATAGATAAATTATTTTAGACTAAGGGTATAGTCGTAGGAGAATTATTCAAGATTAAGAGTTATAAAGCTATAAGGATATTGCAATACGAATAAGACTAGCTTGCCCATTATGATCTGGTAATTTTTAGTTATAACAATAAAACTGTTATTTTCGATTGCAATTGCTATCTCATTATTTCATTTATTGATTGTCATCCTCCTATTTTGCATATGTATACATGTATAACCCGTCTAATTCTCAATCAATCTCTTAATATAGGAATATGACTACAAAACCTCACTGCTCCACTCAGAACCTACGTTATGTTGCCCCCATGGAAAATGTGAATGAACAGGTGTACAACTACCCTCTAGATCCACCTCCAATGCAACCATAGTTACAACCCACAATAGGTCACACAAATCTAAGGCAAGAAGACTTAGTGGCCAAAGTGATTGTAGTGGCCCAAGTGGTTAGGGCCCAACAACAAACCCTAACACCACCTAGGCCCCATCTAATGAAGGCACCAAGTTCTATATTGAGGCATTAAGGAGAGCCCACATGCCTATGTTCAACAGCTTGCATGATCTAGAGATTTTCCAAAAATAGTTAAGGACATGGAGGAAAACTTTGAGATGGCCAAAAGTGGTAATACCCTTCCTAGTTAGTAAGATTGCTCTCTAATGAGAAGGTGTCTTACCTGCACTACGAAAAGATGGGCTGATTACCTAGGCCTAATTTCGAGAGGCATTTTTAGACCACTTTTTCTCCAATGCCATCTGCCTATAGAAAATGGTGGAGTTCAACAATTTAGTGTAAGTGTCCAACATGTCAATGGTTAAATACTTGACAAAATTCTATACCCTATGGAAGTACTGACCTATGGTGATAGCAAATCTAGCCCTTGAGATGCACAAGTTCACTAGGATACTAAGAAGCCGATTGCAGATAGCCTTAGCATTATATGATGCGTAGACCTTTGATGGTATGCTGGGAATCGCCCTAAGGGTCAAAGCTGATATCAACCACAAGGAGGCTGAAAACAACTCAAGAGGCCTAAACTAAGTCCAAGCTTAGACCTTGGACCCCTGACTAGACTACGATCTACAAGAGGGCTAACAGAGCTAGAATGGGCAAGCCCTAACACAACTTCTAGAACGTAACATCCACCACCATCAGTACATTACGGTGTGTCGAATAATGATTAGCACATGCTTTTGATACAGCTAGCAAGGCCACTTGGTGCTTATACCTTATTTAATTATAGCGCTTCACATTCATTTGTTTCAAAGGGCATTGCTAGACAACTAAGGCATAAACTAAAATAATTCGAACTACCTTATAGGGTAGCCACGCTAGGAGGCTAGACATTGATATCTGACATGATATACAAGGACTTTAACTTAGACCTTACTGGAAATCGAGAAATGAGAGCAGACCTAATACGACTTAATATGAGGCAATTCGATCTCATTTTAGGGATGGACTAGTTAGTACGAAGTTTTTCTCATGTGGACTGTGGGAATAAGGTGGTCAATTTCTGACCATCATCTGGCAATATGTTTTCCTATCATGGGAATGCTAGGGACCAGTCTAGCAAACTCAACTCTCTTGTCTCTACAGGTTGAGCTAAGAAGGTGATAAAAAAAGGCTATAAGGCTTACTTAGCTTGTATCATAAACTCATTAGATCAAGGACTGAAGGTGGAAGATATCTAAGTTGTCAAAAAAAGTTTGGACATTTTTCTTAATGACCTGACCAAAGTATCACCAAATAGGGAAATCAAGTTACATATTAATCTACTACTAAGAATGGCGCCCATCTTAAAGGCATCGTATCATATAACACTGATAGAACTAAAGAAGTTGAAGGTGCAACTGCAAGAGCTTCCAGAAAAGAATCAAATTCGACTAAGTACATCCCCTGACAAAGCCCTATGCTTTTCGTGCAAAAGAAGGATAGGAGTTTGAATTTATGCATCAACTATAGGAAACTATACAAGGTCACGATCAAGAATAAATAACCCCTACCTAGGATCAACAACTTGTTCGATCAGCTCAAATGGGCCAAGGTATTCTCGAAAATTAACCTAAGATTAAGGTATCACCAATTAAAGATGAAAGCTGAAGATAGCCCGAATACAACATTTAGAAAGAGGTATGGACACTACATATTTTTGGTTTTATCTTTCGGAATCACCAATGCCTCACAACCTTCATAGACCTCATGAATTGAGTGTTCAAGCCATACCTGGACAACTTTGCAATGTTGTTCACAGATGACATTTTTGTCTATTTACCAACCGAGCAAGTATACAAAGAACATTTAAGATAGTCCTTCAAATATTTGAGGGAAGTAACCATATCCCAAAAGTCAACAAATGTGACTTTTGGCTAAGGATCATGGCATTCTTAGGACATATAATATTTGAAGAGTGAATCTTGGTAAATCCCAAAAAGGTTAAAGTGATCTTGCAGTGGCCTAAGCCCATAAGTGTAATAGAAGTAAAACGTTTCTTATAACTCGTTAGCTATTACCAAAAGTTTCTCGAGAGATTCGCTAGAATAGTGATACCTCTAACTCATCTCCTTCAAGAGTAAAGAAAATTCAATTGGAACCTAGAGTGCAAATAGGTCTGTATAGAGTTGAAGGGGAAACTAATATCAACACCAATCTTAGCCTTGCCTAATGAGGGCATAGGGTTCACCATCTATAGTGATGCTAGAATGGGTGGATTGGGATGCATTTTAATGAAAGATGATAAGGTCATCACATATATATCTAGGAAATTAAAGTCATATGAGCTAAATTACTTGACTAATGACTAGGAATTAGCAGCCATGGTATTCACCCTAAAGATTTAGAGGCATTACCTCTATGGCCATAGGTGTGAAATATACACCAACCATAAGAGTCAAATATCTTTTTACCCAAAAAGAGTTAAACATAAGATAGAGACGATGGCCAAAGATAATCAAAGACCATGACCTAGTCATCAATTATCACCTGGGTAAGCCACACCTAGTGGTTAACACCTTAAGTCGTAAAGGCATAGTAGCAATAGCGACTACACTCGTGCGACAACCAGACTCACTGCACATAAAGGTTGTGGAATCCATCGAAAATGTTTTCACAACCCTAAGCACCAAACCCTCGCTATATGAGGAGATTAAAAGGTCCTAAGGTGCAGCCCTTGAACTCATGGCAATTAAGGACAAGGCAAAACAAGGTCAAATGCAAGACTTCCAAGTGACAGAAGACGATGTCCTATACATGAAGGGCAGATTGTACATTCTACAAGTTGCAAAGATTCGGGATAAGATAATGTAAGAACCACACCAAACTAAATATGTGGTGCATCTTAGGAGAACAAAAATGTATAAAGACTTAAAAGGGAACTTATGGTAGAATGGAATGAAGAAGCACATAGCTAACTATATGGAAAGAAGCATGACGTGTTAAAAGATAAAGGTCAAGAACTAAAAACCTAGAGGCTACCTCCAACCATTGGAGAAACCTAAGTGGAAGTGAGAATATGTAACAATGGATTTTGTAGTAGGACAACCATGAACACTACAAGGATATAATACCATATGCATAATCATCTATAGGTTAACTAAGTCAGCCTATTTCCTTCTGATCTAAACAACATATACTTTAGATAAGTAGGTCAAAGTATATTTGGACAATATCGTAAAACTCCATGGTGTTTAGACAAGCATCATGTCAAATAAAGACTCTCGATTCGTGTCCTGATTCTAGAGTAGTTTTCAAAAGGTTTTGTGGACTATAGTGTATTTAAGTACAACCTATCAACCTCAAACCGACAAGGTAGACCAATCAGACTTTAAAGGACATGGTAAGGCGTGCATACTCAACTTTAGAAGAACTTGGAATGAATATCTACCTACAGTCGAGTTCGCCTATAATAATAGCTACCACAACAATATAAGAATGACTCCCTATGAAGCATTATATTGATGGAAATGCTACTCACCCATATGTTGGGATAAGGTGGGCAAAAGAAAGGTGACTGGACCAAAGCTAGTCTAACTAATAGTCGAAAAAATAGTTGTTATTTGTAAAAAGCTCAAGAAAGCCTAGGATAGATAAAAAAGTTGGGCCAACTTGAAGTAAAGACCCCCTATAGTTTAAGTTGGGCAAGAAGGTTTACCTTAGATGCTTCCCGATCCATGAAGTGATGTAGTTCAAGAAAGTCAAAAAGAGAAGGTGGGTGAGGTAGCATATCATTTAGCACGACCCCCAAAATTGGCTAAGGTACATATCATGTTCCTTGTGTCCCAGCTAAGGAAATATGTATTAGACTTGAGCTATGTACTAGAGCCAATACCCTTTGTAGTCAAAGAAAACTTGACCTATGAGGAATAACCAATGGGGATTGTAGATTGTAAGAAGTAGAACTAGAGGACTAGGATCATAACTAATGCAAAAGGCTAGTGGTCCAACCACATGGAAAGAGAAGCTACTTAGGAGCTAAAAGATGATATGACGAATCGATACCCAAACCTATTTTCAGAATAGATTAGCCTAACTTTTAAGGATGAAACTTTTGAAAGGGGAGAGGATGTAATGCCCCAAGATTTTTGGGACCATATAGCCATTTCCATTTTAATTGTGGCGAAGGATTTAACCTATAAAAACTCTGTTTTATTATTAATTTTCGTGTAGGATGTATGGAAGGGAAATATATGCATAAGGGTGCAAGAAAAACCTTACCAAAAGTTGAGGCATTAATGAAGAACAATTGCGACCTTCAAAAGGGACTAAATTTAGAGAATAGGTATTAGAGTTTTGGCTAGAAAGTAGCACAAATTCATGCCAAATCATTGTCTAAATTGTGGGGAGCCCTACTTCCATAATTAGGCATGATGAAACCCTAGTATATATACCTTACCTTAGGCCTACGCAAAAAAAAAAAAAAAAAAAAGAAAAATATTCTCCTGCCTAAGCCTTAAGGAGACATTTGGAAGATGGCAAAGTAAGAAAGCCTTCAACTAATTTCAAGAATGCATAGGAATTAAAGTTAGTTTTCAGACTAGGCTTGGTAGTAATCATACATGCTCTTAGGAATTTAATTTCACACATTCTAGGCACAACAAGCGTGAAGAATTTTCCTGAAAATGCATGAATAAGGTCACAACATAGTATTGAAACCATTTTGGGTGAGCCATGCATAGAAATTAGTCATAAAATTACGTGTAGAAAAATAAATCGCGTTTTAACGAAATTTTGGATTCCTTGAACTAGCAAGTGAAGAACCTTCCAAGATTAAATTTTTATGCCAAGAACATAAGTTAGAGGCCTTGAGAAACTGCAAAAACATATTTACATAATGATAAAAAGATTAAAGGTGAGTGGAAGAAGATTGGAAGCCAAATGTGACTTATGCATGCAAGTAAACTCTCACTATTTCTGCCGTCTGTGGCCACAAGGCCATACATCGTAACTAAGACGACAGTTTGTCCAATCATGAGAAAGACTATAGGCATCCCTAGAATATCCTATGATTAAATTCATGAGCACGCAACAGATCGCCATAGCCATGGCTTAGCCCATCACGGTCATAAGGCACAACTGTGATGTGGGACAAAACGTTCTGAAACCTACTTTTCGAGTGCAGAAGCTATCCTTGTGAGCACAACCTTGCATTCCACAGTCATGAGGCCAAGTGTAGACATGCATAGAATGTCCTCTGGCTCTTTGTGCAGTCTTGAAACCTATTTTCTCATTCACAAATGATGTTTTTGTGAGGGCAAGACCTAAAAATGATTGAAATTCCATTTAATAATTTTAATGGTCAATTTTATCACCTTTGAGCCCAAAATAAGCTGAATTAAGTAGATTGTGTCTACCATATATAGAGATAAAAGAGGATGACACTTAAGATTGCATTAAAGAACATATCGGGATTAAATTTCCATTGAATTGAAAATTGAAATGGGAATTGTTTTGATTTTAATAGGAAACCAAGGGAAGTACACCAATAAAACAGTAAGTAAGTACCGAGTAAGTGGGATACCTGCATCTTTTTTAATTGCCTTTTGAATAAAAGGTTTTCAGAAATGTTGTATTTTACTAAAGTTTTGTTTTAAATTATTTTCCTAAAAACCTTGTATTTGTACCAATATGATTATTTCTAAAAAGGGATTTTGGATGTGGACAAATGCCAAATGATCTATTTTTGAACTGTTCTGAAATATAGCTATGATTATTAAACTATTTAACTTGTTAAATGAATGCACTGGAACATTGCGTGAAACGTCTTGACAGATCAACTGGGATAGTGTAAGGACTAGTTTCACCTAATCATCGAGTAATAGGTGAGATACATGACCTACTCAACTACAATTATAGGTTGGAACACATGACCAACTCAATCGTGATAATAGAGTGGGATACATGACTCACTTAACTGAAGTTGTAAGTTGAGTCACATGACTCTCCTTATCCGAAGTAGTAGAATATGGTCCCAATCAATGAATATGGTATATAAATTACTTGAGACCTTAGGTATGCTAAAGTCTAGTACAAGCAAAATAAACATGTAATACGATATCAATAGTTTTAATTGTTATCTTGCAAATGTTTGGCAAATATTTTATCATGATTACATATGAATTTTGGTAAATACTTTTCTTTGTTCACATCCTAACAAAAATACAAGTATCCACTTACTTTGTGAATAGTTGTTCATGCATTTTTCAAACTCCTTTTACAAAAATCCCACTAAGAGCCAATGTGGGGGGGAGGGGGGAGAGGTAGAAAGCATGAGAGAAAGTGAACTTAGCTTTAGTTGCTTGAAAAATAAAGCCATGATATAATAGCATAGGTTATTCATTTACTTTACCGTGCAATGTAATAAACTTGATTTTCATTTACAATAAAAGAACTAATGGTTTAGTTGCTTTAATTTTTGGGCTTTGGTATCTGCTGTGGTAATTGTCTTGTGAGTATTGCTATGTTACATTCCTAGTTTAGGGGTGTGACAGACATGTTCTAGAGTGTTGTATATAACAATGTCATCTAAATATAGCACCAAGAACCTGAGGGTGGGCAATCATGTTTATCAATGTTCAAAATGTTGCTAAGGCATTAGTTTTCCCAAAACGCATGACTAGCCACTCAAAGTACTCGAAATGAGTTGTAAATGCTACTTTTACCTAATCCCCTTTGCAATGGGTAGTATTTCTTTTGCAATCCTATCATTGTATAGACCTTAGCGTTGTCTATTCTACAAGCAAGTGAGCAATCAAGGAAAAGGGGTACTTACTCTTGGCTATTACCTTGTTAAGCACCTAATAATCATGCACATTCTTAAAACCTACTGTATTTCTTTTGAAATATTACAGTGAACATGGTGTCTTTTAAGGTTAAACCACCTTTTAGTCAAAAGCTATTTTAATAGAATTTGAAGTCCTTCCAGCTCAAGTACTAATGTAGGTGGCTTTGTTCTATGTTCCAACTCGATCTTGACGCCTCCCCCATTGGTGGAAGTCTCTTTAGTTGCTTTGTCATCATCACATTCTTAGATTATCATGCACCTTTATGTTGATGAGTGGACTACTTTTTCTTTACTGAGCAATCACTCATCCTTTAGTGTTGCTAAAAAGGTTAGATTGCCCTTCTTCAAGCCATTGGTTAGTTACATTGTCGATAGTTACTTTCAACCTACTTTAGTGTGCACACTCATCATTTGCACCATGTACAGTTGCCCTCTTCTGATACACACACACACACACATACAAACACAGACGACAAAAGGGCATAGGAATAGCACTTACCATGCATAGAAAATCTATGCCCAACAAGACATCATAGTCTTCAAAAAACTGCCACGGAGAAATCTTCCTAGCCACTCTAAGTGCCTAGTTACAAGTCTTCTCCTCATTTCACATCACAAATTAGCTTCTTCATCATATTCATGTTATTGAGTGATTGATCGCCTTTCACCACATAAAGGCCTAATCTTTTAGCCTTCCCTTTGGATGCTAAGTTATCTATGGTCTAGTATCTCTTAACATCTTTGTAGTTCTGACATTCACATAAGCTGCTAAGAACATCAATCCTTAGCTAGATGCCATCAATACTGATTTAGCTTTAATGGCACCAAGCTATTGTAGAAAACTGATCCTCCTAGTGTCTTCACCTTCTTTATGGTGTGAGGTCACGTGCAAATGTTGCATTCCAATTGTAGCAATGGCCTCATATTCTATCTTGATGTCCAATTATTACAACTTTTGTTTATTCCAAGTTTAGATCCATTCACAAATTAGAAGACAAGATGTTGTTCAAACATGTTGGAGATTTGTAACATAAGACTAATGAATTCCTTCGCATACTCTCATATTGTCCCCTTGTGCTTCAACTTTCACGACTCTTTTCCAGATTCATATATAATATTTTCTAGATAAAAGTTTCATTTTAACTCCTTTTTAATGTCTTTCCAAGTATCAACCTTGCTCATTCCATTGTCCATATTGGCTTGTTTTCTATGCCACCATAACATTATTGTGTTAACAAGATCAAAAGAAGCAATACATACAATTATTGTTCATCTATGAAGTCGAATCCCTAAAAGTATAATTGCATTTGTTAAAGGAAATTCTAAACTTTTTAAACAATCTTGACTACCACTGAAATTGTTCTACCTAAGGTGGTCTACCATTAGGTAGCACTCCTATAAGTAATGATTCTTTTGTATAAATTCAAATCTCCAAAATGACTTATTCTGGTACTGGATGGTTTTCGTTATTTGTACATCCACTTGTGCTAGCTGGTCTAACACAGTATCAAGCCCTCTTGCATCTTTGCTTTTAGAATGCAACCTTTCAACATCTCAATAGCGTACTCGACCATTTTGAGTCTTTCTTTTTGTTAGGTTTTAATGGGTTTTGAGTTAATTTTAAAACGAAAAAATCATGAAATTACAGTATAAATGTAGTGGAATAACATACCAAACCAGTTCTGCACTAGCCATAAAACATGCATTAACTGAAAAGTGTCGAAGAAAACTGAAAAGAATTTACACTTGGAAACATATTCTATTAGGCGCGCTTTCAATCCTTAAGTCGTAGCCCTCAAAACCCCAAACTTTAGATCTTCACATAGTTGTCGTGAAGATAAGTGCCTTCTACACCTTGAAAAACTCTTCTTGCAATGCTCTAATGTAAACTCCTTTAGGCTAGAAAACTTTTAGCAAAAAGAAGAATAATTGAAGGCACTCGAAAATATCTAATTTTTGATGCTTTAAACTCTTCTAGAACATGTATTTATGTTTAACACACCAAGGCACACTAGTTATAGGCTTCATGGGTTCACTTCAGAAATCTTTAGTAATTACTAACACATATACCTTTTAATTGTTAAACTCTTTAATAATTACAACCCATAACTTTTAATTATTAATCTCAATTAATTATAAAGGCTTAATGAAATTATATCCTTCAACTCAATTAACCCCATTAAATCAAAGGCTATCATGTTTCTAGTTAATAATTACATTATAAACAAACATGATTGACATCAAATAATTCCATTCATATCTTCTCTCTTTAATTTAATTAATTAAATTAAAGTTCTCAGTGTACTTGTATTTAATGATCTCATTAACAAATACTATGATAATTTATTTGATTTAATCCAATTGCAGCCAAATAAATTGTACTACCCATCAATTTAACACACATTATACACAACAACCATTTGTATGTGACTCTCTAAATTCATTTTTAATTAGCAACACGTATAGTTCGAAGGGCATGAGTAGAGACTAGGTTGTAGACCATATCACAGTCCAATTAAGATAAAGTGAAATAAATCAGAATGAACCCTCTCAATTGTGAGTACCATACAGTATAGATTTTTGTCTTAATTTGTCCTAACCAAGCGAGAGTTATGGATTTAATCAAGCTCACAACTAGGTTATATGACCAATTAATGTTGCCTTATGAGAGGAATGTTCTATCGGAAACTCCTTTATAAACACACACTATCTTGCCCAAATTTTCATCTCATAGGACACCAACTGCATAGGATAATGTCTTGCTCACTTGCAAGAAAACAAATCCTTTGTTGAATACACGCATGCCTCCATACACACCTGTGCAACGTCACATTAGACTACTGACCCTATCCTATACCAGGATAAATATTAGCCTTTAATATCCAAATAACACGTTGATCATTATGTACATATGACAACAATGTGCTTCAGGTCTAAGGTCCATGTACACTTAGCACATTCATGAAGCAAGACATTAATAGTTAAAAGTGAACTCCATGCATCTACTTTATTTTGCTAGTTATTATCCAAATGCTCATTCTCTAATAACACATCCATACACATGTATTTTCAATATCTTATACTGAAAAGTATGATATTCACCATGCAAGTACAAAGCACACAAGTCGTATTAGCTTTTTTATGCTCTTTGGAGTATCAGTAACTCATAGACTGGTTTTAATAATCGAATACAAAGACAGCCCTACGTCCATATTTATAACTCCTTATGAATAAGGCGTCTTAACTTAATTCTATGGGCACATGCAATACTTTATGCCATTTAAGATTTATATATATAAAAGCTTGCTATAATATTAATATGAAAAAATTAATATTTTATTAATTAACGTGACTGTACATATATAACCATAATGTCTTTAGTATCTCTTATTGACTATTAACGTTAGAGGGCATATCACTAACATTCTTATCATACTAGTGGTAGTCACCAGTCACCAAACTTGACTCTGTAGTCTTGCTCTTGTCCCTCTTTTTCTTTCATTTTTTGGGGACGGACTCTATAAAATATTCATTAATCACTCTCATCCCAACTTCAATGCTTACCATCCCTAACTTCATTCCTTTTTCCTCACAAGAGCCAAATTTGGCTCCAAATCATGTCACAACCTTATTCCCCAATCAGCACTCCATGAGACACTCACCTCTTTTGTCACCTTTATGGACAACTTAATCAGCCTCATTCACTTAGAAGAGATTATATGCAAAGAATTTGGCTAATCTACTAAGAAGTTGATGTGTGTGTGTGTGTATATATATATATATGACTCTCAAAGATAGCAAAGGTAAGGGAACACTCCTGTGTTATTTATTCAACGAACACTTGACTCAGTGACAAGTTAACTCTATATCGATGTATATCAATAGCCAATGGTGATCTAAACAATCAAACAAATTAAAACAATGCACTGAGGAACTCCAAGAATATTCCTTACAAAGTTCTTTCTAGGACTTTTATGGATCATTTTTAAAATTTTTGGGATACTCGTACACATTTCTTAGTATTGTTTGTTTACTTTTATAAATACATATAATGCAACTAAACTTTTGCAGTCTCTAAATCACAATCAAATGCAAGAACAGCCATCGAATACTTTGAGCGTGAGGCATGAAGTAATTGCCATACAAACCAGCTGTCAACCAATGAGTCCTGATGTTGTCACTTTCAATTCTATTCACTGCACCCTTTTTTATATGAACGCAAAAGAAAAAGTGTGTGATGCCAAATTACAAAGAATGAGTGATGTTTATAAATGCGTATGATGTGTGGTTAATTAGGCTTGTGTGTAATGTTGGCGGTTGACAACACCACATATTCAATTCCACTAATGCATGTCCTTCACATCCTCATAATTGGAGTTTATGATCTGGATGAATCAACTTGAGTAATAATTCAATCTGAGTCAACATATCACCACCCATTTGATAAGTGGGTTCAAGTGTTAAATAGTGACATTTGATTTTGATGTTTGGATAGAAGGTTTAGGTAATAAAAAAAAATGAATTGCACGATATTTAAATTAATTTTTCTTGACAGGGTTCTCTTTTTTATTATTTTAAAAAATTAAATAAATTTCAAGGATAAATAATTTTGTAACAGATTGGTGTCGAGAACATTTAATTTTTTTTATGTCTATGAATTTAAATTTTGAATGTGCAATATTTGGATCTAATGCTAATAATTTCTATCATTGCCCTACTAAAATACCATATGATCAAAGTAATATACTAAATACACACACATACACAATTACTTGCTTTTTTATTAATCGACGGATAATGATGTAATATAAAATTAACTCATGATAAAAAAACCTAAAAGCCAATATATTCCATCAGTAAATAGTGAAACATATTGTGATGACTCTTGGAACACTAAAAAGAATTTGGGCACTTCCCAGTCAATTAGCCTTAAACTTATGGAAGACAAAATTGCCATCTCCGCGGATGCACCTTGGCTTTCATTTATTAGTAAGAAATGCTTCAAAATTGTTATATAGTCAGAAAGTTAAATAATTTTTAATTGATATTCTAGATAATCACTTATTAATGAAGAACGTTAAATACAAGTTCTCCGCACAAAACCCTCCATTTACGTATATACTATATTTGATTTGAATAACTCAATCTCCTTTGATGTTTTAGGGTTTTATTTTTGGTTTAGCACGATGCACTACTATATTAACGTAAATATTTATCTAAAATCATATAATATTTTTATTGCTAAAAAGATGACCTAACTAATAGTGGAAAGTGCAGGTCATTGTCTGTCTCAATAATCCACCTATATGACATATATAAGTTAGTTCCCTGTGTGACTGTTAATTTTCTTTATTAATCGAATTTGGTGATCAAGTTGGAATTAAATGATCGAAGCCCCCATATAATGGTTTTAATGGAATCTGACTTCCGACTCTAAAGCAATAATTTATAAAAAGAATATTATGTGGAGTGTAAGAAATTGGATCCAATTTTCAATATTAATTCTTATGGTATGCTGAATATTTTATGTAATAGTAGTTCCACTATGTAAAACACAGTTTCTTTGATGAAAACTATTTTTATGTATTCAATATGATATTTAAATTATAAATTAGAAAAATATTACATTAATCATAAATAAAGAAATCAAATATAAATAAAATAAATAAGATCAACGAAAATTAGATTAATAATCCACGTTTAGTGGGACTTGAGCTCGCGAGCTCTTGATCATGAACCATCAATCTTCCCACCACACATGCTTAAGATATGATGGGATCTCCTATGCATCTCCTATAGATTTTGTGCATGTATCGTTTGAACTTGTGTTCTAAAATCGTTGTTGCAACATGGAGGATTTAAACGCATATAGACATAGTAAAATAATCACCTGATCATTATATATGATGCCAAAGAAAAAGATGAGAAAATATAAGGAATAGGACATTGGTCGATCCGCACAGTGAAGTTACCGAGTTTGTTGTTTGCTAAATGATTTTAGTTGATCCCCACTTCTCGCCTCACTTACATATCACCTAAAGTATCAATGCACTCCCTTTTTCCCATAGTAGCATGAACTCAGATTTAATGTTTATAATTAGAGATAATTATAGCACGCTCCCTCTAAACTAGCATTATTTCACATAGAACCGTCATATTTGAAAAATTATAAAGACCTTCCCGTGTACTAACCAAGTTGACCGATTTCTAGCAATTTTGTGTGAAATGGCCAATATTTTCTGTAATACATAAAATATTACAAAAGATAAGCTTCATAAACAATAAAATATTTAAAATTAAACAATAAAAAATATTTAATTTAAGTTTATAACATATAATATTTACTAAATATGCCCACTTGAATTATAAAAAACCATATTTACAAAATGGAATTATGAAACCGAATTCTAAAAACTAATTTATTTTAAGAAATATAAAAAATTTATATTTTTCATGAAAATAAATAGCCTAAAAATTTTAGTTTCTATATAGTAATAAATTTTTATGTTTATTATTTTTTGAAATTTTTATTTCATATTATGACGTTTTTTAAAATTTTGATAAAATATTTAGCTATAATTTTTATATCTTTTGGTGTGCATGATATAAAACATAAATATCTATTTTTATTTTCATTATATTTTTATTACATTTTTCTATAATATTATTTATATAATATTCTTTTGTATTTTTTGTAAATTGTTATTAAGGTATTGAACTTTTTACATGACTTATTATCTATTTTTATATTTCTATGTAAAATTTATATTTTAAATATTTTAAATATTATAGGTAATATATGATAATATCTTTCTTGGAAGATATTTTGAGTTAATATATTTTTAAATTTTAGAGAGCATGTTTAGCAAACATTACAAGTTATATTTTACATCTGTTATTTCTTAATTTATATTAAAAATTTTATAATTTTTATATAAATTGTGAGTCAAAGTTACAACTTAGAGAAAGGGATTGTAATTTCCCAAATGTGAGGGGATCTATGTGTCATTAGTCCTAATTTCAGAGGAGGAGAATGTAATTACGTCTTATAATTATGAAAAAGAATGCACTTTATATTCAAATCGTGACATGGATACAAATATTTAAGAATTTACATACATGCTGCAATCTAAACTCTCAAAACACAATGCACCAAGTTGGCACGACAAGCCTAGAACCTTCCCATTCTTGTAATCAGTGTTATGCGTTCAATTGATGGTAGAGTGGTGGTGCTATGGCTTACATAAGGGACGCAGTGAACAGGAAACTATTGGATTATCCATATGATATTCTACGGTGGATGACAAACTTTGTTTGTTCGTGTGATAAGTTCGTAAAATCTTACGGTTAAAAGATTATATATTCACGCTCAGTATATACGTAGACATACGTCCTGTTCTAAGTATAGTTAGATTTACAACAAGCTATTTACTAATTCTAATTAATTTTTGGCCTGTATTTTAATAAGTACTTAGTTTATTAATCTTCTCTCTCAAAAGGAAATCTAGTATAATGCGAGTGGTTTAATTTCCTAGTTAAACGTGTCCAATGTCCTCCAAATACAAATCTCTCATAAAAAAATATTGATGTACCAGCACTCCAAGAATTGTTCAAGAATATTCCTCAAGTAGCCTAAAAAATAATCATCGGTTAGAGTGAATGGGGGTGTCGTAGTGTGACTTTCTAAAACCCTCCGAAGTTAACTGTCGTTTTAGTGGACTCTCCAATACTCAAAGGAATGTAGCAATAATAATATAAGGTCATGATTACTTTTAAACAATTTGCTAGGCTTATATCAGTACATTCTTTTCAATGAATAATTTTTGAAATAATGGTTTTGAGCTTTTATCCTATCAATTAAATTGTAGGATGACATAGAAATTGAAGTATTAATTGTGAACTTACTTATTGAGGAAGCAAAACTTTGGAGTAGTCCAATTATCCTTTATTACCCTTTCAGATGTACATTGTTGAAGGGCGCTATTAGAGCGCAATGAAAATATGAATATTGTTTATATAAAGAATTACACATCTTAATGAAAAAATTATTACTAAGTAGGTCAGTAGTCACATGTAAGTGATAGCACTCAAATTAAAAATAATAATAATAATAGACTATTTACATATGAATTGTCAATTTTGCTAGTCAAACAATAACCCATTGATCTACTGGTATTATTGGTATATAAGAATGTAATAGATACAAAAATACAAAAACAAGAAATAAAAGAGAAAATTATAAGATATTCCATCCTTGATATGTAACAAGAATGAGAAAAGAATGGAATTTATCTTTTTTTTTTTAACTTGATTTTATCACTACGAGAATTTTTAAAGATTTGGATGACCTTTTACTACAACTTTTTTTTAGAAAACAATCCAAAAACGATTTGCGATGGCTTTCAATGCATCCCAAATAGTCAATCACATATTTTTTCAGGCAACCTCGAAGTGTTACCCCAGATTTTGGGATGGCATTTGAAAAACGTTCTAAAAGTGGGATGACATGCACGTTTATGGATGGCTTTAGCTCTTTTAAATTTGGATAGTTATTTTTTGGCACGATTTTAAGATGACTTTAGAATGATCTTTATATGAGATAGTTTTGGGATGGTTTTTTGGACAACATTGTCAAGGCAATTTCGGGATGGAAAGTTTTGGGACTGATCTTTTTTGGAATAGCTTTATGATCGTAAATGTTTGGATGGCTTTAGGATAAAAAGTTTTGGAATAGTTATTTGTTAGAATGGCTTTGGGATGGTAAATTATAACATGGCTTGTATTGACTTTTTTACTTGGGTTTGGGTTGGCTTTCAGAACCATTTTCGCACAAAATTAGGACAGCTTTCTAGACAATTTTGGTTGTTTTATTTAAATTTTTCTAATTTTATGATTGATAATAACTTCATAATTGATATCCAAATCAACATCTAAGCACATTATCATGTTAAAACTAAAGCCATACATTAACATCAAATAAATTTTAAATATCCAAATGTTATACAAAATTTTTTTCAAAATGATGCAAAATAGGATGACAAATTCAATAAAAAAAAAAACTACTCATCCATGTCTAACCTATCTTCATTGCCTTTAGTATCATCATTTGCTATCTGTGATGAGCCAATAGGATCTATTGAACAGAGGCCAAATTTGGTTGCAACGAGTACATTATTTAATCTAACTTCACCTCCATTCGTTGCAGCCTCACTATATAGTCATGCATCTCCCCCTTAGTCTACTAAGATCTCTCCTCAATATGCTACAATTTCTCCTCGACAAGCTATAACTTCTACTACATATTGTGTAGCTCCAAAGTTGTGGTGGAAGTAGATGAACTAAATCTTCTAGTCAACTACTTGTAAAACTTTGCTTTTGACCAAATTCCTAATAACCATCTCATCTTGAATCCACCAAGTGCTAACAAGATGATGATGTTGGAGCTAGAATTGGATGCATTCCCATTTTGTGAATTATCTCTTGCATCTAGGTTCTCGACACTCAATGTACCAAAACCACTAGCCGTTATAAATACATTTTTTGTGGTGTTTATAAACTCAGTGTTTTGATAAACCCAATGAAGAAGTACCAAATCCACTAGCCGTTATAGTTGCCAATGATTATGGCCTCAATAGAGCTTGTAACCTCTTTATGGGCATCACAAAACATGTTAAATGTATTTATATGAAATTATAGCACAAATGAAATGTAGTTGCTTTTGAAGTTTGCATGCTACTCGTTAAAACGTATTTGGAGTGAGGTGAATAGGTCCCCTAACATGCCATCTAGAATTGTTATTCGTATGCACTTCTTAAGATAATGGAACAAGTGGGTTGTTGTCATGCCCTAACGAGATTAATGGTTCATCGTAAAGTTTCATGGAAATGGATGGTAGATGGGTTGGTGTTTGTAAAAGGGTTGCCTCTTTGAGTTTTGGGGTTATGAGGTAGGTGTGGATAAGTTGTCTCGACTTGTACCCAACCCTTGTCGTCTACCCTTTGATCTTTAACCCACTCTCCTTGAAAATCCACCACAAGTCATCCTCAATGCACTTAAAAACATCAATGGGATACACTCAGACAATTATGCCTCATATAGAAATGAAGGATATGTGCAGACATGGAATGGAGATTTCTATATTACATTGCCATTACATATGAAACAATTCTCAAACAATGTAAATGCACATGGCTTTCCATGACAAAGATAACGACATGTGACCATGTGAAATGATTCTCATAGAAACTAGATATAATTTAAAACATGCTCACATATGTTACTTATATATCAACTTGTCCTTCAAGTACAAACTAAAATTTTAAAGATATATAGCAGTCCATGTATGGAACATGACATGCATTACCTATAATCCATCTAATACAAATAACCATAATATGTTCTGTGCATTAGTCACACTATCATTTAGTAAGTCATGTCTCTCAAATTTCACATCAGAGAATGACATTATCTTGCATATATGGTATGAATACCAAAGCATGAAAATCACACTATGAGCCCACATAATTCATTTACCAAGTCAAATTCTTCAAATTATTGTACGAAAATTTCATAGTTAGCCACATTGTATGGAATGAGCTTAATCCATTAAATTATAACTTGCATACCATTCGACACCATACAATTAATGATGGTAGGCTTAGAATTTTATTTCACTGAAATTGCATTTTTCACACATTTTATGTTCATGGAAAAATGCTTGAGATTAAGAAAATAGGTTAGTACAATTTCAAGATGACAAATAATACAATGTTTAGAGAACAATATTAATGAGTTGAACGGAGAAATAATTTGTAAATTTAAGGTGAAATAGTATACCTATTTGCAAGGGGAGATACTAATAAAAACCTAAAAAGTTCACAAAAATACTAGAGCAAATTAGTATTGGGCATGAGAAATGCTTTGAAGAGCTACAATGTTATGTTTAATCAAAGGGAAAAGGTGAGATTTGTGGATGGTGATGTTAGGGTTTTAGAGAGGAAGAAGAAAAGGGAACATGTCTGAAATATTTAAGTGTTCTATATATATGTATGCATAATTCCATCTGGGACAAGTTTAGAATATCCAAGTTGTGCTAGTTTGAAAAATCTCACATCCACAGGCCTCATCATCTTGTTCAACTTGATGACGAGAACAATAAAAGTTTCAATCCAAAATTAAACTAACTTGAAAAACTTGTTGCTATGATTATTGAGACAAGTAAGATGATAAGAATTCAAGAACCATATGGCACCTAAGAAGAGTGCTTTCTTTGTCCCATTCATCAAGACAGGTAGCTCAACACAAATTTTAAAATATTTGGATCAATATGATGTTTCTCAATGTCTAACTCCTCCAAAATAGCTAGAAAATGAAACTCCCACATTTCAAAAACCCATTTGTTGTTTTCAGACTCATTGTTAAGAGAAGTAAGATGATGAAATGTGTTAGAACATCTTTTATTGACCTTACAAATTTCATCGTCATGCTCGTCTAGCCAAACGTCAAGACAAACATAAAAAAATTGAATACAAATTCCATCTCAAATTTGCGACTTGAAGAACATGATGGAAAGACATTTAAGCCTTTGCCAAGCTAATGTCAAGATGAATGGCTCGATGAGGCATTAAAACTACATGAGGCCCTTCCATATCACTAGTGCTAGCTTAAGCACACTAAGAAATTTCTCCACCTCCTCAGTTTTTCCAAAAACTTCACCATCAAACTTCATTATAGTATACTAAGACTTAATCTCAAGTGAGTGTGCTCTCGAAACTCTTACATAACATCTAATTTCAAGAGAATTTGTAAGAATATGAATTGAATAAGTTGTTGCTTAAATTTTTGTGGAAATTTTGCACTTTAGCTCTTCTTTCCAATGAATAAAGTTTTATAGATAATGGTTGGTTTCTTGGAATCATTCTTATATTTTAAGGCCATAATTTTTTAGTTGAATCATCTCAAGTATTCATATTACTAATTGCTTTTCAGATGTTCTATAAAATGTCAAAACTAATTTTCATATAGTAATTGACACATTAAGTCCTTTGATTCACGTAGGATGTGCCCATAGACTAAACATCTCATAGCTTCATAGGACTAAAGGAACTTCGTAAATATTGGATCACAAAAACGATAAAATGATGCAAGCTCCTAATGAACCATTGTTCTCAAGCGAGGGTCTAGTAATGAGATATGTTGGAATGCTTATTACAATTAGACAATTGCAAGGAGGGGATGGAGCACTTCTGCGTAGGAGCTTGAGAAAATTGTCGTTATGCCTATTGTGAGGGAATTCTTTGCCAACTTACTAGAATGCTAGGCTAACGAGGTTAAGGTGAGAGACCATACAATTAGCTCTAGCTAGGAGAGTATCAACTAAGTTCTCAACCTTTCTATGGAGCCATATAGTGCTTGTTTTGTCCAGTTGCTATGGAATTATCAAACACTCGAATAAGTGGTAGCAAGGATTTGTTTCGACCTAGTGCACTTGAATTTTATCCACATCTTAAGGAAAGCCCTTTTCCTTTAAGTACACACTCAATAAGCTAGACCACATTTCAAAAATGTGGTGGTTGAATTATCTTTTGGTCATCACACAGCCACAAGCAAGGAATGGGCTATTATGTTACTTGGAGGGCTATACGTCGACATCAGTGAGATCTTCAATAGTGGCATCACAAGTTGTTTTGAGAAACCTCATGAAATGTTATGGCATTCACATGTTATCACAACTTTTTACTAGCACCTAGAGTACAATTCAATACAAAGAATAGACCATAAGCTTATAAAATGAGATGTTCGATACGCTACCTCCTCAAGCTATGTTGCTTAGTCGAAAAGGTGTGGATGAACATGGGCCACAACCCACATTAACTGAAGGAGTAGATGTGACACCAAATCAATAGCTCTATCACTTCCAAAGACAACTAGAGAACTTTACAAGTAACAATGGGCAAGGCATTGCGAATTAAAGGTCAAATGTGATCTAAACTCCAAATGAGCTCAGCATTACTTTGCATAGTTGATAGAGTTCCACACTTTCACTTCCTTATGTGCCTACGACATTCCCAAAAGATACCCCAATGGTTCTCAAAGATCTTCATCCAAGGAGAAGAATGTACAACACCCATTGTTGTGAAATATAATTTGTTTTTTATTGTGTGTAATTTGAATTTATACCATGTTCCTATGATCTTACATATTTTCTCATTTTGTCTAATGAATTTTCCACAAGATGTGCTATATTATTTATTTGCACCATTCTTGAATTTCATAATTTAAATTTCATAAGTAAAAAAGGAAATGATATACATTAGTTGTTACAAATCGAAGTTAAAATTACTCCTTAACATTGCATACTAGTGTCACACATCTAACCCATAAACATCATTATTGATACAATCTTCATCCTTTATATCATTTTCTTTGGAATTGTTGTCCACCTCATAACTACCAACCATAGTGCTACCTGAGCTTTTCTTGTCTATAGCCTCATCAACATTGAAAAATATAAATATTACATCTAAATTATGTAAAATTGAATGTTTGACAATGTTTTCCACAGAGGGCTAATATATTTAACTACCAATTATCTTCTAATGTGTCTTCATAGTGGATCATGCCATGGTATTACACATGGAAAGCCATTTTTTTCTTGTTCGGTCTTAAGCATAGTATACCTGAACAGCCTGTTGAAGAAATATGAATGGTTCATTTATCCTATAAGCTTTGGAATTGTTCATATGCACAAGCTAGTATTCACAAGTACACCTTCTAAACTCTAACTGGACTAACCCACCTAGACTTACACAAAACAACATCCATATGTAGTAGATGTAAGTAGTCTAGTTGCATGTTTTTCTTCAATCAAATAATAAAAATCATATTATTCATATTGAAGTAAGACATCCAAATAGGCCATAATTCCTTGTCACTTCCCCACCTTATATTCCACAGTGTTAAAGTTATACACATTCATAAGTACTAAAGAAAACTTATCACTCAATTGTTGTGGCCTTAAAATGGGCTATATAGAAGCAGACAATTGATGTTGTTGTTTCAATCCAAAACCTAGCTTGAAATATGACCATATGAGATTAGATACTTTCAAGGCTAATATGAGTGAAAGATATCATGCTTACGAATGATTTTAACTAGGGAAGAAATTATTTAAAGATAATGTGGTCAATTTGAGGACCCCACTCGTAAAACCCTTTAATAAATATCTTGCTCACATGTGAACATTGACTAGTGTAGATGTAACACATTCTAATATAAAACTAGTAACACATGGGTGAATGAACTTGTATAAAGGATTTACCTTAGGACAATTCAAAAACATGTATTTTTTGCAACAAGTTGCTATGTGACTGTAATGAATCACAAGGATTGTTCACAAGAGGGACATCCAAGGTGGTTGAATATAGAAAATAGAGGCAAAACTCCATTTGTTTATAGTCAACTTCATTCACCTAAACCTAACTAGTGGTTTAAAATAGTATAAAACAACATTATTATTTCCTTGATGATATACACTTCAATAATGGAAGCCTAGGCGTGGGTCATATTCTTCACTTTCATCTTCAGAGAGTGCGTAAAGCTACACTCATGAAATATCATCATAGAGAACATTTTGTGCAAAATAAAAATGATGGCAATAACTAGCATTAATATATACATGAATACATCCACCTATCTTGGAAAAGACCCTCAACAATGGCTTTTTGTAGAAATATAAAAGTAGATGTTCCATTGAATAGAAGAATAAAGGGGGAATGTCTTCTCTAAATTGCATAATAGAACTGCAACCTTCTCCTCTAATTTCAATTGTTGATCCAATTTCAACACAAACATGCATATTTGTTGAAATAATTGCAACATTCTAGAAAAGGCATTCAACAAAATTCTAACAACACCTCTCTTTTAAGGCTATTCGAAGAAGCATTGACATGATCGAATAACAATCTCATTAGCCCATTAAGCCTTAATTCATTTGTACCATCACACCTACCAATGTTAGAGGTCTACCCATCTAGAGACCAAAACCCCTTTTGCCATTGGTGTATTATTTCGCTTTTAATCACTGTTAAGTTTGCTACCAACTTTTAGTTTAGGACAATCACTTTCCAATGGCATAGTAATCTCGAACAAGTCACATATCAAGCACATTTTTTAGGCATTCAAATTGCCTTTATGTTTTCCCCTCAAATCCATAATTGTTTTAAATATGTTAGCGACTACGTTCTTCTCTATATATATGATGTCCAAAATGTGATAGATTAGGGTTCTCTTCTAGCATGAAGAATCCTAAAAATACTTTTTTTTATCCACTCATGTTCATTGCCATAACCTGATGCCTCAACTTGAGAATCATCAATAACACATGTAGGCTTCATACACTCTATCACATTTATTTCTTGCATTCTCTGGGTTGTTTGCCATTTTAAGAAAGTGTTTATAGTCTTCCTGTATACACAATTTAAAAGAAGAAATTGTCAATGGCAATCAAAGTAGGATACCTTCCTCCTATGAGGCAAAAAATTTACCTCATACAATCCATGCATACTAGACATAACATCACCCCTGCTACACTCCAACTAAACAACATTGCATAAGCTACCAAATCCTTAATCATCCACAACAAACTTGTGCTCATCTGGAAATAATTCTACCGAGTTGCATTACACGTCATCACTTAACCACACTAACTCTTCAATTAGAGGCTATAATAGACATAATAAGCATCTGGGACTAGATAGATTAAAAATAACTAAACTCAAGAACATGTATGGATACTTCAAGCACAAATTAGGAGAGAGATTGTACAGTCTCACAACAAGCCAACATGAGTAAGTCTTGTGACATAATCCTTATGGTGAAAATCTATAAGTACAAATGCTAAGTCGTATATTATGTAGGTCTAAAGCAAAGTTTAGATGTGTTCAATCAAAGTGTCCATGTCCTAGTACTAGATTGGTGGAACAAAGACCCTTCCTACATACTATTAACTACATGCAAAGTCATGTTCTTTGTTATAACTTCTTATACATACAATTGTTGAAGTCTAGAAGTCAACAACAAGTCTTATAGTTTGGCATATAAGAATTCTTATTGTGAGACCTCCTCAATTTGTACCTTGGCTCCCCTGTAAAGCTTGTAATTTTCCAACTTCTTGTTTCTTTTCCAAAATGACATATACCTTTCCTTACATCAATCAATCTTAACTACAGGAAATCTAAAATCCCAAATCAATTACCTAATATTATAAGAATTTTGATGGCATTCAACGATTACAGAGGGAACTAATTAATTTTGAGATATTGATGAAAAACATTGCGATATATTGTACTACAAAAGAGACTCCAATTATTCTAGAACAGAAAGTCCAATCCTTGGATCTCTGAAATTCTATAAGTGGAAATTGCTTTCTTATCATTCAATGAGCATCTTGTATTTCATAAAAATTGGGGGCAATATAATCCTTACGTAAAGGCCATCCTATCCAACTTTCAGGCATTAAGATACGTTTCAAGCGCGGATGATTATCATAAGAGATTCCCAACATATCATAAGATTCTCGTTCTTGAAAATCCACGCTTTTCCAAACCCAGAAAACTGACGGAATTCTAGGATTCCTCCTTGGGGCAAATACTTTTGGCCTTCATATTCACAAGTTGGCCCACTACTAACAACTGACAAAAATTATTAAGCTCTTTATACAGGGGTTGGTTAGCAATATGCAAAACATCACAAATATTTATCTGACAATCCAACAACGTCATCTAAACCAACATATACCCTTCCTTCAAAAATTACATCACTAGTCCCAACACCATTATTATCCTAGAAGTCTTCTGAACTTGACCTAGTATGGAACATACCATTCAAAGCTCCAAAGTAATTTGTTAGGTTGCATCATTTGCTTCAACTCTCACATTTGAAACATTGCCATCCATCCTATCTTGAGTTTTATCAAAATACTCACTTTCACCATGATTTGTGCAATTGTAGTAATGACTAACAAATCCTTTTTATAAACAAGTTCATCTTCACCTCATCAAAATTTGAAAATCAATTGTTCCTACACCAAGAACAAAGGTATATGATCTAGTTGTCTTGCCTATAATCAAATTACTTATTTCCAATTCAATGAACTTGTCAAATTCATTTTCAATTCACATGTCGAGTCCCGAAAACCAAGCGTGTTCTTCTTGTGCATCTAAACTTAAAAATGACTCAACATTTTCACTAAAAAATGTAATGTCAATATGAAAATATAGTTGTAGGGAAAAATAAATGAAGATCATGACAAAAAAACATGTTGACAAAATACATGTAAAACAATATTCAACAACATTCGAGCTCAATACATACTGACCTACAACATGCAAATACAAACAATTGTATGCATATAAAAATATTACCTCAATTCAAAAGTTTCCTGTATAGTTTAGCGTTTCTTCTAGTTTCCCATGCAACATTATAAAAATCAAAGACCATTTGCTTCATAAAAATCCTTACTAAACTCATGTATTCAAATAAAACCTAAAATAACACAATACAACAATTTGACACACCTAAAAAAAAAAACCAAATAAATACGAAAACAACAAAACTCCATGAATGTCAGATTGTTTGAGAATAATTTCTTTTAGTAATCAATGTACACAAAAAAAAAATGTCAAATGACTAAAAAAATATGCTAGGTTAGAATGAAGGACTAAAAGTATTCAAAAAAATATATAATCATCCCATACAACATCTAAACCCTCTTAAAACAAAACAAATAAATATAAAAATTTATAAATACAAGCATACCTAAGAAAGATTTCTCCAAGAAGCCACCTTCATTGGAGAAATTTGTTAAATGTTCAAGACAAAATAACAAGGGTTAGAATGTGTGTTGTAATGTATTTTCAAATTGAGGACAGCCTCAAAGCCAACCCAAAATCAGTTCAAATTTAGGACAGCTTGGGAAAACCATTTCAAAATCTAGGAAAACCATTTCAAAATCTAGGATGACTCCAAAAGGTCATCTATGTTAGGTTTTACCAGGTTCGGAATGTAAAATTTAAATTTAAAACATCATAAAATACATGAATAATGTAGTGGAATATAAATTCCTAACTGATCTATTTTCATCATATAACTCGCATAACAGTTTGTATGGATTGTTACCTTGAAATAAAAATTCAAATCTAGTGTGCACACAATCCACAAGCTATAACATGTAAGTCATGGCCTCTAGTTAGTCCAGACAAACGAAACATGGGAAAGGTCTTCGAAATTCCTATGAACTCCTTCGTTAAGATTTATCAAGATTTTTCAAAAAGAAAGAAACACTAAAGGGAGAATACAAATTGGTTTCTTCTTGCTTGCTAGGGGGTTGGACGAAAATGTTTTGATTAATTAGGTTTGGGACTCTTCTAATCTATTTATTTCCAATACACAAAGTCCTAAGCAAGGTTGGATTCTTCTTTCCATGTTCATCCAACTATAGCACATGGAATGGGCTCTGTAGACTTTTAGATGCACCTTTAAATTATACAAGAACATTCCATCTTTAACCATCAATCTAGTTAATAATTAAATCTCATTGGTGTCTTATCCTTTAATTTAATTAATCTCATTGATTAAATTAAAGGTTCATTACGTTTTTAGTTAACAATCTCATTATAAAAAACATAACAAGAGATAAATAATTTCACTTGATCCAATCTCATTACAACTAAATTAATTTTTCTAGGAGACTTCTCAAGCCTCAATTAAGTCCCTGCATTGAAATTACCTTCTTTCTTTTGCTTTGTTTTTAAGTTTGTGACTCTCTAAATTTATCTTTAATTAGTAACGAATATAACTCGAAAGATATAGGTAATGCTTAGCCTGTGGCCCATATCATAGTCTAAAAAAGGTCAAGCGATGTGATCACAAGAACTCTTGTGATCCTAAGTACCATATGATATAAATCTTTCATCTTGCTTTGTTCTAATTATACAAGAGTTATAGATTAAGTCAAACTCTTTGACTCGATTATATGACAATAACACTATTTTCTCATGAGACTAATATCCATCAGAGATTCATTTTTCATCATGCACTAACACTTGCCAAGAGTTTCCATTTCATAGAATATTGACTGCATATGATAGATGTCTTAATCACTATGAAGGAGACAAATCTTTTATTAATCTCACAAAGCTCTATACATGCATGGTCAATAGCATGTTAAGCTCATAACACTATCTCATATCAAGATAGTGTTGAATTTTGTTAGGTTGAGCGTGTAAAAATCAAACTTTAGAACATGAAAGCATCATTAACATGTAGCGGAAGCAAACAAATCAAACCCTATCCATTTTCATAGCATAAGACGCATAAAATCATGCAAACAACTAAGCATGAAATATACCTTGGGAATCTAATTCCAAGTTAAACGAACTTGCGATCTTTGAGTCGTGACTCTCGGATCTTAACCTCTACTTTGTCCACACTATTGGAATGTTGACAAGTGTCTTCTTAACTTTGTAAATTACTTTGCAAAGCTCTCACTGAAAACATCTTTTGAGGAAGAAGGCTTTCTAGATAATAAAGAAAATAAGAGGTGGCTAAAATTATTTTTTCTTCTTACTTGGAGGGATGCACAAATTTTCTTAAGTTTTTATTCATTTAGAACATATAATTACGAAGACACAATAGTCCTACACTTGTTAAGATTCTCTTTCCCTGTATAACACATGGGGCATGCACGATATAGGCTCCATAGGCTTCCAACATAGACCTTAAGTTATTCCTAGCCCATGGACCTTTAATTATTAATCTCTATCAATAATTATAGCCCATATAACTTTTTAATTATTAATGTCAATTAATAATTAAGGCCCACTTGTATCTCTCTTTAATTTAATTAATCCCTAGTTATTAAACTAAAGGGCTATTGTGTTTCCATTTAACAATTTTCATTACTAAAAAGTACCATGGTAAATCCATTTGGTCCAAACCAATTGTAACCAAATAAACTATTTCATAATTCTTTTCAAGCTTCATTTACATCCCACCAATTTTACCACTTTTCACACATTCAAACCCTTTGTACGTGACTTTTTATATTCATCCTTAATTAGCAATAAGCATAGCTCAAAGGATATAAATAGCACCTAGCCTACAATACATATCATAGCCCAATTAAAATGAAGTTAACGAATTCAATCATGAAATCATGCGATATAAACCTTTTGTCTTGGTTTGTTCCAACCAAGTGAGGTCGTGAATTTAGTCTAACTCGCAAATTCTATAATATAACCAGTCGATGTTACCTTATGAAACTATTGCTTTTATCCAAAACTCCTTTCCGATTACACACTACCTTAGCCAAAGATTTTCGTCTCATCGAACATCAACTGCACTAGTCAAATTCTTTACTCACTTACAAGGACACTAATCCCTTATTGAATGTACACATGCCTCCATAAACACCTAGGAAATGGAAAATTGGGTTAATGATCCTATGCTATACCAGAATAGATTTGGTTCTTAATACCCCCATGACATGTTGATCATCATGTGCATAAGATAACTATGTCATCTCAATTCTAAAGCCAATGTGCACCAAACTCGATCACAAAGCAAGGCATTGACAACTAAAAATGCACTCCATGTATTTGCTTTATTCTTCAAGTTAGTATTTGAATGCTCGCTTACCAATGAACGAAATGATACTCTCTATACGAATACAAAGTGTGCAAATCATTCCAACTATTTAATACCCTTTAGAGTATTTGTGATTTTCAAACCAATTTTAGTGATTTATGTCCATATTCATAACTACTCATGAATAAGGCTTCTTAACAAAATCACATGAGTACATGCAATATTTTTACACTATTTAAAAATTACATGCATAAAATATTTGCCAAAATATTGATATAAATGAATCAAAATTTTATTAATATGTGAGAAAATGTACATATACAACTATAATAACTCTAGTATCTCTCATTAACTATTGATGTTAAAGGGCATATCACTAACAATTAGATCTTGGTTCTTAATACCCTAATGATGCATTGACCACAAAACATACAAGGAATCCTTGTTGTCTTGGGTCTAAGGCCCACCCGCACTTAATACTATCACAAAGTAAGAGATTGAAAACTAATACTGAACTCCATGTGTTTGCTTCATTCCTTGAGTTATTGTTCAAATATATCATTCTCTAATGATATCCATACACATATGTTCTCAATATCTCATACCAAAATGACGTGACACCTACCATACAAACATATGATGTTCAAGTGATATCGACACTCCAATACCCATTTTCATACAATTGCTAATAATTCTAATGTTGGTTGCTATAGTAACTAATACCCATCATCTTAAGATATCAATCCAGCTATAATTGTGTCATCGACTTAGTGAATTGGTCAGCAACATTAGCTATTAAAGCTATTTTCTACACAGTTATATCATCTTGTTCAATGATCTCTTAAATAATGCGATAATGCCTCCCTATATGTTTGGATCTTTGATGAAACCTTAGATTTTTTGCTTTTGAACTCACGTTATTGTCATCACAATGATGTGGCAATGACTGATCCATCCCTAGAACTACTTAAAACTCTATATTGAATTTCTTGATCTAAACAGCCTCTTGCATGATATCACATGATACGATATACTCAATTTTAGTGATGGAATCTACAATGGTGTTCTATTCGAAACTCTTCCAACTCACTTATACTTCATTGAGAGTGAAGATGTATGTAGAAATAGATTTTCTATCATAAGTGTTTGAATAGAAGTTGAAATCAGTTTATCCATCACTTCTCAAGCCTTCATTTATATAAACAAGCACCACCTCCCTAATCCTTCTCAAGTACTTAAGGATACACATAACCATATTCTAATCCTCTATACTAGGATTTGCCTAAAACCTGCTCCTAACACTTACAGCATAGGCGATATCTAGCCTTATACATAGCATTGCATGTATCAAGCTTTCAATTGTTGAAGTATATGGAATGTTTTCCATGCTTCTCTTCTCATTGGTAGTCTATGGGCTCATAGACTTTGATTGGTATATTCTCTACCTCAATGGCAGCAATCCTCTCTTAGAGTCTTCCATCTAAAACCTCTTTAGTATACTATCTATGTATTAGGCTTAGGAGAGGGCCATTAATCATTTCGCTCCATCTATATAAATGCAGATGCTAAGATATAGGTTACTTCTCCCAATTCTTTCATGAAAGATATACTGGATGACCATGTTTTAATTGAGATAAGTATTCTAACATCATTTCCAATAAGCAATACGTCATCCATATACAATACCAGAAATGTAATGGCACTTCTACTAATCTTTTGGTAGACACAAGGCTCATCCTCATTCTTAATGAAGCCAAACAATTAACTAAACTATCAAAATGAAGATTCTAACTCCTTGATGTTTGTTTAAGACCATAAATGGACCACTTAAACTTGCATACCCTATGAGATGTGCCTTAGACTGCAAAACTACGAGGTAGCATCATATAAATATGTTCCTTAAGAAATCTATTGAGGAGAGTAGTTTTGACATCCATCTGTTGAATATCATAATCCAAGTGGGCAGCTACTGCAAGGAATACCTGAATGAATTTGATCATAACTACTGTCGAGAATATCTCATCATAGTCAATCCCCTTTTTTTAACTATAATCTTTCACCACAAGCCCCACTTTATAAGACTCTACCTCCTTAGTTAAACCAATCTTTCTCACATAGACCCATTTGCATGGAAGCTAATCTCTGAAATGAATCCACTAGAATCCTAATTTGGTTCAAATACATGAAATCTATTTTGGACTATATTGCCTCCTACCATTTGGCAATGTCTCTCCACATTGCTTAACAATAAGTAGTAAGATTATCTCCATGACCATTATCTCCTATAATGAATAACTTTGACTATTCTCTAGGACATAACCATATCTCTTGAGTACAAGAGAGATTCTACTTGATTATAGAGATTCTACTTGATTATCTCAATGGTTGTGTCATAAAAGGTAGTTCTTAAATAAGAGTTTGTTATATAGGTTCCTAGCTTTATTTCTTATGCTCAATTTCCTTGAGTACAAGTTTTCTACCTGTATTACCTTCTTGAAAAAACTCTTCTTTAAGAAAGCGTGCTTGACAACTAACGACAATCCTTTGGTCATTAGAGAGGTAGAACTCATATCCTATAGCACACCTCTCTAACTTATTCATCTTAATCTTCTTAACATAAACTGGAGCTCCCCAAATCCTCATGTGCTTAAGGCTAGACTTCCACTCTATGTCTCATACACTATTGAATGAACTGATTTAAAGGGAATTCTATTCGAGATGTGCACAACTATGAGGAAGGCACAACCCCACAACAAAATGGGAAGATCAATGAAGTTAATCAAGAATCAAACGATTCCCAAAAAGGTCTAATTTTGTTGCTTAGCTATACCATTCAACTGAGGAGTTTTTAGTGGTGTAAGTTGTGATACATTTTTATTCTGTTTAGTGGTGTAAGTTGTTTATCTGTATGTGCCTTGAATTTTTCGTACTTTTTAAAGGATTTATGTCAGTACTTCATCAAGTACATATGAGCATACCTATAATAATTGGTAAACCTTATGAAGTAGTGAAATCCTTCTCTAGCCATTTTATTAAATAGCCCACAAATGTTAGTGTCAACTAGCTCCAACATCGATGTGGCTAACTCTATGTGCCCATAAGTGAACTTTAGCAATCTTGCCTAAGAAATAAGGTTCACAAGTTGGATAGGGTTCATCTCTTAGTGGACTAATAAGCCTATCTATCTCCAACTTGCTTATCCTTACTTCTTTAGCATGGTCCAATATATGATACCACTAATGCTTGGAATTTAATTCATCCATAACTCATTTGTTAGATAGTGCATTTATCGCAACATCATCATCCATGTTTAAGTAATAGATACCATTCATCAAAGATCTAATGCCAATAAATTTATAATGACAATAGATCTAGCACTCAATGTTTTTAAAAGAAAATCCATAAATTTTTTTATTAATAATGAATGAAAACTATGTTTTTAAGCCCATTGAGTAAAAGTAAACAGTTTCTTAAAACTGTAACATATTTTGATGATAATCTAACTGAAGCGATCCAATCACGATGGCTGCAACTCTTACTCCATAGCCCACCTTGATCCCCACTTTGTATTTCTCAAGCATCCTATTTCTAGTTTGGTCTTGATGTAAAGTACAAATATAATAGGAAGCACCAAAACCTAAAATCTATGAAATAGGAAATACACTAATTGAAGAAGATGTTTTATAACATAAAATTCATTACCTTGGTACCATTTTTCAGGCACTTAAGGTACTCGGCACATTTTTTCTTCTAGTAGGCATCATTGTCATAGTGAAAACACTTTTATTTATTAGTAAAAGCCTTGGCCTTCTTGACACTCTCTCTCACCTTGGGAACAACAAGCCTCTTCTTCTTTGTTTAGCCATCTTAATATTACTAAAGTAGTTTGCCATAGTCAAAACAACCTCTTTCCCCTTCCCCTTCATAGCAGCTTCTACATTCACTAGCTTATTGAGGAGCCCATTCAATGTACACTCAAAATCATTGACATGATATTTAATAATAAACTATGAGAAGGAATCCTAAAGTGACTATAAGATCAAATCTATTTGCAAATTAGCATCTATGATGAAATTGAGTGACTTAAGCCTCTCAATAAATGAAATCAGTTTAAGGATATGCTCATTAACATCCACGCCTTCCACTATGTGCATCCAAAACAACTGCTTAGGTATCTCATATCTAGCAATATGAATTTATTTACCAGAAAACTCTTACAGATAATAAAGAATCTCCCAAGAGCTCACCATACCCTCATGGGTCCTCTAGAGATTGTTGGTTATAAAAGCTAACATGTAGCTTTTGACCTACAAATCATCTTCCACCTATTTCTAATGAGCCGGCTTCTCTTCCTCACTAACCATCCCAACAAGGCTGGTGTGATGTTGGCCACAAGAACAGCCAACACGATCTAAATTAAAAACTATTCTAAAATTCCAAAGCCAATCTATGTACTTGGCCCAGTTAATGTGTTGGTCTCAAGCAATTTAGTAATATACATAGATATAATTTAGGATAATAAAGCTGCAAAAAGTAAACAAGATTATTAGTTTGATTGTAAAATGTTTCCCTAAATGATTATTAGCTTTAAACCAAATGATCTCCTACTAAATATTTTGAATCCAATACTCTCTCAAGTATAAAACTCAAATTCCATTGAAAAATGTTTCCTAACAAGTGATTGGAATCTTTATTAAGCATAACATATCTCAAACACACAATGCTTACCATATTAAGCCCAATGAGTGATAACTCTTACCAACATATCTCATGTGTAGTCCAATCTTAATTCAACCTAGGGCCATAAGAAACTTCACACATATAGACCTTGGCATTGCAGATCCATTTACGTCACACTTACTAATTGACAACTTATCAAATTTGCAACCCTATTTCATGACCTTTTCAAATCTTAAGGCAAATTATCCTTCGAATGCCACATTAAATGCACCTAAAGTCCTAAATAAGCTATCTCAATGTTGCGCCACGAATGTGATAATATCACATGCTAAGAGTATACCTAGAATTCAAGCTTGGTGGAGGGCCATAATAAAATAATTTTATTGTTACAACTTATTACTAAAATGAGAAAGTAAGTTTTCAATCTATGTAATTTTATTTTTCACTTTTTACATTCATCCATTTACATTCACATATCACATAGAAGTAGCAAAATAAATAGCGTGAATTACTATAGACTTTCTAGATTCAATTGAAGCTAACTATTGGGCCCACGTGTGTGAATTATTACATGGCTTTCAAATTAGTTTTCATTTGGTCTTAGAGGGTTTTTGGGGGAGCTTATAACCACCTCAAAACATAAACATCCTCAAAACATTTTATAAGATGTTTTGAAGAACTTATAAGCTTTTCATGAATGTTTGGTAATTTTTTTGATTAGAGAGCTTATAAGTTCCAAAAAAAAAGACAAATGTTTAGAGTTGATAAGTTCTTTAAAAATAAATTGACTATTCCCTATTTATTTTCAAATATATTATAAATTACTTCATTTTATATATTGAAAATAACATAAATATCTTTAAAATATATTTTTTAATAGTATTTAATTTATTATTATATAAAAATATTATAATCAACTACAATTACAAATTTCAATAAAATCTTATAGAATGATCTTACTGAATACTTTATTAGGTTATTTTTAAAATAAAATATATGATTTTATAAAATTCAAAAGCATCTTATAAGTTACATAATTTTATAAGTTATGAAAAATAAGCTTAGCCAAACACTCTCTTAGTCTTCATGGTCCTTGCTCCATGGGCTCGCCATGGCTTGAAACATCGAACAGGCACAAAATCTATGCCTCCATGGCATTATCAACTCTTGATCTTCTAGTTGTAATTACATAGGCATACCATCAAAAAATAAATCCTATACTATTGAAATTTTTGAGCTTATGTCCTTATAACCCATCAAAAAATAGTTTATACAAACGTAAATCCAAAACCAAGATGAAAGAAAATCATCCATAACTGTCCTAGGTCTATAATTTATCCAATCATCCTACATTGCTTACATATCACATGTTTAATTCAACAAGTTTGTTTATTAACTCTCCTATGACTTATGCATGTGATACCTTTGTTCTCATTTGTAGGAAACTCTTTTACTAAGCTTCAAATTTGAGAAAAAGAAAAAATTAGCATCTGCTAGCCAACATGTGGCCACAAGAATAGTTCTGTGGGCCACAAGGCCATCGTCCATGACTGCACAACCAACCAGAGCAAAGAACCCTTCTTTGCTGTGGCCATGAGACCAGCCACGATAGAGAATGGTTCTCTGTTGTAGTTGCCAGCCCTACCATGCCAATTATATGATTTTACTACATCCACAAGCCTTGATAACGAGCGGTGACCAAATTTTTCTTAATGTTCAAGTTTTCATTTTTCATGCTTTTCCCATAATTCAAAACTATTTTGAACTATAAACAAGCATCCAAATACGTGTTTATCATAATTTTAAACAAAAACTACCATAAATCATAAAGAGAATCACTAAACTTCACAGTTATATAAGGAAGAACGCCCGCTCCGATGCCACTATTGGTTTTCAATGAATTTGAAAAGCAAAATTTAAATTTAAAATATCATAAATACATGAATAATGCAATGGCATGTAAATTCCCAACCTAGTCCATTTTTATCGTATAACTTGCATAACAACATATATCTAGGGAGTTTTTATGGGTTGCTACCTTGGAATCAAATTCTAAATCTAGTGTGCATGCAATCCATGAATCATAACACGCAAGGCACGGCCTCTAGTTTTCCACACGAATGAAACACAGGCAAGGATCTCCAAAACTCCCATGAACTTTTTCATCAGTATCCATCACAAACACCTTTACAGTTGAAGATTTTTCAAACAAGAAAGGCATTATAGAGAGGCTAGAAATTGGTTTACTCTTCCTTGCTAGGGGATTAGATGGAAATTGTTTGATTAATTAGCTTTGTAACCCTTCCAAATCTATTTATTTGCAAGACACAAAGTCCTAAACAAGATTAGATTCTTCTTTCTTTGCTTATCCAACCAAGGCGCATGAATGGGCTTTATGGACTTCTACATGGACCTATAAATTAATTAAGTACCATTCCATCTTTAATCATTAATCCTATTAATAATTAAAATACGTTAGTGTCTTGTCCTTTAAATTAATTAATCCTATTAATTAAATCAATGACCCATCATTATATTTTTAGTTAATAATCTCATTATTAACAAACATATCAAGAAATTATTTCATGTAGTCCAATCTCATTTAAACCAAATTAGTTTTTCCATGAGACATCTCAAGTCTTCACTAAGTCTCCAAACCAAAATTATCTTTTTGCCCTTGCCTCGTTCTTTTGTGCATAATTCTTTAGATTTAACCTTAATTCGTAACGTGTATAACTCAAAAGATATAGGTAACTTTTAGCCTACAGCCTATATTGTAGCCCTATTATAATGAAGTGATGTGATACATGAATCCTTCCAATCATGAATACCATACAGTATAAGACTTTTATCTTACTTTATTTTAAGTGAGTAAGAGCTATAGATTTAGTCAAATCACTACTTAATCATGTGACCAAATCAATATTTTCTCTTAAAATTAATATCCATTGAAAACTCTTTTTTTTAATCTTGCACTACCCTGGCCATGGTTTCCATCTCATAATAAATTCATTGTATAGAATAAATGTCTTATCCACTTGCCAGCATACAAATGCCTTATTGACCACCCAAATACCTTCATATGTATATTGGCAAAGATACATTAGGCTCATAACCCTATGCCATATAAAGATAAATTTTGGTTCTTAATACCTTAATGATGCATTGATCACGATACACACAAGGTATCCATGTTGTCTCGAGACTAAAACCCACTCTCAGTTAACATAATTACAAAGCAAGATATTGACAGTTAAAAGTGAACACTATGTATTTGTTTTGTACCTTGACTCATTGTTCAAGAACATCATTATCTAATGATATATCTACACATATGTTCTCAATATCACATACTAAATGGTCTGACACTCATCATATAAATATATAGTTTGCAAATCATATAGATACTCTAATAACTATTTAAAGAATATGTGAATCACGAATAGATTTTAATAATTGTTTTTTAAAAGTATTATCTTTATATTCATAACTCTTTTGAATAAAATTTTTTTAACATAATCATATGGGCAAATGAACAACTTTATATCATAATAACAATTACATAAGTGGTAAAACAACCATAATATTAATAAAAAGAAATGTCGATATTTTATTAATTAATTAAAAAATAGTATTTACAATTAAAATCTCTCATTAATAATTGACGTTAGAAGGCAAATCAGTAACAATTTTAAATTGGGATGACCTATGATTACCATAACAAATCTAAAACAACTTATAATAGTCCTCCCATCTACCTGAAACGGTTTTGAGCCATCCTAAAACTTGACATGATCTTGGAAGCTATGCCAAAATAGGGAGACTTTAAGATAACATTATTTTGCATAACTGCCATATAAAATTTGAGACGGCTTTGGAACAATTTTTATTATCCGTCTCAAAATTGTTCCAAAGCTATGCCAATTTGAGATAGCTTTTCGGCCATCCAAAAAACCATCCTAACATGAAAAAATTCTTGTAGTGTATGTTCATAATTGGTAATTAGAAATAAACAATGGGAATATGAAGATATTATAACCTTAGTTATTTTCAATATCGTTGTTTTTTTGTCCTTCATTATTTTGTGGAACTTAATATCAACGATGTAAAAAGAATAATGTAGTCAAATTTTCTATTTTTCTATATGAATTATAAACAAGTCTTAAACAAGATTTTCTTCTGATGTATATCAATTCATAGAATTTTAATTAGAATACAAGTCCTATGTATTTCTAATACCAAAAACAAATTAACCTAACAAATTCTAGGAAGGTCTATACAGCTCTTTGTCGAAATGTTGTGAACCATTGATTGTGCATATTACATAATGCTAAGATTAAGGATATTTGTCACATGGTTAAGCAAGAAGAAAAGGGGTATAACCAATCATCACAATGGAATTTGTCTCAAAATTCCATATGCAACGACTAAATGAGGCATAAAATCTTTACAAGATGTTTGATTATTCCATGGAATTAACATGCTAAAATTATTTCCAACTAGACAACATATTGTCATGACCTTGTTCCTCGACAAGCCTTGTCATACGGCATTGAGCTCCTTCCCCATCCTAACGATTTGCTAAGTAAGCCTCCAACACTATTTTAGTTCCTATTACACTGTTCTAGAAAATTCTACTATGTATAAGTATTATGTCTTTTTGAGAACCTCCAAGCTCGATGTAGCATGCGAAAGTGAACCTATCAAGTGCTTGGAGTAGGCAAGGCGTGACAATATGCTTCTCTAAATGTGTTGCTATTCATTATACATAACTACGAGTGTAAACAATTGACGAATATCATCCCACCACCATTAATTTACATTATTAACTTGCTACAGTTATAGCTATTTGTAGAAAAATTGAAAAATAAGGTGATATTGTGGATGTTATCTTGAGTGAAGCTGTTGAACAAATCAGGAGTTTTTTTTTTGTTTGAAAAAGAAGACTACAATCTACAATTAACAAACAATTGGTATGAGGATAGATAAAGATCTATTCTAATAGAATTCATCAACTCAACCACTTAAACGAGTTAACAAATTTGGTTAGACAATAGTTTAAAACTAGTTTTGGCGAAAAGAGAAACCCTTAAAATGAATATGTTCAGTTTACTCAGGAGCACTTAATCAAGTTAATATCTAGACATTCTATAGCACATGCATTTCTTAAAGTATAAGCATGCACACACACACACACACACTATATTATCAAACTAATAAGGATTTTTGTCTATCAAAACTTTATTTGATACTTTTCGCTTTCGATCCTTTTATTTCACACTTTTTTTAACTTACTATTTTATTTGTGTACTCTCTCAATTTTTTCTTTTCAAATGCTTTTGAACTTTCTTTATTTTTCATTTTAGATATTTTTTATGCTTTCATTTTTTAATATTTTGATTTTTATGAATTGAATTATGTAGATTTATTCGCACATAGAGTGCAACTTTTACTGCTATACATATACATGGGGGCGCGTCTGAGTATGAGTTCCAGCACATAGATTATAGAGAAAATCTCTTTGTTTGCACGTACTAGCATGGGTAAAAAGTACATAGAAAAGTTACTATGCACATAAATAAATACAGTTTTTGGTGTCTAATGTCGTAAATATACGTGCGTGAGAAATTAACTGAGGCTATCCAATGATTTTTTCGTCTTGGTGGAAAACCCTCACACCTCGAAACGAGGCAAACAAAGTTAGAGACATAAATTAAGCAATACAGAAACGAGAAAGTTAGGTCATCTGTGAGTGTGAGTAGTGACTTTTTACGTAGGATGAATTGGAAGACAGAAAGTTTACTAGTGGACACTAAACTGTGAGAATTGATAGATTCTTTTTCTTATTATTATTATTTATTTACCAGTTCCATGGGAATAACTCAATAATATTAATAATACTAAATAGATCGAACGTGTATCATTTGATTTCATCAAAAAGTTTTCTCACCATGCCAATGAGGACAAAAGAACATGTATTTCAGTGTTTCTAAATCTCAGCCCTCCATTTTGCCATCTTATCTTCTATATATACCCTTCCAAAATTGTTGATACTCGTTTAATCCCAACTTCTTACAAATACAACTAGTTCAGACATCCTTTCCGTTGAACAGCATCACTCAAGCTAAACGAGAAGAAATTTCTCATTTTCTTCAAATGGGATCCTTAGAAGTAAGCATGGAGGTTAGCTACTCATCGACCTCGGCTTTCTCCCTCATTTTCTCTGTACTCAAACACACACAAGCACTTCCGATTTTTGCAAGAACATGTTAATTCATGCACTCCGGTACATTCACTCTGTTTTTCTCTACAAGCATCCTTTTTAAAATAGTGCGAAGGACGCTGGCCATGCAAAATAAATATGGAATAATATTGATTTTTGCATCACGTTCTGAAAGAAAGTAACTCTTCTTTAGGCTCATAAGTTAGAGGGAGAAGGAGATGGATGCACTGGTGATGGAAGTGTTGATTTCCATGGACGGCCTGCAATCCGACAGCAAAGTGGGAGATGGGTTGCTGGAATTGTCATACTCCGTAAGTTACTTCTGGCAAATATGTGCTTACACGTACATATGCACGAATGCATACACACACATGCCACGTACGCACACGAGCATAAAAATAGCGTGGATAGTAGTATTAGGTTTCGATCCTCTCGATTTCCACTTGTGAGGGAGTTGCTTACTTTGCTTGTTTTTTTTTTTTCTGAATTATTTTTTTGTTGTGTGGTTATAAATAATTGGTTTGTTTTGGAATAAAAGTATGATTAACTGTATATTTATCTTTGAGAATGACCACTTGTTGTGGAGGACACTCTATAAAGATGTTATAAGAATGATAGAAAGAGATTTCGACGTGCAAGTAATGGCATAATTCGCTCACATAGCTGAGGGAAAGAAAGATACTGCGTGTTCCTAACCGTATTTATAGAATATATTATATTTATTTTATGATTGATTCATATTATAGGATTCAGCACTTTCACGTAGCAAATATTTTTTAAGCGCTTTTTTCTATGTACGAAACGATAGAACTTGGTGTGCATTTACGTAAATTTTTAAGCAAGAGAAACAAAAATAAAGTGAAAAACAAATTATATTATATGTCAAATATCTATATTTCATAAATAAATTTCAATAAATCAAATCAATTTGAATTAACTAGCGGTGGTGGTCTAACTCAAACAAATTAATTTTAAATCGGTTAAGTTCTTATACAACTGAGACGAGTCCTCATTCATCAAAACCAATTTATGTTTATTGGACTAATACAACATCGAGAAAATTTAAAATATTCAACTTCGAACAAAAAATATATCATTTTGACCTGATAATGAATTTGCCACACACCAAACACACAAAACAATTGCACATAATATTATTCTACTTTAATATATATATATATATATATATATATATATATATATGAAAAAGGCAACATCAAATATACAAACCATAAGTTTACAACCATAAACATTACTAATGAAAAAAAAAAATCACCCCTCATGAAATATCCATAAAAAGTCAACCGATAAACAGTAAAAAATTATTTAAGAAAAAAAAAGGGCCTGATTACACGTAATCATCGAAAAAATTCTTTGCACGATGATCGGAAAGAGGAGGCCAGCACTAAATTAGACAGAAATTTTGACAGACTGGGCATTAGCGAGAAGCGTACGTGTTATATGACCATTTGTTTGTCTCTACGTTTCTTTAACATTTTTTTAAATAATTTTCATCTTTTTATTTAATAAGCTAGGATCTTTTCCATTATACTGCTTTTTTCCAGACCACTAGAAATGGAAAACGAAACACGATATACAGTCTCCATGATAGGCAGAAAACGACTTGTCATGTTGATCCAATAATAATATTGTTTTGTTAGATTTCTTTGTTTGGGCTACTTGAGTGTATTGATGACAATACTTCGCACTATTTGTGGCTCACATGAATCTATTATTCACGATATAAACACCTAAGTTGGAGGTCTGTAAAAAGAAATAAAATTTTGAGTATTTTGCAGTACCCTTTCGAATACCTTTTGAAAGTTACAAGTGTTGTATCACTACGCTATTTCCAGAGGGAAAGAAAGCAAATTCCTATCCATAGTACGCAATTTCATTTTTAGATATCAAAACAAAGTAAAAATAAAGCAATTTTCCCTTTTTTTCTTTTTTTTTTTTTTGGTGGAAATAAGAGCTCTTTCCCCTCATTGTTTTGCAGTTACTTTGGGCTTTGGTCTGTAAGTTTTTAATCAGCAAAAGATTAAATAATAATTTTGGGGGTTTGATTTTAGTCCACTTGATCTTAGTTATTAATGCCACACCCACACCTCCTTCGCCTTACCTGTTTAACCATCATTATTGCCCCACTATTAGCAGCCTTGGTTTTATAAATATTTACATTAATTAGGATCACTTCTGGCAAGGGCAAAGCGACCAATAACAGCGTACTATTATTCACCATTTAAACCTCTGCCTAAACTTCATGTGGCAAGAATCTACACGGAGAAATGAAGTTAAGCAATACCCACCATCCAGGTCATGGAATAAAATGACAGGTAAAAATGGTTTTGGAAAAGGAATGCCTTGGAAAGGAAAGGAATGTCATGATTGGAAAGCCATTGAAACAGCTCATGTTCTAGGTACCTAAGCAGTCACATATTCTTTTGACATATGGCTGGTCAGTCTCCCCCAAGTGTAGCCCCATCTTCTCTTTTACACGTCAACGCACATGTACGCAGTAGACAAAGAAATGGCAGCCATTTCCTGCGTTGGCTCTAAAGGCAATATAACCTTTCAAATAACTACACCATGCTCGCGAGGCATTAGTACGGTCAATAGTGCACACACTGATATCATCGTAGTCGCGAAAATATCAGTGTCATACTTGCCAAGAATATGGACTTCCCAAGGTCTCCTAGAGTGACTGAAATGATCATAAGCTCGTAGATTTTGATTTTTGCTTGAATGTGAATGCAACAAAATGAGGCTTCAACTCGTGGTTGTACTCATACGATACGCTTAATTATTCAATGATACAGTAAACCAAGGTCTAGCTACTCTTGCATTTTTTGGTGTTGGAGTGAACTTGGTGCTGTTCCTCACGAGAGTCCTCCAACAAGGCAACGCGGATGCTGCAAATAGCGTCAGCAAATGGACCGGAACAGTCTATATGTTCTCCCTGGTTGGCGCTTTCCTAAGTGACTCCTACTGGGGGAGATACAAGACTTGTGGTATCTTCCAGGTTATTTTTGCTATTGTAAGTGTCTGGTTTACTTGCTTGCTTGATTTCGAGGATATTCCAAAAGAGACGAAAAAATGGACAAAGAGGACACTCTCGTTACTAACGGCTTCTCTTGAAATTTGTTTCAGGGTCTGGCATTGCTCTCACTAACAACACAGATCTTCTTGATCAAGCCTTCGAGGGGTTGTAGGGATGAAACAAGCCACTGTCAGTCCCATTCGAGCTGGGAGACAGGTATCTTCTACATCGCTATGTATATGGTCGCTCTGGGATATGGAGGGTACCAACCTAACATTGCAACATTTGGGGCCGATCAGTTCGACGAGGAGGACCCAAACGAGGGTCGTTCCAAAGTTGCCTTCTTCAGTTATTTCTATCTGACATGGAATCTTGGTTCGCTCTTCTCCAACACCCTCTTAGCGTATTTCGAGAATGAAGGGAAGTGGGCACTCGGATTCTGGGTATCTACCGCCTGTGCTTTTGTTGCTCTGGTTCTCTTTCTTGCAAGTACCAAAAGGTACAGGCATTTCAGGCCCAGCGGCAATCCCCTTCGACGAGTCTGCCAAGTAATAGTAGCAGCATCCAAGAAATGTGGGGTGAAGATCCCACCAGGCGAAGAGAGTCTATTCACAGCTGACGGGATGAACAAATCAAAAGACGGTGCTAGGAAGATGCTCCACCACACCCACGGGTTCAAGTAAGCGTACATTCACATTCTGGCATCCGTTCCAATGCAACAAATACCACCAAAATTAATACATATATAGCCATACGATAAAGAAACCAAAACAAATATATCCAACAAACCAAAATTGTAATAACTGACAACGCTGATCCAGACTCGACTAACTAACTGCCTTCACAGATTTTTGGACCGGGCAGCATTCCTCACTGCACGAGATTTGGACCAGCTGAAGCAGAATGAATACAACCCTTGGCGCCTCTGTCCCATCTCTCGAGTTGAAGAGGTCAAATGCATACTGAGGCTGCTGCCGATTTGGGTCTGCACCATAATCTATTCGGTGGTCTTCACACAAATGGCCTCACTCTTCGTAGAACAAGGTGATGCAATGAATACCAATATTTCAAACTTCCAAATCCCTGCGGCAAGCATGTCTAGCTTCGACATCCTCAGCGTGGCTGTGTTCATATTCTTATGCCGGAGCGTACTCGACCCGGTTGTCCGCAGGATTAGAAAGAACGACTCGAAAGGGCTTACGGAGCTTCAGAGAATGGGAATCGGTCTCGTCATAGCCGCCGTGGCCATGCTCTCGGCGGGAATCGTGGAGTGCTATAGGCTCAAATATGCTAACAAAGATTGTAGACACTGCCAAGGCTCGAGTTCATTGAGCATCTTCTGGCAAGTCCCACAATATGCTCTTGTTGGTGCATCGGAAGTGTTTATGTATGTGGGGCAGTTAGAATTTTTCAACGCCCAAGTGCCTGATGGACTCAAGAGCTTTGGAAGTGCTCTTTGTATGACATCGATATCTCTAGGAAACTATGTTAGTAGCTTGCTGGTGTCTGTTGTGATGAAAATATCTACAGCAGATAACATGCCAGGATGGATCCCAGGAAATCTTGACGCGGGTCATCTAGACCGGTTTTATTTTCTCTTGGCTGGCTTGACAGCCATTGATTTGATTATCTATATTGCCTTTGCCATGTGGTACAAAAGCATGAAGCTTGCAGGTACGTCTGAAGAAGACAGTGACGGCCACGACTGCAGAGTCTAATTGTTCTGCTGTGAAGCAATCAAATGAATAAGTGGATGATTATTTGATCTAGCTCCAAAGAATTTGTAGGGTTTGGTCTAAGGCAGACGTGCCCTCTCCTGAAATTATTCTTGACCCGGAATCTGTAGTTGTCTGACCGGAAATTAGTCGTCCATTGACCATCTGGAGAAAGGCCATCTTTTACTGGAAGGGTTTCTAAGATTTTTCCACCTGATTTTGCAATGTCTACTGTATAAAGCATGATCTTATGTCAAAGTACTGATGCTTTCTTCTGTATTCATGTATATGTTACACAACCGAAGTTATCTAACAATTTCAGGGTTTGACTTCAAATAAGTCTCACTTGTGCTACCAAGCAATAGATTGTTCTATATATAGAAATCCATTGACCAGAGCAATAAAGAAATAGATCATGACAAAGTGCAACCTCCAACTCCTGCCCCCCCAACTCTGATTGAGGATTCAGGCAATGGCTGCAGAAATTTTCAATTTATCTCAAAAATATTTTGATGCTTTCAATTAGCTTTGCTATGTTTGGATCTAAATTTAGATGGATGAAAATTTGGTATAGAAACTTAGGAATAGTGCAAATAATAGGAGAGAAAAACTAATAAAAAGTGATATTTTGAGATATGGTATATTTGTAAAAAATATTTGGTTAGATCCAAATTTGGATCCAAACATAGCCATGTTTTACCTCTTACCTAACACATGTAAGATGCTCATACTCAAAAATCCTCTCTATTTCTCAAAACTTAATGTTCTTCACATCTTCAATCATGTTTTTAGGCAATAGTTTCATTGTTGTAACCAAGTTAGGAAAACTCCACCAGAATATTGCTCTATTTGGTAATAAAACTTTTGTAGTTAAGACTTGTTTACTTCATTTTATCAAACATGAAGTTAGTATCTGTTCTTCTTCTATCAACTTCTACAATTATGTAATTACTTGAAACTATTTTTTGATCATTTTTTTCCAATTTTTCTCTTTGTATTCCTTTTTGTTTTCATATTATATACTAGTCAATTATTTTTTACAACAGTTGTTAATCATTACTATTGAACAACAATTTCTGAATTGCAAACATGTACCACTTTTAACTTATTCTTTACAATTGTTAGCATATTTGTCATTGCTGTTGTAATTATTACATTTTCTATTGACCGTTTCCAGTTCAAATAACCTTTAATACATAGCCAAAATGCATATATAAATTCTATTTGATATTTATAACGTGCCTTTTTATTTCGAATTTTATTTATGTAGCTGAATTGATGTCAATCATTTGACAATCATATTTTAAGGAAACTTAATATTAACAGAATATATCCTTTTTGTTAAATTTACTTTGTATTTGAGACACTATCATTAAGCGGGTAAAAAATTGACATAAGAGTAAATATAAATGTTGGAAACTAAATAATACATATGATGGAAATTAACTTGATTAAGGATGATTAGATTAGATTAGTGAAATCATTTCATATCTGTAAAAATGAGAGCATCTGACGCCATAATGATTCTATTGTTTATTTTCTTCAGTATACTTTATTTTCTTATTTAAAAAGGTAGTTATTGTAATGCATTATATAAGGGAGAGAATATGTTTTACTCTTATGGGCATTTGTCTATGATGCAGACTAAAAAGTTGAACCACATATCTTTGTCATCTATCTTTGTCTTTCTTCACCTTATTCAAAATATTTATATAGTGAAGTCAGATTCATAAAAAGAGCAATTTTGAATAGGTTTTTCCGTCTACCCGCGTGAGGTCCCTTTTTGTCCTTTTTTTCCTCTTCATGCAAGTGAGCAGAGCCTTGAAGGCCTAATTTCCACACTCAAGAGACATGTATTCCCTCACCACTGCATCAGCATTGTTTGCCCATACAGACAAAATTCTTGTACGTGATTTTCTATAAAGAAAAAATCTATACAAATACAATTGAAACTAAATCTAACTTTTTTAGGTATAATCTTCAATTTAGTCTTTTGATTCTTCTATCAACTTAGGAAAAACTTGAATATTCTAGAAATTCTAGAAATGTTAATAGATTTAATCTTTCTTGAAGTTCAAATGGCTTCCAAAAAATGGTAATTTTTTAGTTTAACTCTACCATCCTAGATTAAACATCGAAAATTTATGAACTTGGTACAAAACACCTTAAATGTTGTGAGAACACTTTAATATTCCCTCAAAGAAGTTTAATTCTCTTAGAAGTTGTTAGAACATCCAAATAAAATTAATTCATGAGTTTAGCACTATAAACGTGAATTAAACGCCAGCTTTGGGTCAAATTCTATGAAGAACACCAAGAATACCATAGATTTCTTCAAACTTGAAGGTTAGAATTTCAAACTTGTTCAAGTGTTCTTCACTTCTTGTGGTGTCTTGAAATTTGTAAATATCACCTCTATTTATAAAGTCAGAGGAGACATTTCTACCATATTCATATAACAATGTGTCAAAGTCAAGTTAGATGACAAATTTGATTCAACATTGATTCCTTTTTATGCTTTGACTTGCCAAAACATTAATATTCACCTTCCATAATTTGAAAGGATTTGATTTGGCTGCGAAATTGACAAGATTTGATTTGATTGATCAACTTTAACACTTGTCATAATTTGATTGCCCAGATATATTTTTCTTAAAATATCAATTTATTTTATTTTTTAATTCTAAGAATGATGTTTAATTAAATTCTTAACATAATCATAATTGATTTTATTGACATTCAATACAATAATTGCCATGTGCATCACTTTATTGGACATAAAATTTGGCTTGTCTACGTTGCTACCAATTTGGCCACTTTACAAGCCGCTTGAACTACAAGTGTGAACTACTACTCCACACCATTTCCTCATGCGCATGTGCAGCGTTAGCCAATATCACCCAATTTTTCAATTAGTCCTGCTAGAGTAGCTCTTCCATATGCGGCGTAATGCTAGTTTTGTTTATTGGATTTTAGCTGCTACATGGAAGATTCTTTTCTTTTTCATTCTTGTTAATTATTTAGTTACTACACTCTTATAATTCTAGTTGATCGATGAGTTATTTTGGGTGGCAATTATTTTGGTTGGCTTTTTGGTTGTTTTAGTTGATTTGTGAGTAATTCTCATGGCTAATTCATAAAAATACAGATCATGCTCCAATGATATCCAAAACTGCGCAAGATAGGCTGACGAATCCAAAATATTTTGATTGTTATAAGACAATTAAAATTATCGTTGCACCATTTCCAAAAAAGTATAAAAAGTAATATTCTAAAATTCAACAATAAAATATATAAAAAGCAATTTCAACAACGAACAAAATCGATAAGTTAGATAGTCACTCATTTTAGGTTTTTCCAAAACATATAATAATACAATAAAGTTGTGATATTTATTTGCAAATTTCGAACATTTATCTATTAGTATGAGTTTGCTTTTACTTAAAGCATTAGCTAGTGATCATTATATTATTTCTATTGTATTATTTTTCTATTTTATTTACCAGTATTTTTCTCTACTGATTTTTGACTTTCTCATATGCAATTAATTTAATATTTTACCATTAAATGCTTTTCTATGTGCATTAAGTGGATTTATTTAACACTTTCTTCAACACTTTTTAAAACATTCATAACTATTTTTAAAATTTATGCAACGCTTGTTATAAGCTCATATTATCTTCGTTACCACATTACACAACACTTTTAGTTTTTAAGCAATGGTTTATAATTGTTGCAATTTTAAAAACAATTTTAATACTTTTAGTAAAAACTTTGGTCATGCCATCCTATATATCACAACTTTTAGCAAAACCAACATATTCAACACATCAACAAATATTTGATCACAAGAAAACTATGAGTTCAGACATTAACATGTACGTAACTTTCATAAATCCTCAAATTTATATCAAAAGTACTAATAATAATAATAATAATAATTTTATGAAAGTACAAAAAAATCCACTATTCTTATGCTCACAAATCATTCAAGTCATAATTATACAAAATCTTCATCCATGTCTTGTATAGTTTCTTCTAATCTAGTCACACTATGTCGTTCTTCATGTCCATCAACCTCTAATCATTTTCATCCAAATGAATGAATTAAACTTTCTAGTTGTACCTACAAGAAGCAATATGAAAAATTAGAAAACTTCACCCTAAAAATACTAGCAAAACTATAAATGTTGTAAAGTTAACATTGCGATTTTGTTACTTGTCTCTTCATTGACTTGCTTCCCTTTATTTTTGTTTCGTGTCCCAATATACATTTCAACTTGTGAAAGATATTCATCTGTACCTTTTTGTATGTCATCAATCTTTTCTTTGCTTTCATCTTCTTCAACTTGTTTTTTAGTTTCTTCTAAAGGCAGTTCTTCATGCTTTTTTACTCCTACAAGAATTTTATGCATTCTATCCAAAGATATCATGGCGATCAAGAATTAAAATTAACAGAAAATGGTATGAAGATAAAATAGTCTAGGGATGCAAGTTGAACAAGAACACGCTCATACAATACAACATCGAGAGGAGAGAAGAATGGAAAAAAGGAACAGAAGTTCAATGAACAAGGCAAGCTAAATGAGTTGGGATGATCTTCTCACCAGTCTCTTGTGTGACAGAGAAATTGTCTGAGTTGCTTCCTTTATATACTTCTCCATGGTTGCTAGGAATGTAGGAGAAGACTGTGCCTTCCAGGAAAAAAATCATCAAAAGAAGCCTTTTATAGATAGGACAACCAGTATTGGCTTTGACATATAAAGGTGAAAAACCTCTCAGTGTAGGAAATTGAAAGGTCCAAGCAAGATCAGGGTTTTGCAGAAGCCATAAAAGTCAGCTAATTGTTTTGCCCAGACAAACCAGGACCAATATAAGAAACATAAAGATCAGTGGTCATATCTATGCAATTTCAATAGTCTATACCAACTTATGCTCAGTGACAATGACCCAGACAATAAGTGAAGATAATGCGGACCTATTTTCCAACCTTTTTGTAAATATTTAAGAGCCCGGACAGCGTCATTTTTAGGCATCTCAAAAAACTGCAAAGGGATAGAAAAAGGGACAAGTTATCTTCAACTAAGTAGATCTTTACTGTAGACATCATATTCTAAAGCACCAAAAAGTGCTATACCGTGTCAACAAGATTGATGATCCCATCATTGATTGAACAATATATTTTGAAGCTCTCTTTTAAAACCTACACGTCCATAGATAAAGTATGTCATAAGATTTTCTGATGGTGGCGCTTTGAGGCACCAGATGGAGTCTCGTATCAATCTTAGTCAAGCAAAAACTAAGCTTTACCAAAGCCAGGGCATATTGTATGAGATAGTTAGGATAGGCTGCTCCTTCAAGCTACAAAATTTCTCACCGTTTGGTGTCCTATCCCAGAAAGAAAAATTTAATGTACAGCTGTATATGAAACATACATTTCAATCTAGGAGTCAATACGACAACCTTGACACTTAATCAAGTTAGTCTGGGAGTTATTGACCATTACCTGACAACAAATAAGCTGGTGTAGAAGCTGTTGCAAAGCAGATAGATGGTGCAGCAGTTCTTCAATGTTCAAGGAAGCAACAAAGAGATTAGGAGGTCAATACAGTCCTCATCTCCATCCCCAATGCACTCACTTGGTGGTTCAGATACAATTTCACAATTTCATTCTAGCCCCACAATTTCATTCCAACCCCATATACAATTTCACAATTTAATATACAATTCTATATACAATTTAGAGGAATCACCAAATACATTCTAGCCCCAAATACATGCATCAAGGAATCGCCAATGGCAAACATCACCAAATACATTCCAACCCCAAATACCAAACATCGCTTTTCTGTTTCTGTTATTACTCAATTTGGTAAACCAAACGGCTATGAACAAAATTCTATAAACTTACTAGCCCTTGGGGATGACGACTCGTGAAGAAGAACACCAGTCGGAGAGGCGCGTTTGAAATCTCTCTCACGGCCACCACCGATTGATGATGGGAATTTGATGACAGGAAACCCCAACCAAACCCCCCAGCGATTAAATACATGAGAGTGATTGGGAACAAATGTCGTGACACCATAGCGATTGGACGAAAACGACCGAACGAGGCTGAAGAAAACTAAGTTGACATGACGAAGACAATCCTGTTTGCGTTGGGACGTGTTTTGAGTTTGGGCCTTGGGAGAAAATGCATTGTATTTGGTTTTTGATTAGAAGCCAACGTAGAAGGAAAACTAATTAGGGAAAAAATATTTATAAGAAAGAAAAAAAAAACTAAAAAGGAAAAACTATTGGCCGGTGATATGACAAAATTAATTTTGTTAGAATCAATTTAATCACAATAAAAAATATTATACAAGAGTAATTCAAATTAAAGTTGTTTTACAAATTTGTTTGAATAAATTAAATATTAATATATATTCAATTCCAATTTTTATTTAAAATAAACAAAAATTCAGATTTTTTAAAATTATTCATTACAAATTTATATTGAATATTTTATATAAAATGTACTAAATAATTTTTATAACCATACAAGCTAAAGTAAATTATTAACTAATTAATTAAATATAGATATTTTGATATAAATATAATCTATATATAGAATACATATTCTAATTATAAGCCATGAATATTATATAACTTTTTAAAACTGTCACATAAAAATGTTTTTTATTCTTGAATTTTAATCTAAGGAATTGCAATGTTTAAATACAATGTTTAAAAAGTATTACATAAATATTACAAATAAATTTATATATAATATTTTTTAAGTCGTTACACTAATGTGTTATTAAATCTTACTTAATCAATACAACACAGAAAACTGTTGCAAAATTTTAATTTTTACAACGCTTTCCTAACCGTTACATGTTGACTATTGTCTAATCTTCAAAATGTTGTAGTGTCTTATCAAACAAATTATTCTTAACTAACCGTTATTTGCTAATAAATTCCTTTCCATGATGGCACACAAAATGTTCACAATTCTATATAGAGAATCAATATAGATACAAAATACGAATGAAACAAAAAGACACGATAAAATGTTAAATTATAAGATTAAGGAGCTTGTAATAAGTTACTCGTTATTTCATATAATATGCATTTGGTTAAATTGATGGTGTGTTTGAGATTATGGTTAGATTGATGGTAAATTTGAGATTTACTTCATTAAGCAAAAGCCTAAAAATCATAGTTGAAAGAGGCATGCCGTATCATGATGATGACTTGAGATTTTGTAGCATATTTGCACTCAATTATTGTTTTTTTGGCTTGTCCACTGATTATTTTTGAGTACAATTGTCTACACTTTGTCGCATGTGCTTACAAACATTAATCATGCTAATGTGGACGAGTTTTGATAAGTTCTAATGGAAACTTAGTTGAATTTGGACCATGCTTGCACTTGCCTGCACTTAAAAATTGGTTTGCTAACTTTCCAGAACTCAAAACCCAAGTGGTCAGCTGCAACCACGAAAGAGGAGTTCCAACTGCGAAATAGATAATAGCAGCAAAGAGTGAGATTCTATCACCCTTGCCATGCGAGGCTGTGAGTAAGAATGGCAACTATGAGAGAAATAATTACAACCATAGGAAAAGAAAGCACTAGCAAATAGATTCAACCAAAGTCAAGACTGCGGATGCCAAGTCATAGATCGTGGATGCAATAGCTACGATAACAAGATCAAGAGCAAGGGTTGATGTATGGCACAGAATTGGATTTGCAGAAGAGAGCAAGGGATCCATGGTTGCAGGAATTGCTTCACAACCACAAAGCAGGATGGAGAGGCTCAAACATTCAGTTTTAATGCAAGGATAAATTGGTCCAAATCTTTAATTTACTTAACACCAGCTTCAAAATATGAAGAGGGAAACAAAAGAAGTTGAAAGAATTTTGGCTTGAGAAAAAGATGAGAAGATAAGAGGAATAAGGGAGGAATCTAAGCCAAGGGATTCGTTGCAACCCACGACTTTAAGACGAAGATTTCTTTCTTTCTTTAGTTTTGGGATTGTGCAAACATTATGAATTTAACTATGGTTATGTTCGACGCTATTCATATGGATTTTTTAATTTCTTTTCTAGGATCATGTGACCGTGATTGGCTATCAATGGCTTAGTGATATTATTGTTGAATTGTCATTGTCTTGTTATTTGCTATTAGTGCTCTTAATGCCTCTTAAAGATTGGTTGGCCTTTATTTGATTTGCGACTGTATAGAAAATAATAGAAATAAAACATATAGGTTAGACAATCACTTACGAGAATAACAAGAATAAATTCATAAAATTAGTATGAATATATATTGTTAATCTTTAAATTAATACTCAATTTGATTTGGTAAGACACTTAATTTGAAATTGAAACTTCAAGAGAGTCCAGGATGACACTAATAATTTATAACAAGACAATTAAAATAATTATTGATATAATTCACCTCATCACAAGGCACCAAAACTTGTCATCATTAGTAACTTGTTTGCGTTCTTGTTCATTGGCTAGATTTTGAGTAATTAGTTATCTGGTTTCTTCATTATTCTTCTAATACTTTTTAGATGCCTAACTAATACAGATATAATTATATCAATAAACACAACTTTTATGTGGATACTACACTCACTCACTGCTATACACCACTCTTATATTTCACACACCATTCATGACCACATCACATGAGGCACAAATTCATGCCAAGGATGTGAAATGCATGCCATGGCATGAGGCACAAGGTCTGCGCCATCAATCAATTGGGAAAAGGGTACCATTTTATGTACTCCATAAAAATCAATGAAAAAGAATGCTCTAGTTGCTGCAGGCCATGCATCTTAATTCTTTCTAGTGTAATAGCTAATTCTTCTTAGATTGGAAACCGTTGACTCTACCCTTTGAACAAGCATCACTTTTCGTTGATCTTCTTTTCCTTTTTATTTTTTTTTCTTCTCTCCTTTCTATCTCATGTTTTTTAATGTTTCAAGTCTCTTTCTTCACATAGTTTATTTGTCTTTTTCTTTTTCTTTTCTTTTCTTTTCTTGTAAAATTTTCTGAAATTATACTTTAAAATGAAATTAGTGACATTGAGATAAAATTGAATGAATTGTTGTGTATTCATTACTAAAGAGAAGTCCTAATTATAGTATGGAACAAATACAACCATACCAAAAATTAAAAAAAATATATCTTTATAAATTAGGAAACAATTTATTCTAGTTTTATTAATACGAAATAAAATATCAAAGAAAATATTTCTAAATATTCTCTAACACTTTTCTTCAAATTGAACATGAATGACTTGATCAAAAAGTTCAACTTGCGCTTGTTGAGGCCCCAACAGTTCAATCAAAGTGTGACACAAAGGTAAGGTAGTTCATCTATTGTCTTCTTTGTCTATAATTTAATGAGGCATAGATTTGAGTTTTCATAAAATCAAGGGCACCAGACTGCATTTATCTTTTCGCTAGCAAAGTAATTTCAGGTGTGGCATTAGCAATTACTTTCACATTGTAATAGATAAATGTCTTAGGTTTCAACTTCATGTATTTTTTATTTTTTTTGCACAACCTTCTTGCGTTTGTTGTGTAGTGGATAAATCCTAAACTTTCTCTTTCATAAGCCTAGGTTGCTCAAATTTTATTTTAGAGTGACAATAACTCAACTCAACAATGCAAAGACAGCAAAGAGGTGTACTTAAACTCAACAATCCAAATCAAACCAAACTTTAGTCAAATCAAGCCCATAATATTACTAATTATTAATTCTAGCCCAAACTTATGTAATGGCCCATGACATCAGCCCTATTTTTTTTAGACAGCCTCTTAAGTTAAAGTCTAAGATACTATGTCCATTCTCTTTGTACTCTCTCAGTACAAAAACCAAAAATGCCCAACAAATGACTTTCAACCTAAATAAACATTGCCCAACCCATTTATCAATTCATTACCAATACAAGATGCTTCTTCTTCTTCTTCTTTAGACAGCCCCTTAAGTTAAAGCCTAAGATACTATGCCCATTCTCTTTTTACTCTCTCAGTCCAAAACCAAAGATGCCCAACAGATGACTTTCAGCCTAAATAAACTTTGCCCAGCCCAATTTTCAATTCATTACCAATACAAGATGTGACTTTCAGCCTAAATAAACACTGCCCAACCCAAATAAACATTGCCCGACCCAATTTTCAATTCATTACCAATAAAAATATGACTTTCAACCTAAATAAACATTGCCCGACCCAAGTTTCAATTCATTACCTATACAAATGTGACGTTCAACCTAAATGAACATTGCTCAACCCAATTTTCAATTCATTCTCATTTACTCTCTCAGTCCAAAAACCAAAAATGCCCAACAGATAACTTTCAGCCTAAATAGACATTGCCTAACCCAATTTTCAATTCATTCTCATTTACTCTCTTAGTCTAAAAACCAAAGATGCCCAACAGATGACTTTCAGCCTAAATAAACTTTGCCCAACCCAATTTTCAATTCATTACAAATACAAGATGTGACTTTCAGCCCAAATAAACATTGCCCAACCCAATTTTCAATTCATTACCATTTCAGGCTAAATAAACATTGCACAACCCAAGTTTCAATTCATTTTCCGTAACTTTTTTTTTTTTCAGTTTTCTTCTTCCTACACTTGCCTCTTCATCACAAGTGAAAAGTGCAAAAGTAAGGCTTGCGTTTCACCCACTAGAAGAGAAATAGGAGGCATAGCATGGATGAAAGCTTAGAGCTTCAGAGCAGCAGCAATTTCCAAGAGACATGAAAGTTGACGACATATGAGATTTTTTTGGAGGGGCAATGTTTTCTAGACTATGACGATGAGCTTGCGCAAGTAGAGTTTTCTATTTTGGTGCTAGATAGAGGCAACATGTCCTGAGTTGCCTATGTTGACAGTGTTCAACAGTGGTAAGGATAGTGCAACAAATTAGTTTAGCTAATTATAATTAAAGCTTGTTTGGATTGACCCTTGCTTGTCCAAATCGACATTCTTGTTGATCTGCCATGTTTCGAGTTGACCTCATGTCGTCCAGATCAATCAGTATCCATCTAAATCAATCTCATGTGGCCAAGATCATTCTAATCCATCTAGATTGATTTGCATCCACCTAGATCCATATTATAAAATGCTATTTTTCCTTCAAATCATGTCGAATCAATTGCCCATGTCTTTAATTGGCATTGCAAGGCTCCAAATCCTTCCAAAAATTATAGTTTTCATTTGAGATTGGTTGAACTCATCCAAATTCAATTTTAAAGAATTTTTAACCATTAAATGTATCACATCAAACCCCTCTTGAAAAATAAACTCATCCTCAAGTTTAGTTGAAAACTAAGGTTTGGTGGAACTTTCAAAAACATCAATTAGGATCCCACATAAAATTTTTTCTCATTGTATATATTAAATCTTTAGAAACAAGTCTACTTATCATGGCTCTTGCATCCCATACAAAAGTAAGTTTGTCTGTAAGTGTAATACCCCAAATTTTTAGACCACGATAATAGTATTCACAAATTATTAATAAAAGATGTAATTTATAAATTCTTAGTTTTAGTTATTAATTTTCGTGTAAAATTGTGGAAATGATGTCAAGGTGTATATTAAAGAGAATATGTACATAAAAATATAAGATAAAGTCTACTAAAAACATAAGTATTGGTAGAGACTTATTACCATGTCCCAATAAAACCAAATTTGGGCAATTGAGGCTGAATCGTAGGCTGGAAAAAAGAGAAAAATTCGGGTGAAATTATGGGGAGGATTTAAATAGGTATGGAAAATAACATACACATAATTATGCTAGTCAAATCTTGCAAAAAGTTGGACAATTAATGAGGGACCTTTACCATACTTAAAGGGCTTAAAAATATGATTAAGCAGAAAATTTTGGGTAAAAATCGGGAGAATTAGTAAAAAGGCATGAAAGGGAATTCTAAAACCTTAGGAAACTAGTATTTGGTCCCCTTCCAAATTCCCAACCAAAACCCTAATATAAATAGGGGTAAGAGGTGCAGAAAATTAAAATTCTCCATCCTAAAACAGCAACAACTGTCTAGCACCTTAGAGGAATTTTTCCCAGCTTCCAAATGCGATAATCTGAGTTACATTCTTCACCATATTTTTACATTTATCATGCATGCATTTAGGACTATTAAAACACATGTTGTGGGCACAAGAAATATGAATTTGGGGATAGTCACACGTGGGTTGATGCATGTATATGTTCTTAAAGTCATGACTTATGCGTAGAATCAGTAGAAAACGTGTATTAATAAAGTACATGAAGTTCAAAAACTTGTCCTAAGCTAGTTGAAAATTTTAGAAATATGATTGGTTGGATTTATCATAGATAGGACTTACAAAATTTGGCTTAAAGACCTCTAAAATCACTGTGGTACTGAGTTTGGTGATTAAAATTGAGTAGAGCGAGAAAATTTGCCCAAACAATGTCCTACGCAAATGCATGCCTCACATCATGACCAATGCCGCAGTAGCAGAATGTGCACAAGTGTGAGGTGACACTTTGCACTTGCAAAGTGGGACTGCACGGCCTAGGAGTTGAACCAACCAAAATGCCTCGCGGCCAATGCCACAGTCACAAGTCAAGTGCAAAACTAAGCTAAATATGGTTCTTACATGCTTACAACTTAATTACCTAATTTTGAAACTAAATTAGGTTTAAGAATGCTATACAGGGCTTAACACGAAATAAAGAATATTAATTGAATAAATTCCAAATAGAAAAATTTACTAATAGGCAATTAAGAATCTAAAAGGACAGAGACACAGAGCATGCAGGACACACATGTAAGCATTTGAAGGAATAGAATTTTGGTTGAATTGAGTTTTAAATAGAAAATTATTTAAGTGAATAGAGAATTAAGAAATTCAAATCTAGTGAGCTTCAAGACCATTAAGTAGGAATCAGGTAAGTGGTTCTCTGCAAGTTTTCATAAGTGTTCTTTTTAAATAAATTATTCTCCTAGAAATTGATATTCTCACTAAATTTTTGCCAAACTATTTTTTGGAAATTTTATATTTCTCTAAGACTTTCTCTAAAATAAGTTTTGGGAAATATTCTTCTTTTATTTACACAAATTGATATGTTCTTAGTTTGAAATGCTTTATCTAAAAATATTTTGAACGTGAACAAGTATCAACTAATTTGAATTTTTAAACTACTTTGAACATGTTAATTGTGTATGTTGAGATATTGTGATGTAATGCCCCACGTGGACAAATCGAATAGTGTAGAAGCTAATTCTACCCACTCACCTAACAATAGATGAGATACATGACCTTCTTAATTAACGTAATAGATTGAGACCATATGGCCCAATCAACCGATATAATAAATTAAATACTTGACCCTCTCATTTGAGTTCATAAAATAAGACAGCCACGAAGGTTGCACGTGATCTTCCTTAACTAAGATAAAAGACTAAATTCCTGATCAATAAAAATAATACACGAATTGCTTGAATCTCTAGGCATGTCAAGAAATAGTATGTGGAACAAATTTGTGATACGTTACATGTGAAAATTTTAACTATTTACTTGAAAGTTTTCAAATAATGTTGAATTTTTGTTATTATTTTACTATGTTCACATCTCAACAACAAAAAAAAGGCAAGTAACCATTTACTAGGCGATTAATCACTCATATTTCCAAACATCATTTTTGCAAATGACACAAGTGAGGACGCGTGTAAATGGGACTAGTAGAGCTCTAGAAGGCTAAATGACTTTAGTTTATTTTTTCCTAGTAGCTAAGACTTGATGGATGTAATAAACTAGTTTTATTTCATTTTCCACTGTGAAAAATGTAATGAATCTTATATTGCAATAACTGCAATTTATGAATTAGTATGTCTCTAATATGTTAACTTTAGTATCCTTGAAAATTGTCCGAAGTATTGACATGTTGCAATCCCAATTTGAGGGTATGATAGTAAAAGTCTTCAGTTCAACATACTGTGCTAATATTCCCGACGGTCTTCCAAAATCCTTCATACCTTTTCTATCCATTTTTTGTTATGTGTTTGTTGTTCCATCCATATGTACTGCAAACAAGCTTAAGAATGAAATCTTTTGTTAAAGATTTTACTTTCTTTCCACAACCATTTGCACGCAACAACACTTCACATTGTGGCACATTCATTATTGTATCGCAATATTTAATGGACAACACAAATTCACAATGTGGTACAAATTCAAATTGTAAATCAATTAATTTTTTTAAGCCCATGTCATCACATACTTCTATAATATAACGTTTGGAAGCAATTTCATGGGAGGATTCACTAGATATAATTTTGTCACTCTATAAACACGACATAGTGATCAATTCTATCTTTAATTCAACATACTTCAAATGAGCTTGAAATCATTGCTAATGGCTTGGAATTATGACCATTGCCTTTGTCTATTGCGTAGCATGAAACTCATGTCTTACTACCTTAGCTCACATTTATTCTTGAATCAAAGTAACTGGCGAATGCAGCTTTTTATATGATCTCCTAGCACAATATACTGGCCAAGCTGTTTAAATTTTGATGCAAGACTTTTATTCATGATAGTATCTTTTCTTACCTCTTTAGGTTGTTTATTTTGTTTCCCCAGAATCAAAGCATATGATGTACCATCTTTTTGTAATCACATATACATTCCCTTTTCTTCAAAGTAACACCCTCGTTGTATATCCACAAGCACCCCAACAAAATTTGCTAAGTATCCACATCCATCATATTACATACAACTTTATCATGATATGGCATAATTTCAAATTGAACTCTACACCTTTCCACTACCCTAAACATCTTGGCAGAATCATTTGTGTAAGATACACAATGTCTCTCATAGTTAATTTCAACTTGTCCACTATTTTTTTAGAAATTTTATTTTCAAAAATATGCTCATCAGTGATCAAGTTGAAAACTTTATCCATAACTCATGGCATCTTGTTCAAAAGAGTTGATCTTGTTGAGGTTCGAAATTAACGATGGTTTGATCAAAGAAGAATCACTTGTTGCAGCAACCTCATCAAATTTAATTGACCATGGGATTCACTTTAGAAACAAAAGCCTACTCTGATTCCACTTGATGCAACAAGGAAGTGTGAGTGAGTTTTAAAATTGTAAATAAATCTAGGTAACGATATAACAAGAATTAAATCACGTTCAAAACTCCAAAACACACAAATAAACTATTTGTATGAAAAATAACACAAATCCACGTTTAAATATGAGAAAATATAATAAAATTTGTAAAAAATGGGAAGGCTTAATTCCAACCAACCCTAATAACGTTATTTATAGTCAAAATACTAAATATTTATACCGTACTAGAAGGTTAACTTTGAAATAATCCTAACAATATCAATATATCTATTTTCCTATCCAAAACTAATCCTAAAACTCATCTAAATAAATAATAATAATAATTTTAAATAATCCTATGTAAAATAGACTACTAAAATAATAAATTTTGTGAAAAATCACTAATTGGATCAATCTGAAGTCGCCCCCAATCAATTCGTGCCTCCTCGATTAATCCAAGTCTATCCATCTCATCTATATCGTAATTTCAGAACCCCACAATCCAAACACTATCGATCCGCCTTGCCCGAATAGGCCCACCTTTGTTTGGATGAATATTCATGTCGATCTATCTTATTCTAAATTGATTTCGTGTTGCTGAATTAATCCGTATCCACTTGGATTGATCTCATTGGACTTCGATCAGTCCAAATCAATTCATATCCACAAGAATCCATATTACAGAATTTCTTCCTCAAATCTTGCCAAATCAATTTCTCATGCCTTTGATTGACAATGCAAAACTCGTAATCCTTTTAAAAATCACATTTTTCTTCAAAGATTGGTTGAACTCATATAAATCTAATTTTAAGAAAGTTTTGACCATTTGATGTACCACATCACACGATTAATTACAATATATTTAAAGAAAGTTGATTTCCATGCAGTGTTTAAAGTAGTTTGTGAGGATATAAAATCAAATATTTGTAGTTTACGAGCATTTCTCCCATGAGCCCTTCCACCTCTCTTTGGCATTTGATAAGCTAAGCAAATAAAGAATTGGGATTGTTGCTGCACAAAATAAGATATCTTATCGACACGGTAAACAATTATTCAACATAATAATTCATATTTTCAATTTCCAAGAAGACAATTCCCTCCATTATTCACCTTAAGTTTATACTATTTTCTTTTCTGAGTTGTACATAATATTTTATAATTAATCTTTTACGACACTCACCTACCCAGATGAATGAGATTAGAACCCTTAACCTTACATTTGATGTAAGGTCTCTACAACCACTCATCCCTATATACATACACCCTATGCAAGGGGTAGTTAAATCATTGAATCGAGAAATCAATTAATAATCACTATACATTTTAGGTAACCAACAAAATTATAAAAAAAAAATTCAAATAACAAACTATTCATATTAAATACTTGCATCTACCCTAAACTAGATGCTTCTACTTCCTTTTAGTGCATCCACATATAACTTTTCAATTTCTAAGGTGCATATATTTTCTCCAAAGAAACTTCAAACTATCAATTCCCCTCCCTGCTTCTATAAGATAAAGTTGTAATGGCGCAAAAACTTTCAAAGTTGAAACCCTGATATGTAACTCCTTGCCAATTCAAATTGGGAAATCAAATGTGTGTATGAAAGGGGCAAGCAATAAAAATATCATAGCCAAACAACAATAGGAACTACTCGTGATTAAACATGAAACAAGCTAATCAAATATAGCATTTCCCTCTATGTTAGTCCTCACTTTGAAGTAAGATTCCAGACTAACTGAATGCACCTGTCATCTTACAATCTCAAATACATTAATCCCTTATTTTACAATTTTCATTTTGATTGAATTTTTGCTCAAACTAATAAAGCTAGTAAGTACCTACCATCAAAACACTATATCTAAAGTTCAAAACATTGAACCCTTTGTATTTGTATATTTTAAGGTTCTGTCTCCTCTCAAGTGTACAATAACATTGATCCAAAACTGATATGGCCTCAAGATTGTTAGCTATAAGAAAGAATTATTAACTGCCACTCATTTGATTCAACTTTAGTTGGAATCACACTGTATTATTCTTTAATGATTTTTTTAATACATAAAAACCTTTCCTAGTACAACAATCAGCTCTGCACTCTGCGAACCTGAATGTGGTGAGTGGATTCTCGACGCCAGATGGGTTGGGCTCCACTTTGGACTAGAGTTACATATTGCCCTTCAATCACCAGACCCTTATTCTGAACAATAAATGGAAAATTGTCTAATGTTTAACATAAGAGGGAGGAAACAAAGCTAGCCAGCCTCGAAAAGACAAAGACATCATTTTACCAATAAAAGCTTCAATGCTTGTGAAAAGGTCTCCTCCACGTCATCTGTGAACTCCATGTATATAGGCATTACACCGTGGTAAAGGATCAGACGCTGCTTTACCCTTTCTCTGTGGATAAAATAGGTTTAACTATCAAAGCAATGCAAATGCACCAGAACAAATGCAGATATATACAAAGATACAGAACTAAATAATTCAATGAATGAATTAGGTTACCATGAGGCCTGAGATATATAGAAAATACTCCCATCCACTTCACAAAGTTTGGAAAGATGCTATTATGATAAAAACTTTCATTTGATACAAATGATCATTAACTTGTAAAAAGAAGATCCCCAATTTATTCTACATGTAACTTCATCAAAAATGATGTATTTTTTAGTCCAATGTGTACCGAAATAAAAACACAAACTGCAAAAAGGTTAGATAATAGAAGCTAAAGCTGCCATAATGTAAGTCCTATTTGAAGCAACTCTTATTTCTCACTTGCTTGGAAACACATGAAACTCATGAATTATAAATCATGAAATCGACATATCATTGAATGATATACTGATTCTAAACAAAGATGATTTGAAGTTTGGCCAATGGACATAAAGCCCCACTGTGATTATGGGCCACATGAATAAGGGCCAACCTCTGATGTATAAGGCATGTACCTTATAGATATAGTACGTACAATGACAATGGAGTTAATTATACAGAAAATGATGCTAAATTTTTATCAAGGCAACATGGCATTAGATGGGATGATCGAAAAGAAAATGGTCAATAAGAGACAAGTTTTCTCAAAGCAAAACTATGAATGTCTTGCAAGCTAAGTACTCAAATGTCTTAAAATTAACAAAGCTCATTAGAGCATGTTCAACTCATAATCGTCTGTCATCATCTTCTTGTTCATTTCTTGCATCTCTCGATTTTCTCTCTCTTCCAAAAAGTATCCATGAGACCTTGTCCCATCTTGGCAGCAAGATGCTATGATCAAAGAAATGAATGCTTTATATAACAATAGTACTTGAGAGTTGGTGAATTTACCTACAGGAAAAAGGCTATTGGGTGCAAATGGGTGTTTGCATTTAAAATGAACCGGATGGATCTGTAGCTAGATTAAAAGCAAACTTGTGACCAAAGGATATACTTAGACGTATGTTACTAAGCTAGCATCAGTCAGATTGTTTATCTCTTTGGCAGCAACTAATAACGGGCAGCTGAATTAACTTGACATCAAGATGCCTTCTTCCATGGTGACCTTCAAGAGGAAGTGCACATGAAGTAATGTCCTAGATTTGTTACTTAGGGAGAGTATAGAAAGGTATGTCGTCTCCATTGATCACTGTATTGGCTAAAGTATAGTCCACGTGCCTGGTTTGGGAAATTCAATCAAGCAGTTGAGCAATTTGGAATAAGAAAGAGCAAATTAGATCACTACGTATTCTATAAGCAATCGAAGGCAGGTATTATTCTCCTAGTTGTTTATGTGGATTATATTGTTGTTATTGGGAGCGACACCACAGGCATCTCATCACTTAAATCCTTCTGCATAGTCAATTCCTAACTAAAGATTTAGGAACAGTAAAATATTTCTTGGGCATCAAAGTAATGAGAATAAGAAAGGGATTTTACTTTAACATAAAAAAAAAAAGTGGTTGATCTATTGTCTAAACAGGGAAGTTGGGCGCTACACCGTGTAGTACTCCAATGGTCCTTGATTCTCAATTCTCTAAGGAAGGAAAATTGTTTGAAGATCTTGAGCGATATAGGAGATTAGTTAGGAAGCTAAATTATCTCACTAACTTACCCAAAAATAGCGTATGCTATTGATGTTAGGAGCCAATACATGTCATCTCCAACAACAGATCACTAGACAACCATAGGACAAATCTTATTCTATTTGAAGGGAGCTCTGGGTCATGGTACAATATACAAGAATCATGGTTCTCAAATTAAGTGCTTCTCAGATATGGATTAGGCAAGGTCCAAGGAGGTCCAAAGGTCCACATATGGTTTTTGAATGTCTGTAGGTGGAAATTTAGTTTCATAAAAGAATAAGAAACAAAATGTAGTCTCACACTCAAGTGCAAAGTCAGAGTATAGAAGTATGGAACAAGCAATGTGAAACAATATGGGTACATCAGCTTCTAATGGAAATAAGAGGGGAGGTATCCATACCTGCAAGTGGTGTTATGACAATCAAGCTGCTATACACATTACATCGAATGCAGTCTTCCACGAACGAACCAAGCACATTGAGATAAACTGCCACTTTGTTCATGAGAAAATACAAAAAGGTCTAATCTCTACTCGATTTGTGAAAATTGGAAAACGAGCAAATCTCTTTACAAAAGCACTTAATGAGACTCAAGTAGAACAATTCTGTAACAAGTTGGGCATGATTAACATCTATGCTCCAACTTGAGAGAGTGTTGCAAATATAATCGTATATATTACGTAATCATAAAGATTTGATAAACATCTATGCTCCAACTTGAGAAAGTGTGTTGTAAATATAATCGTATATATTACATAATCATAAAAATTTGATTGTAATCACGTGATTGATTGTAATCTCTTAATTATAGTAAGTAGCGCATACGATAAGATTCTAATGTAAAGTATTTCCTAACTTAGGCACTTAAGTGTGTGTATATATCCTTGTACCATTCATTATCAATTGAATATAAAAGAATATTATTATTCACGTTTTCAAAGATCAACCTAGATCAATCAAGATCACCATAAATTAATTGTACCAGGAAGGCATGCAATCTAAATAGAATCTAAACCAGGAATATATATATATATATATAAACTAATTTTCCAACACTCCCCTCAAGTTGGAGCATATGTCAATCATGTCCAACTTGTCACAAAACTCTGTGAAATGTTTTACTCCTAATGCCTTTGGGATACATCTGCAACTTGTTTATAAGAGTAAAAAGAGCGCACATTTTATGGAACATTATTGTATCAAGGATGAAAATGACAATCAACTTCGATATGTTTAAACCACTCATTAAAGATTGGATTATTTGCAATGTGAATTATTGCTTGATCAGCCAATACATATCTAATGGTTCTTTGTACATAGACCTAATTCCTCTAACAAATTTTTTAACCATAACATTTCGGTAGTAGCATATGCCATAGCTCTATATTCAGCTTCTAAACTTGAGCTAACAACAATGGCTTGCTTCATACTGCACCACGTTAGAAGAATTCCACCAACATAGGTATAGTATCTAGAGGTCAACTTCCCATCATTTTTGGAGAACCTTTTATATATTTTAAAATTCAAAGAGCTACTTCCTAGTAGATAGATCAAGACCTATCCATAAACTGACTAACAACAATTGTTGCAAACGTAATATCGGGCCTAATCACTATTAAGCAGATCAATTTCCGTACAAGATGTCTATATTTTATCTTATCTTCAAAGTAGGTACCATTAGCATTCTAGAAGTCAAGGTTTACAACAATAGGTGTTTTGGCTGGTTTTGTGCTGAGTAAACCAATTTCCTAAAGTAAATTGAAGATATAGTTCATTAGGACAGAGAAGGCCCGTACCCACTATAGCTATCTCAATGCCTAAAAGATACTAAGTCGCCTAAGATCCTTAGTAACAAAGTATCACTGCAAGTGTTCTTTGATCTTTGCAATTACATCAATGTTGCTCCCAGACATTAAAATATCATCGACATAAACACTGAGAATAATAACACCATGCTGACCTCATCGCACAAAAACTAACTGTCTATTCTTTTCCATTGAGAACCCTATTTTGTTGGCTTGTGCCAAGGCATGAACTTTGATGAACAATTAAACTTTGGCCACATATATAACCTTAGAACATTATTCAAATACTCTCTTTCAACATCAGTGTTGATCACATAAATTTTGGTTAAATGTTGTTTTTCATGGAATTGAAACTTCAAGGATTTTTCCCACTTAAAATTTTTTTTCATAAAGAATACCCAAGCGAAATGAGTATGCCCATCAATGAAGGTCACAAACCAGTAACATTTCTAACTCTAGATGGTCTTGTGAGAGTATAATTATTTTTGGTAACTTTGTTCCAATCTCTTAATATATATGGGGACAATTCTTCAATAGTTAACTACACACAATTCTTCTAATCCTTCCAACATAACATTAGAGTGGGGTTTTTTCCTACAAACTTGAGTTTTATCAAACCCATCCTTGATCCCTCTACTGCCACCATCAATTCATCGTTGCTCATGGCAATGGTGCCTCGATTAATAAAAATGTTTTAATCATTTTTTACCCTTTAGTTATTGGTACAAGCTGTTAAGAAATATTGTCTCATATCAATTAAAACCTCTTAATTTATTTACCTTACTTGTATGGGTTGATTTAGTTAGTTTATTTTTATATAAAAGATCTCTATACTTTTTGTATACTTGTATCACCTTCTATTATATAATTGAAGAATTGTACCATTGTAATATACACAAGGATTATTAAGAAGAAGTTTTCTGCTTACATGGCACTAGAGTAGGCTCCATATCTTCCCTAAAGAAAATGAAATAAAAAAAATTCGAAAAAAGAGGGCACCAAAAACCCTAATCCAATGTCGCTACTAGAAACCCCATTCCAGCAACAAGAAGAAACCCTAATCCAATGCCACCGCTACCTCCAAGTCAACAACACCACTCACTCCAAGCATGGAAGCGACTCCGTCCGCTCACCCTGTACAAAATCAGCGTCCATGCACCCGACACCTCATCAATCGAAGCCCACCTCGCTCACACCGCTGCTTGTGATGTTGCTCTCTGGTTTTGTCTCCTCTCATCGCGGCCCACCGCTGCACTCCCTCAAGAGTTAACACCTAGTCGACTGCAACGAAGCGTTGCTGCCCATTCGATCTTAGCGTCACCAACCACACTAAGGCTCCAACACCCACTATTTCTCTCCCTTCTAGTCGTTACCTCTCCCACTGACCATAGCTTACATAAGGCCCACGTTTCTTCACTAATGACTAAGAGTCTCCAAATGCAGTCAAGTGGGTGGATATTCTGGTAGCCACAAAACTTATAAGTCTATCTATTTTAAGACCCCTATAGGCTATAAATTGGCCTAGCCATTTTCTTCAATTATAGCTTCCACTTCTGATAACAAAACTGCACTCAATACTACTGTCAAGTTACATGGTCGAAATTATGTTTTGTGGTTTCAAGCATTCAAACTATTCTTGGGATCCAAAAATAAGTTACAACAAATTTTAACTAGCCCTCCAAATCCTGAAGAGAAAGCCTATCCAACCTGGCAGCAAGTTGACTGCTGTGTTATGACACAGTTCCTCAATACCATGGAGAAATAAGTTGGGTCTAACATTAAGTTCCTAACTTCAACAAAAAACATGTGGAATGCATTACATGATATATACTCCCATGGAAGAAGTATCTTCTAGGTATTTCGGCTCTATGTGAAGTTATTTTCTCTGCAACAAGTCAGACAATCAATGTTAGACTACTTTGCTACCCTTTAAGGGAACTACTGATGAGATTTCATTGTACATTCTCTATCTAGTAACGCTCAAATGCAAAAGAACCAATGAGAGGAATTCCTGGCAGCCAAATTTTTGTCAAATTTCTACCAAGTCTAGATTCCTCGCTTCGAAATGTTCATAACAACCCCCTAGCAAGTAACAATATTCCCACACTATCTAATGCCCTCTCTCGAGCACTATAAGTTACCACAAGAAATAATGCCTCTGAGTCATCCGCCACCATTGACAACTCTACTATGGCGACTCGTGGTCAAGGAAATCCTCGTGGACGTAAAGGTGGAGCGGGACGTGATGGTTCCAAGAAATCTCGACCGTGCACTCATTATGGACGCTCAAATCATCCCTCAAAAAAGTGTTGGGCAAAATATGGGAAGCCTAAGTCATAGTTGTCAATAGCGAATGGCGTTGCATGGCGCAAAGGCTTTTTAGAGCCATGGCGCATGGCACACGGCACAGCGCACGTCATATTGAAGTATAGTGCAACATTAAGTAATATGAGAAATGTATTTATATTACTAATAATTTTTTACAAAAATATAATATAAACAATTTTTACATGTTAAATAATAGTTAAAAATAATTTTCAATTTCATACTTTTAAAATAAAACAAATAATAAATAATTAGTGAATAACTAACTATTAAATTTGTCAAAAAATTAAAAATTTTATAATCTCAAGAATAAAAAAATTGATAATTTTATCAATATTCAACCACTTAACTTTGAAAATTTCAAAATCCAAGTAAGCTTAATCACTTAATTTGTATAAATTTGAATTTTCTACAATATCTAATTATAATTTATAAAAAAAATTAAAATTTAAATATTACTTAGCCTATTGAAAAAACAAAAAAGATGAAAAGAAAAAAGGAATAAAAGTCCACCAAAGAAGAAAAAGAAAAAATAAAAAGTGACCAAGAAAGAATAAGAAGAAAAAATCAAGGAAAAGAAGAGCAAGGAATAACGCATACATAAAGTACTTAAAAGTTGTTGATAAAAGAGAGAGAGAGAGAGAGAGAGAGAATGTTAAAAAAATATTAAATCATTTTAGGAGAAAATGCAGTAATATCATTTGATAGAAGAAAGCAATCAATGTGTTTTGAGACTTGTTTGTGGCAAAAAATGAGATTCATCAAATCCTAAATAAATCTTCATGTTTCATGGTTTTTTCTCTCTTTTAAGAAAAATATTTTAAGATAAAAAAAATTCTCAAATACCATCTTCAACATAGTGTGCGCCATGGGGCACCATAAGTGTGCCATTTCAAAGGTGTGCGCCATTTTTAGTGGATGGCACCATGACAGCGCCATTTTGCACCATTAACAATTATGGCCTAAGTGGGTCAATACAAGCTTCAATAACTTTGAGATGTCTAGCCCAGTAGACAAAAAAATTTCCTTAAGTCGTGATGAGTATGAGCGCCCATTACAGGCTTCCACAACTAATCAAGTTGCCACCACCACCACAAGTGCCTTTAATGCTTCATCTAGTAAGTCATGGATGTTAAACTCTAGGGCATTGAGACACTCTCTCCAGTTACTTGCCTCAATTCTATTCGTGTCTTGTTTTCTCTAGCGTGAATCCATGTTGGCGCATGTATCAATTGGATGTTAAAAATGCATTTCCCTAAGGTGATCTACTCGAGATCGTCTTCATGGAGTAACCTCTGGGTCATGTTGCTCAAGGAGAGGACAATCATAAGGTATGCCGCTTAAAGAAAGCCATCTACAGTCTAAAACAAAATCCACAGGCATAGTAAAATATCTACAATCTAAGTGATGGAGAACTTTAGCTTTTAGCAATGTAAGGCCGATCACTCAGTCTTCATTCGACGTGGCAAGCATGGGCTGGCTAGTTATCTTGATTGTTTACATTGACAACATACTCATATCAAGAAATGATGAATAGGGCATTAAGGAAACAAAGGTACAACTACAACATTTTGTAATAAAAGATTTGGGACGCCTAGGAATAGAGATTGCACATACTAAACATAGGATATCATTTTCTCAAGGAAAGTATGCTCTAAATTTGCCCAAGGAAGCTAGTCTGTTGGGCTCCAACCTACAGATACTCCCATGGATATGGATCCGAGTTTTTAAACTGATACTAGTGAATTTTTAGAGGATAAAGCAAAGTTTAGGCGCTAGGTGCGGAAGTTAATTTATCTAACTATTACAAGACCTGACATTTCATTTACTTTTGGATTGATAAGTCAATTTATGGACAGACCTCTAGTAGTTCACTAGGATGCAACACTTAGGATATCACGATACATAAAAGGATCAACTAGAAAGGGATTGCTATTCAATAAACATGGTCACGTAAAGATTTAAGCCTACTAGGATGCAAACCATGCTGGGGGCAAGAATGATACAAAGTCCACATCTGAATATTGTACATATGTTGGAGGAAACCTCAAAACATGGCACAACAAGAAGCAAACAACCGTGGCCAAATCTAGTGCTGAAGTTTAGCATAGACCAATAACCCACACTACAAGTGAGATGTTGTGGCCAAGAAATTAATTAGGTAAGTTTGCTACACTTACAACAAGCCACTCTTAATGTATTGCGACAATCAGGCCGCCATCCACATTGCCAATAAGCAAGTCTTCCATGAAAGAACCAAGCACATTGAAATTGATTGTTACTTCATTCGTGAAGCTATCATGAGTGGGAAAATAACTACCCCATTCACTCCCTCCTCCAAGCAAGTGGTAGATCTCTTCAATAAAGCCTTAAGCGCGTTCAAAGAATTATGTGACAAGTTGAGCATAATTAATATATATCCTCCAGCTTGAGGGGGGAGTGTTAAGAATATTCTCTCATATCAATTAGAACCCCTTAATTTATTCAAGTTACTTGTATAGATTAATTTAGTTAGTTTATTTTTGTATAAGAGATCTCTATATTTTTGGTATACTTATATCAACCCCTACTATATAATTAGAAAATTAAACCATTATAATATACACAAGAATTATGAGGAACAAGTTTTCTACTTACACAAGCACTTATAAATTGTGTCATAAATTATTATGATTTAATGTCTGTAAATTCTTAAACACCGCCATTGGTACAATCTGTCTACGGTTAGCTGACTATCACATAACATGTGATTTTTATCTACTGTCTATTACAGACAACTACAATTCCTAGTGTTCCTTACCTAACTAGCTATTTTACTAGATGAAGTCAACTATTTAATAGCTAACTAAATCTCTTGCTATCATATGTGACAGGCGATCTACCACTAGTTGTCTGTTCTTTTTAATTTAGTCTTTCAAGTTGAACATTTTAACATATCTCTATATTCAACTTGATAAAATTAATAGAGAATATTTGAAAATATTTAGCGTGATATCTTAAATATTTGTTACATAATATACTTTTAGAATATTCATTTCCTATTTGATATGATTAAAGTTATGGTAGGACTATAACTATTTCTAGTATATTTTTACCAATCTTATACTATAAATTAAGACAATTCTTAAGTAATCAAGTATGCACTAATTCTTTCAATCCTAGTAACACAAGGTAACTTCAAAAAAAGTCCACCTTGCACCCCTCAAATTCCATATAAAAGTTATTGAGACAGCTAGAAGAATTTGCAATGAAGAACATAGATATCCTGATTGGGCAATATTTGAAACATATGCAAACAATTAAACATTATCCAGCATCTTACTCCCAAAAAGCAGCAAGAACACGCCACTATGAAAACTTTTGAGCCCTCAAATTCCATTATTTGTTTATAGAGTAAGCACTTACGAAATTAACAGGTTGAGTGGGTCAGCTTCAAGCAGTTAAATATTATCATGCACTAATATATGCTACATTTTAATATTGATGCAAAACACTAATATATGTATTTATGTATGTATTATAAAATGAAAAAGAAAACAACTTACACATTCGTAAAAGCAAATATTGTTGAGGACGGTCGATAATGGCTCAAAGTTATAGCCATGGAACCAGTTCTTGTGAAAACTATGATGGGAGTCATCAGAGTGTTGGCCATTATGGTGGAATGGAGAGCAAACATATCACCCATGTGACTCTGTAAATTTGAAAACAGTAAAGTTTTAGTAAGTGGAAAAATATTATATGGAACATACAGACACCCGCCTAATTGAACAGACGTCTACCCACAAATCTCCTATAGAAGCAAATACAGTCCACTTCAAGTTAAAATTAAGACACAAAAATGGAAAACCACTTAACAGTCTCTCTATATTCTTCTTAAACCCTAGCCTGGTAAACTAATGAATACTCATCCATGTTGCCCCTGAAAAGACACAGAAAAAATGGCAGGTGAGTTTGTAGCCTATGCTTTAACTTTCAAGAAACCATACCAATATCACATGGTCATTCACGACTCAGATTTTGAGCATAAGGTTTTGCTTCTTTTCATTTTAATTAGTTATCTGAATAAGAATTGTTTTGACTTTGGATACAAGGCAAATTCTTTATGCCTTTAACTAATATTGGCATCCTTTTCCTTGTTAAATTATACTACAAAAATAAGTATATATATATAGAGTGTGTGTGTGGGGGGGGTGGAGGCGGAGTGTGTGTGATGTCTTAGCTTTCCCAGCATCTTCAAGAAATATAGTGACCCTGCACAAAGCATTGGCCCAGCCCAAAAGAGGTAAGATTAAGTTTAATGCATTCCATTTGAACTACAGCTCCCAACTACAGAAAAACTGTTGCAAGTTCCTAGAAACACTCATCCTTGATGATCAAGAAAGTTTTCTCCATTACTATCCTGCTAGGAGGAAGAACTAGAGAAAAAAGAAACAAAGGAAAGAGAATGTAGAGATAATAGGAACAATAAGGTGTAATCCCTAAATACCGAAAATTTTAACAGAAAAAGCTACATGCACCTTGTAACCAACAGATTCACCCGGTGAGCTGATAGAGACAGGCAAACTTGACTCGGTCCTCAAAGCAACAGTATGCATCACTTTAACAGCCTTCAATGGAAATCTAATTACAAAGAGAAAAAAAAAATGTTTTGATGAAACACAGAGGTATATCTCATCATTGCACAAGTGAACTATTTCATCGAATCAGTTTAAACATAATTAAAAGAAAAGAACTACAGTAAAATCATTGGAACCCAAGTAATATATTTTATTTTATATATAAAAATATGGATCCTCTTTATGAGCTCTTATATTTTCATATTTTATTATCTAATTTATGTGTCTAGGTATCTTCTATTTCCTATTTGTTATATTCTGTTTCCTATTATTTTATATATTTTGTTCCTATGTAATAGAATTAGAATTATGGTACTAGTTGAGTCATTTTGGTATCTTGTTACTAGTCACATAACAATTCCTTAAGCCTCTTTACGATCCTTGTTCAAAGAAAAGTATGCTTGCAAATAAGTGGCTTGAATTAATTAAGAAGGGAAACTGGTACGTTCATGGATTTCTAGGAAAAATAAAAGCTCAAACAACACAGGTGTACAGATATGGAAGTTCCTTCAAGGTGAAATGCTAAACCAAAAAAACAAAAGTCCAAATGGTCTCCCAAATAAATATTCAAATAACCACATATCATTGCAGCTAAGCATGTCTAGCATAAGTGTGCAATTTTCAGTTAGAATACATTGATAACCATAAAACTGGACTCAAACCAAAGTTGCATCTCACAGTTTAGAATTCTGAGTACAAGAAACTAGTTATGGCAGATGATTGGAAGAACATTTATCAGGTAAAATAGCAACCGTCAAAAATCCATGAAACATAGATGTGTTCCAAGGACCAAGGTAACTCACTTCCCATGAGCAGTTTCTCCTGAAAGCATTATTGCATCAGCACCTTCTCGTACTGCAATCGCAATGTCAGAGACTTCCGCCCTTGTTGGAGTAGGGTGATTAATCATACTCTCTAGCATATTTGTGGCTACTATTACTGGTTTTTGCATGCTTCTGCACGTTCTTATGATGTCTTCCTGTGTATAAAGTAAAATTTCTTTGAACAACCCATGCTGTTATGGCTGGACTACAGTGCATGTGCTAAAATATTACATGTTATTGCAGAAACATTCTAGGAAAGCACCACATTTACCCTCTGAACATTATTTAAACTGTAAAATTTGTGGCCATTGCTTATATAAACAATTCTAAAAAAATGATAATATGAGCTTCCTGTTTCTTTTATATTTTTCTTAAACTGTAAAATTTGTGGCCATTGCTTATATAAACAATTCTAAAAAATGATAATATGTGCATCCTGTTTCTTTTATATTTTTCTCCTTAGAATTAGCACTGTTCAGCATCTGTAAGGAAACGACATTCAGAAGGGAAAAAAAATGGTATATTAGATCTGCTTGAATACATGAGCCAGTATATATGTCCTTTATACAAAGGAATGCTCAGCAGTCATTTTTAAACCAGTGGTATGCTTTGTCCTTGCCAATTCTTTACATTAGTAAGAAATTGCCTGAAAAACTAAACATAGACAAAGAGGTCCTGATTTTTAGGCCAATGCTTATGGTTTTCACAAGAGCAAGAAAAACTAATATATGATGAATCACCCCTGCCCATACACACTGACATTGCATCACATTTCTCATTGAAGCACTCTGTTTCTTCACGGAAAATGTATCTTTCTATGTACTTTATTCCTGAACAAATTTCAGGAACATGTTGCTGAGTTTGAATACACCTTTATCGTTTTAAGATGACTACAAATGCCTTTGACATAAGGAATAGCATACTTCTTACCACACACATACAATGAACAATATTTAGATTAGCAAATAAAGTACAGTCGAATTAGTAAATCCTTTCAACAGAATCTAATATAGCACTAGTATAATCCTAAAAAGCATGGTACTGTTAGATTTGTGATGCAATGAACTACTCATATTACCCAACAATCGCTAGCATGTAAAGAGATTACAAATGGAAATATGTTGACACAACAAATTGATAATGTTCTCTGATGCAACAGAGTGACGGAAGTTGAACACTAAAATTCAGCAGATTAAGAAACATAAAAGAATCATAATAGCTGCAATTTTATAGGATCAAGTACCTGTAATAAAGGGACTTCCTCAATAGGGAGCTCAGCTCCAAGATCACCACGAGCCACCATTGCCTATCACAATGACCACAAGCGTTAACATGCTAACAGAGGGTGTGAAATAACAGGACTTTGATTGAAGGATGATAAACATGTCATGAACTAGGACCTCAATTTGGGAGTAATTGATTCAAACCATAAATAGCCCATCTCTCTTTAACTATTATAGTCTAATAACTAAGGTAAGGCACCAATATCAATATTTACCGATCATCCAGCAAAGAAATCTAATGACAAATTAATCAAGAATAATTATAAAATGAACGTGGAAAAGACTGCCAGGTAGGCATGGTCACGGTTCTGGAACTGCCAGTTCCAGTTCTAGAAAAAGGAAAAACCAGAACCAAACCTTATATAATGGTTTTGGTTCCAGTTATAGAATCAACAGTTCCAGTTCTGATCCCAGTTCTGGTCTCGGTTCTTCAGTTCCAGTTCCTTACAATTTTAGTTCTATGCAATTATATTTAATTAATTATTCTTATAAATTTTAATATAAAAATAATATGACAATACATTCAAAATTTTTAACTAAATGTAAAATGCAAAAACTTGGGAAAATAATATTTTTATTTATTAATATTTGATGAAAGAAAGAACAATTGATACAAATTTTATAAAAACACATTACATTATTAATTGACCAAGATTTTGAGTAAAACATTATACATTATTAATTTTAAAATTTTATAAAAAAACATTACATTTTTATTTTTTATTTTATATTATTATAAAAACTTCATATTAGATTATTAGTTTAAATAAATGAACAATTATATTATATATATTTTATATATGTAATATGTAAATTAGTTAATTAATTAGTATTATTAGAATATTAGTATACATAATACTATAGTATAATATATATATTTAGTTTTTATCATCATTTTACTTTATTACATATTAAGATATATATTAATATATATATATGTATATACATATATTTTATTATATAATATAATATATTTTTTATTTTTTATGGGTCGGAATCAAAACTTAACTGGCATTTTGAATTCTACTTTTTAAGAACTAGAATCAAAGCCATTATTCACAGTTCCTTGTCGGTTTCAAATCGGGCTCCGACACGGTCTAGTATGGTTTGGTTCTCGGTTCTAAATAAAATCATAGCCATGGCTAATGGGAACCTTGCCAGGGATATGGTGGTGGGGAATATGGGTGCTTTGCATGAGTTTAGGAACAGTACTGTATGTGATTCCAGTTAACTTCAGTATCCAATGTGGAGTAGCATGGGATACATTCACATTTGTACACTTTTAAGTACAAGAAAGGGTGCTGAAGAGTAAGAAGAGGGTTAATTAGCTTCTTGGGTTGACTCTATTTTCTTAACCAATTTAACAAAAATATTATGCTTTACTGCATAAATATTGTCCTCACTTTCAGAGTTTCTTTTGACAAAGTCAGAAACATATCCTTTCATCATTTAAACAAAATTCTTGTAGATCTACCTTGGATAAATTATTTTGTTTTATCAAAATTATGGGTATGCTTAATCACATAGATCAATCAATTACTGGTAAGTATATTGATGTGAATAAACAATTTTTTTTCCTCGTATATTCAGATTGTCTCCTTCCCAAGAACAAAATGAAAACAAATCTTAAGCTTGCAAGTTCTTTGAGAGGACATACTGCCCTCTTCCCAGTATACTCTCTATTTTGTCTTTATATGCTTCATCATTCAATTATTACCAAACTAATTGACCATGAATCCACATCAAACCCCAGCTAGTAAAACTCACAAGAGAAAAACTTTGTTTTCAAGCAAAACATAGGAAGCTATTTGGTCCACTCTAGAAAGATCAACTAGTGGATTAAAGAAGACAATAGATTGTCATGTTGCTAGTGCACACAGCGAAGGGAATGGCTCATTGTAGATTGGTTTAACTATAATTTACTTCATCTCATCCCCAATAACATTTAAGTAATCGACTGATTATCTTCGTATGTGAAGCAGCAAGGAATATTTCTTTTCACATGCAATGTGTACTTCTGTTGCTATATATATAAATTTGCTCATTTCTAACAGTGTCTACACAAGTTATTTGGCTGATACAACAAAAGAAGTAATACACCAAGCATAAGAACTAGCAGCAGAATTATCATCACATTACACTAACCCCATCAGATGCAGAAATTATAGATTGGAGGTTTGGTATAGAATCAGCACTTTCAATCTTTACAATCACATGAATATCCGCATTGCAATCTGCATATTTTTTAAGTCCAGTAAAGAAAACAAATAAAAAAAAAATAAAAAGAGAGAATGCACTACACTAAAGGGTGAGATAATTAGAGGGCCCACTTTTGAGATAATCTTTCAATTCATGGACCACCTTGGCATCCTTCACAAAAGAAACAGCATAGAAATCAACTTGGTTATCCACGCCAAATTTAATATCTTCCCAATCTTTGTCTGTGGATATGCATGGCACATACAAATGAAAAATTAAACAATTCTGACCTTAAACAGATGAAAATAAATCTCAAATACCAGAGCATTGGAAGGCATTAACCTGTTATTGAAGGCAGGGTCGCACTTTTCCCTCGCACATTTAAATGTCGCCTTGATTTCAGCTCTCCACCATCAAGTACTTTGCATTTTACCACATCTTCTGTCTTTGATTTCACTGCTAATGACATCATTCCACCTAAAAGAGGAACACCCAATGTTCTCCAGTGACTTAGCTTAGTTAATAGCAGAAATAAACTCAAAAAGAAAAAAGGCATTGCAGCATGAGAGAGAAAAGAAGAATGCTATTTTTGCAGACTCCTTCATGTTTTTAAATCTACTAGCATCTTCAGAATTCTTTGAAAGACAATGATATCCATTGGATTCAGAAGAAGATTCATATCCCATTGCCTGCATGTTATAGCAAATGTAGAAGAGTTTTATAAGTTTTTATAGTAGTTAATTACAAGGCATTTTTTCCTCATGCATAGCACATTAGAACCATGTAAAAGTACAACTCGTGCTAGCAAATAACAAACTGTGAGGCATATGACTGACAAGCACATTAGTTGCTGCACTTTATATGGGCATTTACTCACCATCAACAAGTAGGAAGTCCCCAGCTTCAACATCATTTATGAAGTCATCATAATTAACACTAACAGTATCAGCCGTACAGACTCCTCTTCTAATGGTAAAATTGAACTCTTGTCCCTCCTTGAGAAGGATTGGCTGTGGCACATCTCCACTTCTGACCTCAGGACCCTGAATGAAGACAATTGAAACTCTTATCACTAAAATAGAATAGAAAGCCCGATACACCACCAACAGTCAAGGTAAACACAGGAATATGCTTCTAAAAATATAGAAGAAATGAACTTAAACATTTACTAAAGAGACAGCAAAGAGATCAGAATAGTATAATTAACTAGGCTACAATTTGTCACTAATCTATGTAACTGGATTATTGCTAGTCTTAGTGTTTATTGACCTTCATGAAAGTCAACCACTTTTTATCCAAAAATTAACTCGAGGACTAACTCCATAACCAGTTTCAGAAATGTATAGAGGCTAAAAGTACGTCAAATTGCTCAAGTTATAAAAACACCACTGCTTAATTCCAGGTATAAAAGGGCACATACCAGTGGATAAAACAGAAGGGCAGAAGGACAAGATTTATTATTAAATTAAATGAGTTTATGATGATTTACACATGTATTAAATGAATGATGATGCATCATGAAAATCAAAATCCAGGCCAGAGAAAATAATATCCCATCATCAAAGAGGTAAAGTAAAAGGGATATAATTTACATACTAGATCACAACTGGTGGGGAAATTTGACTGCTATACTACTCTAGAATCCTGTATGAGCAGCAACAGAATTCAAATTTTGTATGGTGAACCATCAAGAAAGATACCTTGGTGTCCAACATTATGGCAATAACCCTCTCCTGAAATTGAGCATTGTATTCTTGGACCAGATCAATGGTTTTCTGATGTGATGCATGATCACCATGAGACATATTTAAACGTGCCACATTCATACCCGCTTCTGCTAGTTTCCAGATCATATCACGTGAGCTAGAGGAAGGACCAATAGTACAGACTATCTTTGTTTTTCTTGGAGAATTTACATTAGCCCGTGTCAGCAGCAGACCATCAGCACTAGACTGAAATTCAAAATAATTTAACAAATTCCTTGTCAGGATACTCATTCATATGCATATACTACTGCTGATGTGAATTGACGGTGGAAGATGTATATTAATAGATTCATTGAATTAGACAGTAGGAAAACCAATTCCATTTTCTTTTTCATAAAATTCAAAGAATTAATAAATGGACTAATGAGACCTTCTTGGTAAGTCAAAAAACATCTAATCTGAATTTTCCTAAATAATTCTGTTGAAATATAAAAGTAGATAAGGGAGACAATTATGTTCAAGAATAAGATGGTTAAGTCATTAGGACAACATCCACGGACAAATGCCTTTGACTAAATCATATGTTATTCTCTCTTAAACAAAGTTTTGTAATTTGGAATGGGAATGAATCTCATAACTGTTGTTTGGGTTACTACTTTCCAAATTGAAATTTGGGAATCACATCTAAAAATTTAATATTCACCAAATTTCTAGTCAGATGGAGGATTTTAGACAAATCCGAAGTTTGATTCCCATAATTTATCTAAAATGCACAAATCCTATTAATCTGATAAAATGTAATACGCACACAGACTATATAATTAAAGACAATGTTTACTTACCCAAATGTAAAATTACTAAATTAATCTTTTTTTAAGACAATTATTTTTTCTCATCATTTTAATACACTATGTTCTTTTTCTTTCATTTTTTCCTCTTTTTTCCTTTCATTCAACCTATCTATACAGTTATTCAAGTTGGGGAAAAGGTTTCTCACCCCTGAAATAAGAGTACAAAAACCAGGTGCTTCTACTTGAGTTCCTTAGACTATCCAATTTTTATTTCTTTTCTCCTTTTTCTATTGAAGTATATTTATTTTTATTTGATATTTTCTTTTTCTTTCAAATCATTTTATATATTTATTTCTATTTCCTAATACTATTTAATTTTGAATAATTTTATTTTTATTATTTTAAATATTATAATTTGACGATATATTATAGTTAATAAAAATTTTAAATTTATAAATAATTTATACACGCAAGATTTATTTTCAATTGTTTATTTTAAAATTTTATACAGGTTAGGTTAAAATTAAAAATTTCTCATATCCCATCCCCGAAAGAGCCAATGAACCAAACATAAATTATGTTAATAATACACATTCCATGAATTGAACCAAATAAATGTATTAAATTGAATTATTTCATTTTAAATTCAAGGTGAATGATCCCGAACCCAAATTCAATTTTAAGATGCAAACCATACGCTGCTTTGGTACAATAATCACCTATCTATATAGGTTAGGAACAGGTGAATACATGTGGCAAATAGGTAAGGAATAATATCATATCATGTGCCTAGCTATAATTAATCTAAACATCTAAATGACATTTAATTTAAACATCTAGCTACAATGAATCTAGATTAACATTGGCATAAGGAAAGTAGATCTTTGATTACTGCGATATTTCTAAACGCATAAGACATAACCAATCAATGTTTGATTCTCAATACTCTCCTTAAGTTAAACTTGGATATCTTTGATTGGAATATTCAATTTGGATGAACAGGTAGATTTAGATAGGCATATCATCTTCTCATCAGTAGTCCAAAACTAAAATTGTGGAGTACAACAGTTTCAGCTAACTTTCGATGATCGTGGCAGGTAGCTTTCTTTCAAATACAGTAGACACATCAGCTTTCTCTTGGAGAAACAATGTGGCTCTCTTTTGCATACGATGGGCCCTTTTCTTTTCTTGCATGACAGGAAAACACAAATCGAAGGGATTGTAATAGCACCAGAAGATAGAGACAGCAGGGATCACAGTGTTAGAAGTAAAACAGAAGTAGGGTCATTATAATACCATGTTAAATATATAAAAAGTATGTGAAGAAAGACAATTAAGCTTAAGAATATAACATAGTTCAACTATTAAGTCCACATCCATGGGCAAGCCCAAAGGGATTAATCATATGTCATGCTCTTTTGGTTTGATAGTATAATTCCTAATTTTTTACTGGTGAGTAATAAGTAAATTACGTGTGACAAATAAGAAATAATATTATATTAAATCATACCAAATCAATAAATTTAATTACTGTTTAAAAAATCTAGGTACAGTAAATTTGGACTAATACTGATATAATGAAAGTATACCTTTGATTATTGTGATATCTGTAAACATGGCAACCAAACAATGTTTGATTCTCAACAGGTTCAAAAAGTAGAAAACTAGTTTTCAATCAAGAGTGGGTTAAGTTTAAAGGAAAAAATGTACATTCTAACATATCCTAAAGGGAACTAAAGAGGTAAGCATTCCATGTGGGATTACCGATGAACTGAAATTGAACAAACACGTAGATGCATCCGTAGAGTTAAAGCCATTGTTGAAGCTCCTAGGAACAGAATGAGGCATGGATCGAGCATTACGAGTTTTTCTACAACTTCCTGCATGTGTCTTACAACATTCTAGATAAATGGCTAGTTGACATGAATTTTATCTAGGAAATCACAAACAAGCAGATTAGGTAACTTATTCTGGCAACTGTATATAGATAAGAGGCTTTTATTGATCACCCTGTTGCAGGAAAATATATATTCAATTCGGGTAAGATTGTCTTCCTATTGATTGCATCAGAGGACCAAATCAGTTGTGCTTCGTATATTTCTTTCATCGTACAAAACAAACTATAAGCAGACTGTATTCTCTTTTTAAGTAGCAAGCATGCATTTCAAGTTCAAGTTTCCAGGTGGTAGTAGGATTAATAACATATATTCTCACTTCACATGCAATCCCCAAAAACCGAAACATGTGAGTCTAACTACTGAATTATCTTCGAATCCCACAAAAGAATCAATAATGTAGCCCACATAAATTGAATCCCTTTTGCCCCTCTTTATTGGCATATATAACTAGATTACAAACACAAACACCAAGCACACAAAAAGAGAAAAACTTACGGCGGCTGCAGAGCCATTAGGTGAAAGCGTGGTAGCCGTGACGTTTGAATTCCTGTTCTCATAGCTGCGGCGGCTGTTGCTAATCTTGGTGGACCTACAAGGCCCCACTCTTTGACGGGTCCTCCTCCATTCGAAACCAAAGAAGGACTCGCTCATCTTTTCGGCAGAGGACAGACGATCAGCTTGCGAACTGAAAGCAGACATCCCACTCGGCAGGCTTGTATTAGTCGCCATTGAAAATTATTGAAAGAAAAACAACTTGCAGCTAAATTTTCAGCGAATAGGCGTGAAGGGAAGGGAAGGGCTGGGGTGTTACGCGGTAGGGTGCTGGACCAGAGGATACGACGAGCAAAAGAGGGATCGTAATGGCAAGTGTAGGAGTAATAATGGCAGGAGCAACCGACAGAGTCGGCTAACAACTCGGGAGATTCTCTGTAGCATGTCGGACACTTGGCACGGTTTCGGACCAACGATTTATTCACATATCTGCATTTATTTATTTGTCAAAAACAAAGTTTATTCTAGGTGAATATCCCAATTATTCTCTGAATTTCGTATATCATTTTTACAAAATTTTTTTCGAAAAAAAAAAAAGCATGCTTGGTTCCGGCCCGCCAGAAGCCCGTATTGCTTCTACAGAATCTCTTACATATTCCTCGTGTCCCGGCTATTGATGGAACGTGAGAATCATCTGCTTTCGAAAGCAATCGAAGAATTTCTTGAAAATCTTACAAGATTGGTTATAACCCTCTTATGTTCTGATCACCAGCTCATGCTCATACTTAAAATTGATTGTAGTTTAATGGAATTGAGAGAATATCCCATTTTGATTTTCCTCGTTTAATTGTTGAAGGAACTCTCGTCAACTAGCACTAATTTATTGTGAACTAACACGAGTTTACTATGAAAGTTTTAGAAATAATTCATCAAATTAATTAGATCTAAAATAATAACACAATCTTCATCGGATCCCAATATATATATAGATCCGTCAACTTCACCCATTCAACAATACTGATCTAGTTGAAACTAACTAGAATTCATTTATCCATAGATCATTTTATGTAGGCATAAGGGCTTTCTCCTTTATATTCAGCTGAAATCATGTATTGAACTGTATTGCCTAAGATAAATATATGCCTTATGCAACAGTTTCAAAAAAAAAACAAAAGCTAAAGTTGAGTCTCCTTAAATTTAAAAAATTTTATTTTTTTAAACCTTAAACTATTTGAATGAATTTTTCATCAGTTTGTAAAAAATATTGCACCCTCAAAGACGTTGGCTTTGTACATTCCAAAAAAAATATTCAAAAGAATACATAAGTTTTGTTTGGAACCTAATTTGATTGGATTTGCAACCCACCAATTTTATAGCCCAGCAAACATCACATAATATAAAATTTCTTTCTAAATTTAAATTTAAATTTAAATCTTTCCTCTTCTATACATATAATTAACTATTTAAAATTTAATCATTATAACTATTTATTAGCAAATAAATACCTACATACATACACATGTACACTTTCATTTATATATATGCTTATACCCTATAAATATATATTTTATTATATTATCCTATCATTATCTTATATTGTATACATTTAAAATATTCAAATTCAGAAAAAAATGAATTTTTATTTCAATCAAAATTTTATTGCAAATTTTATTACCAAATATAATTTTCATAACTTTCAAAATCTCCATTATTTTCAACTCTCATTCAAATTAACAACCAAACATTTCCATAAAAACCAAATACATAACTCTTATAAAATATTTTTCTCTATTACATACACATATTTAAATTATAATCATTGGCTCTATTCCAAAACTCTCCTTAATCTTATACACAGTCATATCTGTATTTATTTATTATTTAAAAATTTAATCACTTTCGAATTAGACATACAATAATTAAAATATTATGTACGTGTGTGTCTACACACACATTTGTGTGTGCACACATATTTAGAATTAAATCATTAAGTTTATCCAAATTATATACTCACCTAATATTTGGGAACATCCACATTTATATTTATGTATATCTTAAAAATTAGCTTTTAGCTATACATATAACCATATTATTAAATCATTATATACAATTAAATATGTATAAACACCTTACTATTACACTATTCCCAAAATTATTTCACTGTAAACTCATTCTACTCAAAAAAAGTCAAACATTATCCAAATATTAACATGACCATTTGTTAAGTATCATGTGAATGATTTTGATTTTCTTTAAAACAGAGGACATGACTAATATGCAAAGACAAGTTGCAAAAAAAAAAGATCATTGACATGGTCATTATTCACGTAGTCATTTTTGTCCTTAAAATTGGTATAATTAATTACAAAACTTATCATATCCTTAAGAATCACAATTTCAAAAATAAGAAATATTCGTTCCACCCCACTACTTTGACTTCTCCTGATAGATTGGAGATGAACAATTTTTAAAATATTTAAATAATGTGATTAATTTTTAGGTTTACAAGATATGTTGAAACAAATATTATATATTATTACTAAATAAATCAAATATTGAAAATATCGCATGTAAAATACAAATACTTATAAATTACATAAATAAAAATAAATTTTAACATATAAATATAAATTACCAATAAATAAATATATATATATATATAATATCTTATTTTATATGTAATATTATTAGAATGCAAGTTAAATGTATAGTGTGTGTGTATATATATATATATATATGTGAATTCACACATACATATATGTATCATTACCTTTCATTTTTATTTTATTTTTAAATTTATTTCATTTCTATTTTATTTCATTGTGATTAGCATATCAGCCATATCATAAAAATTTTAACAAAAAATTACGTAAATACAAATCCAGAAGGTATATAAATTTTGTGTCACTTTAATTGATAACCCTACAAAAACTTTTAACAGATTTTCTCAACGAACTCAATTATTAAAAGATGTAAATAAACTTTCATGATGAAAACCTTTATGTTGATAATTAAACCCTGTTGTGAATAAGAATGACCATCGTGTAGTTTCGGTTTTTCTATTAATTCCAAACCAAATTTTCATATGCAATTTAATGTAATTTGGTGTGGTTTTGTATGGTTTTTTAAAGTAAAAATAAAATAAAATTGAGCGGTTTTGGTGGTTCGAAAAAAAACAAAAGAGCGGTTTTTGTGGTTCGATGCAGTTTTGCAATTTAATATGATTTAATTTAAATTTAAATTATAAAAATTAATTAAATATTTCTTATTTTATAGCACATATTGTCTTAAAATTTACACTATATAAAATAATTACACAAAACATAGTTGTATAGTCAATTTTTTTAAATGAGAATTGTTGAATAATGAGGATAAATTAAATATTAATAAAACATTGATATATTTAATTATTTTATGAAAGGTATTAGTAATATTTATTGTTAATGTAATCTTTAAATTTCTAAATACTCATCTATATATAATCTTTGAAAATAAGATATTAGATTATTTATGTTAATCATCACTATTAATTAAAATAAGAAAAATGTTTGCGCTTAGATAACCCTTTATTATATTTCTCTCTCTCTCTCTCTCTCTCTCTCTCTCTCCTCTCTCTCTCTCTCTCTCTCTCTCTCCTCTCTCTCTCTATATATATATATATATATATATATATTGGTTTGTATGTTCAATGCAATCTTTTTGAAATATTTGGTTTTAAGTAGAATAATTGCAATTGTTTTATTTGATCAATGGAGAATAAGATCTACTATTGAAGTCAAATTGATATATTTTTAGTTTAAATTTGAATATTTAAAAATTTTAATGTCAAATCAATTAATAAAATTTGATTTGATTGATCAATAACTTGATTTAATTGAATGAAAACTCAATCTAAAAAATAACTAAATTGATTGGTCAATTTTATACTAATTGATTTCATTGATTGAAACCTCATTTAACTCTTTGTTTCAAGGCTTATGCTTTTTTAGGTATAGATGCTTGGCATGCAATGTCTTAGGCTTTTAGAATCAAGCAAACGCAACTTCAGTAGAATCGAGAAAAAAAAATTGAACTCCGGAAAATTACTAAATAACTTAGCTATTGAATTTTTCAAAATTAAAACTAAGCATACATGCTCCGTACTTTAATTCATGAGATAAATAAAATCAAAAAACTTTGTGTGAGAAATTAGTAGGTATTATAGATAAATTATTAAATTAAAATTAACATTAAGATATAAGTATTAAAATAAATGATAGATATAAATAAATAAATATATATATATATATATATATAGTGCATATTCACCCACTCAATAACTTAATGGATTTTAATCTTCAACTTCTTCCTTGAGATCAAGAGATTCAAACCATCAAATTATACACGCACCCAAATAGATTTATACATGTATGTACACTTGTAACGTGGTTTTAACTTAAATTGGCATCAAATCATGATAGTGCAATTCTATGCAGCATCGGTGGTTTTTTGAACATGTTGATCACCCCTAATCATGAACGTTATTTCATTTGCACTTTTTGAATAAATTATTTTCTATAAAAATATTACTCAAATGCACAAATACATCATCTATTGGTGTGACGCAATGCCTGCTACTTTGCCGTGACATGCACTCATACGAATAGAATAAATTTAGAATGTGACACTTGGAGTGAACCATGCTTACGTTTATGATACTATATGCTCACAAAAATAATCCATTATACCTAGAGTTTACAATGCTTCAACTCCAATTCTACACATTCAAAACATTGCTGAATTCCTTGGCTGAAAACTCCCTTTAATCAAAATATTTTTGACTTCAACTTGTTGTTGCATTTATGCCCAAACTTTCTATGGCATTTAGATTCTCTTACCTCTGCCTGAATCAAGAATATTTCTTGTTCCTCTGCCTGAATCAAGAATATTTCTTGTTCATAACTTGCATCGACATGAGCCTCCTCCTCTTAGAAGAATAAACAATATGATAATTTGATGGAACTTGAATGTTGTTCTCATTCAATATAATCTTTGAGGTATTCAAAAGCTTACCGCAGATCATGTTCAATATCTAATGTATAGGGTTTGCTGATTATGATAAGTATCCAAGAAAATTAGCTTTGAAATATTCCACAAGATAACTACATGTGCCATGCCATGTTGAAACGAGATACTATGTCCTTTCAAGCATTATGCTTATACAATTAGGTTGGTGTATCTTTCATGAATCCTAACATAATGGCAAGTCTCATGCATATCATCAAACTTCCATTTCTTAAAGATAAATCTAGATTCTTTTTTTTTTTAAGGTCAACCCCATTAAGAATTGCACAATTTTTCTAACTTAAAATATACTAAATAGAATCCTAATAGATTTGAGAACATAAAAGTGAAAAGTTTCTACCACCTAAGTATTAAAGCACAATAAGTAACATTTAATTCCAAGTCAACTTTCACACAAGTCAATCGTTAATGTGTCCAATAATGACAAAGATCATATGTAATACTTCAAAATTTTGGAGGTTATGCAACCAATATATTTATAAATATTATTGGTAATATTAGTGAAAATTTTAACTAGTAAATTCTTGATTTTATTTATTTATTTTCGTATGAAATAAGTAGGGTAAATTTTAGAGCATGTATGAAAAGGAATCTGGTCAAATACATGCAAGGTAACCTTACTAAAATTTAGAAATTAGTGGAGACTTATTACCATGATGAATTGAACTAAAACTAGGGAGAATTAAAGCTAAATCTTGGGTTGAAAAATTATAAAATTAAAGTAAAATATTTAAGAAAGTATTAAGTGTGTTTGGGAGGAAATATAATCAAATATGCATAACTCAAACCATACCAAAATTAAGAAGCTTACAAAAAAATAATTACTATAAGTGCATGAAGACCCAAATAGAGCATGGAGACCACATAAGAGATTAAAGTCTAATTAAATGCTGATTTATTTGTAAAATTATTTGCTATTTTCGTGTGATAATTGGATGAATCTTATGTAGGTATGGAAAAATGGGATCAGCATCCATTATGGCTATCAAATCTTACCAAATATTTTAGATAATTAAGGGGGAGTTTAAAAAGCTTAGGAGAGTCAAAAATAGGAAATTTTAAAATAGAAATTCATGGGAAATTTTACACCAAAATATAATGACAACACAAGAGTTTTTGGAACTTTTAAAATACTAGAATTTGGCTTTTCCAAATACTCTTTAAAACCCTAGTACAAATAGACCAATAGGTGAGAGAAAAATCATTCTCTCACTCTTAGATACTCTAAGGTCATCCAAAATACAAATTGAAATTTTTCTGACACCAAATACGATAATCCTAAGAAGTTAAGACTTGATATTTGGTGAACCAGTTGATCAACAAAATTAATGTCCAGTAAATGGTTACTCTTTGCCAGTTTTACAAAATATTTTCAAAATTGTTCTATGTTACAACTAATAAACATGCTTAAAAATTATTTTTGAATATTATTGTCATGAAAGTATAATTTGATATGTGAATTTTTGTGAAATTGAAATTATTTATAATTTTACCAAAATTCTGGATGTGAGTTATTTGCAAAATAAAGAAGCTTTACATTAAATTTTTGAATTCGAAATACTATTAATAAATATGAAAAGCTTCTTATGTGATGCCAACGATAGTATGAATCAAGTTCCGCCCACTCACAGGGTAATAGGTGATACTCAATTGAGATTATGGATTAGAATACATAACCCATCCAATTGGAGTTATAGATTGTGATATCTAACACACAGAATTAGATTTATAGATTAAGCAATGTAACCCTCTTTAGCAAGAAATGAAGTACATATCATCATAAGTGGGCTAAAGAATATAGATATGTGGACATTGGGATAATAAGATGATGAGAATGATTTTGAAATACTGCATTTTGTAAAATGTTTAAATAGAATTTACTAATTTTATGCGAATCATGATTTATGTTATCTATTATAAAATGTGTTTTATTCAATTGTATTATTTTATTTGGCTCACATCCATTGAAAAAGAAAAAGACAGGTAGTACTATTTTTTGGGAAACTTGTCGCTCACACCCTTTAACTAGAGCTAGAAAATAAAGACTTAGTTTAATTGATTTCTAGTGTTTTTACTGGTCTATAAGACAGTTTTGATATAATAGCTAAGTTATTTTATTTCCACAGCATGATAGAGTATGGATGTTACAATAGACATTACGTTGTTTTCTTTGGTTTATTACAAAAGATATTGTTGGATTAGTTTGCCATGATACATATTGACTTTAGTATTTGATGAGGTGATTCACAAATATTGCAATGTCATGATCCCAAACTCGGGGCTTAACATAATACTTTTGCGTTAACAATCTCCTCCTCTAACACAATGAGGCACAACCTTAACTAACAAAATCATCTCCAGTAAATAGCATGAGAAAGATAATTCCCTTAAAGTAAAGTGCATAATGAGCATAAGAATATAAGTATATCAACCTAAAATGTTATCACTGAGGTACCAAAACAAACAACTAGAGATGTAAGATACCATTGTGTACTACATCTAAAGTTGCAATATAACAACCAACATGAAATCCAAATCCAAATGTTTTAAAAAAAAGAGATAAAAAATATAACGATAAAAATAGTAGAAACTCTTCATTGGCTAGAAATTTTCCCTTATTTAGAATGTAATAAGACCAAAATTACAAAAAATAAGAGATAGGAAAACCATAAAAGCTAGCCAAATAGACCTTTAAAGTAAGAGTAGAGGCATAACAAACTATTACATGTCAAGCTAATCTAACAATACCGAATAACAACATGTATCATGACAAGCTATTGTCACGGCCTACATTTAAAATCATGACATGATAGTGTCCGCGAACAACTTCAACAGATACTAAAACCAGTAAGTATCAGAGCAACTAAACCGAAAATTTCATATAACATCCACATGAAATAACATAATATTCAAGCATAACAAAAAAACATCCCAAATGCTAATGTCAATGCAACATCGAAGCGGAAAAATAAATCCTAATGATTATATCTTGAATTTTCTTATTTGCAAATGAAAAAAATAGTTAAAATGGAAATCTCTCAACTTTTAGATTCACCAGCCGACCAGTTCCTTGGTGTTAACTTTCTCTACAAAATGACAGTTGAAAATTATAAGTGACGAGTAGTTTAACAAATGATACCTCCTACCTATTTCTTTTTATCGATGTGAGCAACAAAAATAGTAGTGTTCATAAAACACATTTTTAGAATAAACATAATGAATCACACTTAAAAACGGTTCATAGAAATAACATTTCACAATGAGGAGGGTCACATGAAATTCGCTATACCACCACGGCCGCAACATTTTAACTTCGATTGAGAGATACCCCAATATATTGTATCATAACTGGTAGGCCCACGTATCAGCTTCATCTGCTACTGATTCTAATATTTTTACTCTAATTAAGCAGGTCTCTATCTAGTATCCAATTGATGGGACGGAACTCTTTATATATTATTGTCAGCATCATATGAGAGGTTTTTCATATTTTATTTCATGTGTTTCAACTTCAAAGTATTTAGTAATAGTTTGATTCACAAATAACTCACATGAAAGTTTCAGGAGAATAACACATAAATTTCAATTTGTAGAAAATCAACATGTCCAGTTATGCTATCATAAAACAAGAATAATATTTGAACTAATGTTAAACAAGTTGTAAAAATTCAACTTTAACATAAAAATAGTTTTGAAAGCAATTGTAAAGACTGACAAAGAGTAATTACTTGCATGACGCTAGTTCTGCAAGTTATCGAATCCCTTGGATATTGGTTTTTGATTTCCCACCAAATCAAATGATCTCCCATTTAATATTCAATTTACTTGAATACTATTCTATCAAATATTTCATCTGTATCCGACATGTTTTGCTCTCTTGCCCTTTCTCAATTTTTTGGTTACCTGTTGAGTTGGTTTCTTTTTATATAGATTCATTTGATTACCATTTCCATGTATGATTATGTCTTAAGTAGTGTGTTTAAGTCAATTCTAGTCCCAAAATTAAAAAATTTAGCCTTAATTACATCAAAATCACATTATGCCCAATTCTCGCACTTAACTCGTGACTGCAAGGACTTAGTTTGTGCTCATGGAAAAGATCGTGGGGCATTATGTTTTTTTGCATCTAGACTTCGCAATCATGGGTGATAGAGCCACAATGCTTCCTAAGTCTTCGCACTCACGATGCCAATCATAGGATTTTCCGCCTCATCTCACAGTCTCGCTTCACAAGTATGAGGCGATCCCTCGTACCAGTGCCATAAGGCTTCGCGACCATAGGGGTGACTACGACACGATGCCTACGTTTGCGCAAGGCGCTGTTTGGACGATTTTTCATATTCCATACCATTCCAATTACAAAAACTCTATTCTTCCAACATTCTAAGGGTCCTTAGGCAAATTTTTATAAATTCTAGTCATGGAAACCAAACTTAATCATGTGAATTGAATTTTAAAATATTTCAGGATAAGTTTTTAAATTTTGCACAGTATGCCAATATGTGCTTTTTATAATTTTCTACACATAACCACACAAAACTAACACTAACCTCATGAACTAATCCACATGTAGGCCTACTAATTTTGTGTTTTCATGTGCTTATACATGCAAATTAATGTCTCCTATGATTATGCATGATAAACAAAAAATTTGGTGAAGGAACTAGCTCAAATCACCGAATTTGAAAGCCAAGAACAATCTCCTCTACAAACCTAATGGCCATTGTTGTTTCTAGGCTTGCAAAATAAGTTTTATCCCTCTTAAAATTTATATTTATACTAGGGTTTTAGTTAGAGGTTGGGTAGGATCGACATTCCCAGATATTAAGAGTCGTACAACTCCTACAACTCAATATTATTTTTCTTCTATTTTCCCAACGAATTTCTAACTTTAATTCCTTATTTTTCAGGCCTCCTATCATGGTAAGCCTCTTCTCATTATATCTATATAATTTGATAAAAATCTAATAAGCCTAGAATACCTATATTTCCTTTTTTTGCCACTTACTTAACTTCTAATATTTGTACATGAAAATAATAAAATAAATTCATTGCTATTCCACTTAAATTTCACCAAAAACTAATTTGCTATTAGTACACAAAATTTGGGTTATCCTTTTCTGTTACAATAAGTTTGATCTTTAGTTGGTTCCAGATGTGGATTGGCTATTATCATTTTATTGTAACAATAATAGTGTGATAGCATAGGCGAAGGAACTAAGATTTCATAAAAAAATCCAAACACATAGAGAGGCGTTACCACATCATTTGGGAAATCACTAGAAGGGACGATGTAGCTATGTAAAAAAATAGCTTCAACTAATAATATAGTTGACCCACTTACTAAGTCAATGACTCAAGTACAGCTGAATTGTCATCTAAAGAAAATATGGTTTAGATACCATAGTGACTGGCATTAGTAGCGTTAGCATTATAATAAAAATGGAAGATTATTAAGAATATGCCCTCTAATGCTAATGGGAAGTGAGGATATTAGCTTCGACTATTCCCGCAGCCCGCCAATTAGTTAATCATAGACATATTTTAGTGAATGGGTGTATAGTAGATATACCAAGTTATCGCTGCAAATCCCAAGATATTATTAGGGCGAAGGATGAACAAAAATCCAGAACTCTGATTCAAAATTATCTGACCTCTTCCACTCATGCGGAAGTGCCAAATCATTTGACCCTTCACCCATTCCAATATAAAGGATTAGTCAATCAAATAATAGATAGTAAATGGGTCGGTTTGAAAATAAATGAATTGCTAGTTGTAGAATATTATTCTCGTCAGACTTAAACCTAAACTCAAAAAAAATAACAAGGGTTCGGGCTTCCCTTTCATCAAATTAAATTAACCTAAGCTAAGGTTAAGTAAGAAAAATACGGGTTTGATCCCGATTTTATCCCATTTATGTATCATAGACCGAGGGGTCTATTTTCATATTCTTTCCAGTATTCTTCCTAGTTACATGTCACAGAATACATTCACATTAATTAAGAAAATATTGATTTCTATACTAGTATTATGGCAAGTTCTCATGGATGTAAATCTCACTTGGCATAAAGTATTGCACATACCCTTGTATTTGAGTTAAGAAACTTTATTTATAAGGAGTTATGAATATAGACAAAAGTTTTCTTAGTACTCAATCATCAAAACTTATCTGCGAGTCACAAATAGTCTAAAAGTCATTACAGAGTCATATGACTCACATACTTTATTTTTGTACTATGAGTGCCATGTCTTTTAATATAAAATACTAAGAATACATGTGTGTGGATTTACTATTGAGGAATGGGAATTCGGATAATAACTCATAGAATAAAGCAAACACATGGAGTTCATTCTTAACTTTTAACATTCAACTTTGTGGTCGTATTAAGTGCACATGGACCATAGATTTGAGAGAATATGATTGTTTTGTATACATGATGGACAATATGTTGTTAGGACATTAAGGACCAACATCTATCCTAATATAGGATAAGGTCATGAGTCCAACGTACTGTTGCCCAGGTGTGTATTGAAGCATGTGCGCGGTCAATAAGGGATTGTCTCCTTGTAAGTAAGTAAAACATTTATCCTATGTAATTAGTGTTCTATGAGACACAAGACTTTGATCAAGACAATATGTGATTGAAAAGGAGTTTTTGATGGGAACATTTGTCTCATGAAAAAACGCTAATTGGTTATATGATCGAGTTTGTGAGATTAATAAATAAGAGTTTATAAATTATTTAATTAAAGAGGGCCTAAGTAGGATGGAACCTATGCTTTAAACCCCAATGTCTATACTATTTATGTGAGTCTTGAAGGATTTAAAACAAATAAGAAATTTAGAAAAATTTGTGCACCCATCAAGCAAGAGAGAGAGAGACCTCTAGCCATCCTCTTCCATCTCTCTTTCATTAAAAAATCCTCCTAACTTAAAATTGTTTGTGTTGAGTTTTGTAAAAAGAGTTTTTGGAGTATACAATGAGCTCACAAGCATCTCGATTGTGTGGAGAATTTAGATTTCAAGGTTTGAGGATCATGATTCCAAGGTTCAAGCATGAAAAGCCTAGGAACGTTTTAAAGGTATAGTTTTTGTTCTTACACTTTTTTGATTAATATCTTATGTTTTGCTGCATGTATATCATTATTTTATATGATAAAGTTTTATATTCTACGAGCAAATCCCAATGAAATCTAACATTATATACGTGAGATCAAGGTAAAGGCTTGAAGGCATTTGTAAAGTGTTGGCATCGAAGTTTGAAAAGTCTCATTGTAGAATTAATTTGATCACAATTGGATTGGACCAAATGGAATGATTTATTCCTCATTATATTTGTTAGTGATAAGATCTTTAACTGGAAGCATGATGAGCCCTTCATTTTAATTAATGGATATTAATTAAATTAAAGGATAAGATGTAATAGAATTTATTTAATACCTATTATATTCGGTAATAATGGGTATTATTAACTAGAAAATGATGGACCTTCAATTTAATTAATAAGATTAATTAAATTGAAAGACATAATTCTAATAGATTTTAATTATTAATCGAATTAATAATTAAAGATGGGTGAGTTTGAATTAATTTTAAGTTTCATGTAAAAATCCACAAAGCCCACTCCGTATGCTATGAGAATCCAACTATATATAGGATTATATTTTAAGAATAAATCAATTAAAAGAATTCCAAAACATAATGAGCACTATTCACATGGTAACTGATCATACATTACTGTTCATTGCGTGCTACTATTCATCCACCACTTTACATGTAAAAGAAAATATTCATTGGCCTCCCTCACATATTCTCTCTCTGCAAATTCTCTAAAGTGAAGAGTTATAGGGTTTTATGAAGGAGCTTGTGAAAATTTACCTTTTTAACACTCTTTTTTGTGTGGACAAACTAAAAATCGAGATATTATCGCAACTTGTAGATTATAAATAGAAACTGCAAGAATTTAATTTCATGTATTCATCCATACAACTGAACTTATTATTGAATTTATACGAGTTATGCGAAGAAAAGTAGATCGAGTTGGGATTTTATATTTCACTGCATTTTTCTCTAATATTTCATGTTTAATTTTTGAAAAATTTTGTAGCCCAAATCTAATGAAACCCAATATTTCTCTCTTAGCATGTGTAAGGGAATCAAAGCATAATGTCACGAGCTAAATCTAATACTTAGAAAATCGATTATTTAAAAAAGAAGATAACCCATTATATAAGATGATTTAAAAATCCTTTAATAATTGATATGGGATGGGAGTATTACATTCCATCGACTCACCCCTTTTATGCTCGTATGCGGCCTTCTAATCCTTAGAAAACATGTTACCTAAAGAAGGAGGTAATCTACTAAACAAAATAGTTCATAAATTCTTGTCTAATTGATTTACGATGAGAGTGTTATATATATTTTTCCTCACACAAGGCTTGCATGTTCTTGTGCAATGTGGCCCATTTGGTTTATTCTTTCAAAACTCTCACACATGTGAGTCTCATTTACATGAGTCTCACTTTTGACATTGATTGTGTTGACCCTTTGGGTTAGCTTCTTAGAGTCTTCGCACATGAGTTTTACTTTGTTATGATATTTCAATCCAATTTCTAAAAACCCAATTATCTAAAGAAGGTAATTCATAGCTCGGAAACATTTCCCAACCAATATGAGTTTGGAGGGCTGCTAGGCTAGGGAAATGGGAGAGGGTAGGGGGATTTATTTCTAAAGTGGTGTTTGGTAAAAGAGTTTTATAATTATTAATTAGAATGAATCTTATAATTTATATTTGAATTAGTACTATTGAAATTAAAAATTGTGAATCATACCTAGAAATTTGGGATTCACCAAATCCTAGTAAGTTGGAGGGTTTAAGATAAAATTCAAATTTAATTCCCATATAGTTTATTTAAAATATATGTCATACTACTTTATTAAATATAATATTAGTATAATTTGCACACTTTGTGTATGTGTGGATTTATTTATAAATTATAAAATTATTTTATTTTAATTAATAAAAATAAAATTATTTCATATTAGCAAGTATCAAGAATATTTAAAATAATAAAATAAAATATAAAAGAACTTGAAAAAAATAGAAAATTTGAGAGGAGAAACAAATAAAAAGGTTAAAAGAAAAAATTAAAATTTAAAATAAAAAAATTATGTGATTTTACATAGTACAAAAATATTTAAAATAAAAAATGATGAAATATCAGAAGAATTTTGAAACGATAAAATTTGAACGAATATATAAATATGAATTATAAGTTGAATTAAAAGAGATAACAAACTCGTAGAAAGAATAAAAACACTTAGCTAAAGGTAATTATATAAATTTACTTGGTGAAACTAAGAATTCTTATCAAAATTATAATATAGAATACACACACACATATACTATAATATTAAAGATGAGTCCTACTTTTTGTTTATTTAAATATAAAATTATTAGAATAGCCTTATTTAAAGAAAAAAGAAAACCTTTTCAGTCCTTTATTTTTTCCTCTCATATTTCCCTCTACCTTGTGTTTGGCATTTTAAACTACCATTATTTTATTTTTATTTCTCTCTATCTTTTAATATATTTTATTCTCCTTTTTATTTTTATATCTTCCATTCAACGTCTTTTTATCTCTCTTTTTAATTTTTTAAAGAAGTTTCGCCCGAACATTTATACGATTAAATTATGTTTGAAGGCTTTGAACTAACCAAGTTTTTTCCTCCTTTTTCTGTTAATGTATAGTTTTAGTTTTTCTTGGGTATTTTATTTTTTTTCTACTTCGTTTTATATTTATTTATTTTTTTACTTTTGAATATAATTTAATTTTGAATAATCTTATTTTTATTTTATAATATTGTATATTTAATAAAAATATAACATTTATGAATAACTTATTCAATTGTCTATTTTGCAACTTTATTCAAGCTATAAATAAAATTGAAAATTTCTCATATTTCATTTTAAAAGATCTAACAAACTAAAAATTAATTATAATGATGATACATATTCTACGTAATGAACTAAACAAATATGTTGTGATGAATTATTTCATTCCAAATGAAGTGATTTCAAATTTGAGTCTGATTCTATACTGCAAACCAATCTGCACTTAAATTTTATTTTATTTTTAAAATCTTTTATGCAATTTTGAAAAAAAAAAATCTAAATACTGACGTTTAAAAATGAAAAGAAATTTGGCCCTTATGATTTGAATTACAAAGTGAAAATTGGCGTATATAAACCAACCATGCAGTGATTGCTGTGAATTATGTGCCTTCAGCCGCAGTGATTGGTTTCCTGAGACATTTGGCAAAATTTCTCCAAAACTCAGTCGTCCAAAAGCATTATTGGAGAATTTAAACAGAAAAATTTTCTCTGAAAATATAATCAGGCCCTAAAATTCTCGTCCTTTTGCTTGGGACTTCGGCTCTTTTCAAACCAAACGAAGCATTTGTGGTAGGGCTCGAATCGCTTTCTGCGAAGGAGGGAAAGCAAAGCGCTTTCGGCCCTCCTCGCCCTGCATTTTGTGGCCTCACAAAAATCAAAATCTAGGATGGGTTCGAGGGATAAGGCCACGGGAGAAAACTGAAAAGAAGAAGGAAATCGAATTCGAAATCACAATCTGAGAGGATGAAGATATCGGTGAAGCTCCAAGAACAGCAGCAGCAGAACCCCCGTCAGCCACCGCTCCTCGTACGTGCCAAAATACCGGTATCAGTCTTCACCCTTCCCTTGCTTTCCCACTTCTCCACCACCACCGCCCATCCCTCCGATCTCTCGCTCTCTCTCTCTACCAATTTCCCCTCTGGACCCTCCCTCAAACTCTCCTATGCCACCGCCACCTCCACCTCCGCCGCCGATACCCCTCCCCTCAGCCTCACTCTCAAATCAGGTACTGGCCTCTTTGGCTCGCCCGTCAACTCCCCTCTCGTCATCTCTGCTCGCTTCTCCTTCAACCCTTCGAATCCCAACCGCGCTAACCCCACTTTCTCTCTCTTATTCAAACCGCGACTGGGTTCCTTCTCTCTCCGAAAGTCCGCCTTCTCTCACGCGGAATCCAGTTTCCGCACCGAGCACGCAAATGGGGATGCGGAAGGAGATTCCACTTCCTTTGGGTTTGTGCCGGTAGAGAGACCTGCGAGCGTGAAGCAACTTTTAGTGGAAAAAAATGATAAAGCTTCCATCTTTAGGGGGATTCAACTGGCCGCGAGGACTCAAATACCGGTGGCGAAGAGAGCGGCATTGAATTTGAGATGGTGGGTGAATTTTGCCGAGGATCAAATGCCGGTTTTAAAAATCAATAAGATTGGTTTACACAGGGTTAATGATATTGTGAATAATGATGACAAGAAGAAGAAAAAGAATGAAGGTCGCGGGGGCGAACTAGAAGTAGAGGTGCTAAAGGGCATGTGTTTTTCGATGAAAAGGGAGTTGGACGTTTTGGCGAGAGTTAACAGGGAGATGAAAGGAGAGTTGGAAGAATTGAAATCGGGGCGTTTGGTCCAAAATAGTGGTGGAGAATTTAGGGAGGGCCTTCGGAAGAAGGCAATGCCTTGTGCTGAGGGTGCCAGTGGGTTTGAGCAGTGGAGGAGCAAGAGGACAGGTGGAGGCGAAAAGAGTGGCAACATGAATGGGAAGAAAGAAGAGAAGAATGATAGTCTTGCCATTGATGTCGAGAATGAGTTGCAGAGAGCCATAAAGGCTGCCGCGGCATCTCCTTAACCGTTGAGTTATAACCCTGTATGCAAATGTACATAAGAACAGAACGGGGTTGGTTTTAATTATATGTCCTATATTTCCGCGAGGTATGGAAACTAGTGATCCAAGAGATGACTACGGGCGTCCAAGCACACCTGAAGTAATAAAGTCCTGAAATTTTTACATGGTATTGTGCGAAATTGCAGGAAGAAATCATTGATAGACTTTTGAAATTGCTTTTAGCTGGCTATGTTGCCTGCCTGGACTCATTTTGACAATGATCTTAAAGGGCTGTTGTAAGTTAAGTTTGCACCCGCACTCTTGCGCTGTCATAATTCAATAGCAGTGTTCTTGCACTGCACTGCATCTTTTTTGCTGCTTGTAAAATGAAAGATCCTGGTGGTAACATGTTATAAATGGGCATACTTGGTGAGACTCGTGGAGCCATGGAACATGATTGTTAGTCCAAGGAAACATCGGTTGCAATAGGTAGAAGGTAAAACAATTGTTTTACATGACTACCAGTAGCATCACTGCATTTCTTTTGTCCAGTTTTAAGAGTTTAGTAATTATACCAATTAAATGGGGAGGTGGAATTTGATAGTTAAAAGATGGCTATAGCAGCTTGTGATATTATTAAATTTTATTTTCTTTGCCTGGTTCTTGTCTGTTAAGGATATGCTTGGATGTTAAGGATATCACTGCATTTCTGTTTGCCCAGTTTTAACAGTTTAGTAATTATGCCAATTAAATGGGGAGGTGGAATTTGATAGTTAAAAGATGGCTATAGCAGCTTGTGATTTTATTAAATTCTATTTTCTTTGCCTGGTTCTTGTCTGTTATGGATGTGCTTGGATGTTTAACTTTGCATTTCCTCCAGTTTTTCAGTTTAGTAATTATGTCAATTAAATGGGGAGGTGGAATTTGATAGTTAAAAGATGGCTACAGCAGCTTGTGATATTATTAAATTTTATTTTCTTTGCCTGGTTCTTGTCTGTTAAGGATATGCTTGGATGTTAAGGATATCACTGCATTTCTGTTTGCCCAGTTTTAACAGTTTAGTAATTATGCCAATTAAATGGGGAGGTGGAATTTGATAGTTAAAAGATGGCTATAGCAGCTTGTGATTTTATTAAATTCTATTTTCTTTGCCTGGTTCTTGTCTGTTATGGATGTGCTTGGATGTTTGCAGACAGTAAAGCCCGTTTTCGCAAGTAATTGTGGTTTGTTGGAATATAATCATGGTTTGCAAGAAATTTTGTCACAGCAGGTTGATTTCAAGACTTAATTTTACAAGAACACCTTGTTTGATTGCATTTGTTTTTTTGCAATTTAACAGTTGAATAATTATTTCCACTAAATGAGGAAGCAACATTTAATCGTGTGGAGGTGGATGGAGCTAAATGAGATTTATCCTGATTAGTGAAGATTGAGAACTGCTTGGTTATTGCTAACCAAGAAGTCCGTTTTGCACGACGTGCTTCATTTCTATTGCTTTTTGCTCAGGCATGGGTTAAATTGCTCGCTCTTGAATAATAAACAGAAAAAATCCTTGTACTCTATTATTCTGCACAATCCTATAGATCACGATTGGGTGTGAATATAAACATACTTCTGGGAAGAAAGCTTTCATTGCCTTGTTTGGAAGGGACTGACATGGATGATGTATGGATGATGTTAATGATCCAGTTCTTAGGATTGTAATCGAGTTAAGTCTACTCGAGTTTGACTCGATTGAGATTTTTTAAAGCTCGAACTTGAGTTGAGTATTCGAATTTAAACTCGAGCTCGAGTTCTAAATACTTATACAAAATTCGAGTTTCGTTCAAACTTGAGTCGAGCTCAAGTTACTCGATCAAATTGAATTGAGTAATTGGTTTTCGAGTTCGAGTTTGACCGAGCTCGAGTCAAGCTACTCGATCAAACTGAATTGAGTAATTGGTCTGGTAACAGTCGTCCTTTGAGGTCTTTCATTGTCTGTCTCAATGCAGCGGCTACTGAGAATTGAGAAGGTAAGAGTTTATCAATGAGCTTAATAGGGTAGTTGCCAATGCAGCCGGAAAGATACATGTCATTTGATTGGTTCTGTATTTTGCTTGTTCAGATTCTATGATCTACTGGTTTGATCCAATATCATTAGCGTATTTGGGTAGTGAATGCATCATGATGATGTTACCAAGTCTTCGTTTATTATGGTTGCTTCATGGCAAGGTTGTTGCATCTATGTTATAGGGCTAAAGGGAACATATCAAAGTGGTGTCTCTATGGTTTTGTTCATTTTCGTTTTTCAGAGATGTGTTCTTAGATTTGTTAGTTTAGAACATTATGTAAAAGCAACAAAAGAAAGAAAGAAAACAATTTCAAAACTATAATAATTGTAGTGTGCATGCAATGTTAAAAATGACCTTGTCTTTTGGGTGCTTTTGTGACATGGATGTTGAGCAAATTAAATTAAATGAATAACATGTATCGGTGGAATTTTTGAGATAATATATCAATATGTATTCCTATTGAATGTCCATTTTACAGATAAAATATATGTTCTCGCAAAAAAAGATTTAATTACTTTGAAGGTGCTACTTTTCACCTTTTATGTAAGGTTTTTTAAATTTTTTTAATTGTTAAATTGAGTAAAGTATTTGATTTAATATTTTAGAATGTGAAGGTATGTTATCTTATATTGTCAAACTAAATAAAGTTGAAAATCTTAAATTTATTCACATTAATTTAAGGTGTTTTATCTTAGAAAACTAGTTTTTCAATGTTTATATTTTATTTTTACTTTGAAATTATTAAGTTTTTTTCTTGAAATTTCTTTGTTAATTTTTTTGTTGATGATTGACCCTTAAATTTTATATATTACATCATAATGCTCATCATTTTGTATATTAATGGATTGAATTTATTACATAAAATTAATCTAATATTATTATTTGCGTGTGTGTGCATTTATATATATATATATATATATATTATTTTATAATTAAAATTACTCAAACTTTTTAATTATTCAAACGATCGACCAATAAAATAAGCACGAAACAATAAACCAAGCAGCTCATCAATTCAATCATCAATTCAATTTTGAGTACATTGCCCAAGATAGTACCTCTAGGTTGTTACAAACGAGTGAAGGCATGCCCTCCATATTTGGACATTAATTTTTAAAATGCAATATTTGAATTTTTAATAACTTAATTTGAATAATATATGGCTAAAAATAATTAAAAAAATAAATGTCAAATAAAAAGCAAGTAGTTAAAATTATAATATACATTACACAATAATCATGAATTAAAAATTTTGAAAATCACTTTAAAAATATTTTATTCATTTTTACCAAAAAAATGGTTAAAAATATATTTTTCATTTTAATCACAAACCTGATTTTTAACTTAATTTCTACTACTTTTCATTGGTTTTTAGAGGCAAATGGTTTAAATGTAATCAAATTAGAGAACCAACTGGTTCTCAATTGAATTGATCGATTCCGTTCAATTTTCAAAGCGTTACTTGGTATGTTTTAGATGGGCTTTTTTAAAAATGGAGAAATGTTACAATATCGTTAATTTGATTTAATGTTAAATTTATTAAGGAAATGATAAAATAAACTCGTTTGGAAGAAATTGCAGTGGCAAATTGGACTTTCTAACTTTCAATTTATGATATTTATTTTTTCAAATCATTCATATCACTGGTAGAGTCTAATTATATAAGTTTAATAATAACAAGAACAAACAATAACTACGATGACAATAACAATTTATATTATATATTAAGGTTAAATACTATTTTGGGAATATAATTTGTGTAGTTGCTAAAATGCTTTTATTTTATATATATGTAGTTTTTTCCTTCGCTCTATCTAAATCTTTATTTACGTTATTATCTTTACTCAATTTTAATTTATTATATTTTATATTTTTAATTTTATTATATTATATTTTTCAAGCTTTTTCTTATTTTGTATTATAAAAAGATTTCATTAATATTTAAAAATGTAATTAATTAATTTATATAGTTGTGCACACGAACAAGTGTGCTTTTCATTGCATGGTACAGAGGCTGCGAGATTGCTTTCATGCTCCACTTGATCATCCTAAAGACAAAGATTTGAGAATTTTCTTTTTCGTCTTACAGCTGTAAAATTTTCCCTTAAAATATTTAAAGGATATAGCCATCATCAATTCATTAGTATATTAGTTTAGGAATTTTTTTTTGTTTTATTTATGTTTTAGTTAATTTGTTTGAATTCATGTCTTAAGTAGTTAATTTCTATTTTGTTACACATGCACTCTTAAACAAAAATTTTTAATCTTGACATCTTTAATTCTCACTTTTTGTTGCATTGGTGGCCCCTCAAACCTGGCAATTTTTGGCCAGAAAGTAAGTCGTCTTGATCATATCCATTCACAGTCATATAGTTTCCTTGTGTTCCATGTCTCGATTTTATTTGTTAAAACTGGAGGAAAAGTTGCAAGCAATTTCAAAGCTTCAGCAACAGACCAAAATAAACAAAGAAACAAAGGGTTATACCTCTAAAATAAGGTGTTCATAGACGTACTCGAATCCTAAAAGAAGGTTGTTCTTTTTTAACTTTAACCTAAATTATTCTCATTTTTTGCTAAAAAATGTTGGAGGTTGTGGCTATTTTTTGGGGTAGTTTGATCCACCCATTTGCCGTAGGTCCAAGAATGATATTTGCAGGAGGGTAATACATAAATACAATAGAACTAACCAATTCGCTCAAACCATCTTAAATTGGCCACAAATTAATAGTTAAATTTTTTTTTATAAATTGTAATAGCTTGTAAACATGCCACTTTCATGTCAAGTGGTGAATTCAACAATTGCAATTTGTTTAGAAATAACAATAGAGATGGGTGATTGCAAGTAGCTACCATGCAAGAAAAAAAAATTTGGTGCAGATTAAGGTGGGGGCTGGTGCAAGGACGAGGACGAGGTGACTTATCTTTGTCTCGTCTCTAACCCCACCGTACATAAATTAATTTATATGCTCATTCTATAAATATTGAAACACAAAACTTTAAAAGAATTAATTGTGAAGTATTATATATTTCGACTATGATAAAATATAAATATTGTTACAAAAATTAATATTTTTCATTTCAAAAAATTGTAAAATAAGGCGAAATCAAATTCATTGCTATTTTCTCTCTTGAATTTTAACTTTTCACTTTATATTTTTCTTGATTTTTGTTATATATTAATTTGGTAAACATTTATTACTTCTAGTTCATATAACTCTCAAATAATTAATAATTAATTGTTCTATTTCTTGTGTTTTTTGGTAAATAGATTCAATATACTCTATTTTTTCTATATTTATCACTTTATTTTGGATTGAATGTGTGTGTGAGTTTTTGTATGTGTGTGTGTGTCATTGAATAATGAATTATCCTTTTGTTCTAAATTGATCATGTCTTATTCATCTATATATGATATTTGTATACAATTGTTGTTGGGTCAATGTTGATTCTTTTATTTTTAATGTAAAGTTCACTACAAAAAAATCTTTTTGTGAATAATATTTTTTGAGAAAATTAAATTTTGCCACATTAAGCATACTAACATAACAAATAAAGTTTTTATAATTATTTTAAATGTGCTAATATGACGAATATATTATTTTTATGAAATTAATGGGCATAGAAGATTTTTAGTAATTTATGTTGAAGTAAACATAATTATTTTTTAAATGTAACTTTTTTAATCAAAATCAGGTTTTTTCCTATAAACACCCTTGCAATAACTGGAGTGAGGAATTGGTTGAAAAAGGGGGGCGATTTCTAACAACTAAGCGGGGGATGGGGGAAGCATTTTCCATCCCATTGACATCTCAAAATCTATCTAACTTGGGACTCGACCTTTATATATGTGTGTATTTAGTAATGTGTACTTCAATGACAATTAAAACTTTTTATTTATGCAATCTATTATATAATGAAACATAGTCTAATAGTATTTATATTTTTCTATTTTTCTTAATTTTCATCATTGTTTTGATCATGATTATGAAAATTTCTTTAAATTTTAGCTACTACTTATACTTTTTAATGTATACTGAAAACATAATGACTTTGTAGCAAATTTCACCTTCTTTCTTGTTGATTCTTACTAGCATATCAAGTAAATGAGGCTTAATTTGTCCATATTTTGTGTTCATTTACTCTCATGTGCTAATTGAATTAATTTGGTGAGATTTAAATGAAATTTGGTTGAACTTGAAGGGTGCATACACTTACAAAAATTTGTCTAAAGTTTTAGGTCTTGCTCTCATAGAGGAAGAGCTTGCAGCTATAGAAGGAGATTTTACACCAGTGACATGCACAACAATAGAGAGACGAGGTCACGCACAGTTGAAGCTCATGACTGCAAGATGGGGAAACATGATTGCACGGAGTAGCAATATAATTAAACATTTTGACAAGGTTGATAGAGCAACCATGAAAGCAAGGCTTGCAACCATGAGGGCAATGTTCATAGGTGTAGAAGTTGACAACGAAGCTTATGTGGTCCCATGCTTAGGGCCATGGCAGTAAGATTGGATGGCACAGCCACGAGATGAAGAGCGACGCACAGTCATAAACAAATGAAAAAGGATAGTTTTGTTCAATCTTTATAATTTCCTTGTAAATTAGGGTTATCAGATAAGAAGGGAGAGTTTTTTTTTTTGTTTTTTTGATACTTAGAGAAGCTTGGAGAACAAGGGAGAATTGAAAAGCTAGATAAGATAGGAGGAATCCACACTAGAGTTGAAGATTGCACTGCATTAACAAACCACTCAAGACTAAGAATTTCTATTCTTTTCTTTAGTTGTTGAGTTTGTTGAATGAGGATCTAGCTATATTTTGATTGAATACTCTATGGATTGCTGATTTTTTTTCTAGGACCTTGTGTTCATGTTTGATAATTAATTTATGCATGATTTTATGAGTATTTGTTTTTGTTTCTATTATTCATAATTGACATTCTTAATCTCTTTAAAATTATGGCTACCATTTAATTGAATTTTGAACATTGATTTTTTGGACAATGGGTTCATATTACTAATCATGGAGCAAATTTTCAACTTAATTGGCTTGTGAGAACACACCTAATTTGAAAGTGGAACTTTAGGAGAGTTTGGAAAGATATTTTAATGACATTAAATTAACAATTTATGACAAAACAATTAAATTGATAATTAACGTAAATCATTATACATTGAGAATCAATTTGGTACTAGGGACTAGAGCTCTTCACTACTAAAAACTTGTTTTGTTGCATGCTATTTGCTTTATTTCAAGACATTAGTTAACATTTCCTCAACTATTTTTCTCTTCATCAATTTAGGGTGGCCTAATTAATATATATTCAATTATATTAATAGACACACATCCACAACCTCCCCACTCACCACCATACACTATTCCCATTTATATATTGTCATACACTTCACATCAAGTTTTGGTATTGTTGTAAGGGAGTGTAACTAACGCCATTGAATACACTTAGTGTATGCTAAATTAGGCTATTCCTTTCTTTTCTTTTTTATAAATGTTTTTCTTCTTATTTTCTTTGTCTAATTGAAACAACTTTGTGTAGGAAGGTTGTTGAAGTGTTGAGGGTAATTCTTGCATGCATTGTAGTAAAAGCCTAAATTTGGAGGACAATCCACCACACCTCTATAGCACCTCCCACCACCAAATCAATGAGCTACCCGTGATTATGTTCAACTACTAATGAATTAAAACATGATTAGAAGATCATTGGCAAATGTAAAGAATTTTAAGTTGGTGCCTGCATTGATTAACATGATGCAATTAAACTAATTTAGCTCCACATGAGTGTGCCAACACTCACTTGATGAGTTTTCTAGAATTATGTGATATAATGAAGTTTAATGGGGTATCTAAGGGTGTGATAAAGTTGAAATTCTTTACTTTCTCCTTGTGTGACCATGAGAGATTGGCCTCAAGGACTGTCACCTAGGAGCATGGTGACATGGCATGACATGATAAACAAATTCCTAACAAAGTTTTTCCCACCGACAACAACAACATAATTGTGCTTGGACATTGGGACATTTAAGCAGTTGGACTCAGAGGCACTCCTACAAGCGTAGGAGAGATTTAAGGAGCTGCTTAAAAAATGTATACAACATGAATGTACACTTAGGCTTCTGATAACTCTAGGTTTTTATAGTTTTTTTACTCGTTTGTTATCAATGTTTTTGCTAGTTACCTTGCTATTTGTGCACAAATTAAAAGATAAATTGATTTCAAATGCTTAAAAGTGTCAATCTAGTGTTTTATAAGTTCAGTGTTTTTGGATAAAAAATAACTGAGTTTAGAACATTTCCTACACTTAAACAAATTTTTGATGTGTGTAGGTCACAATTGTGAGGAGTGTGTTAGCAATAGCAAGGAAGCCCTCTGCGGGCTGTGAGAGATGATTTCGCACCGAGATAAGGAAAGTAGCACATTCTAAAATTGTCTGTTGTCAACACTCATGATCATGAAAGCACTACCACAACCACATGATTAGTGTCATTACCACACTAAAATTAAATTTATAGAAACTAGTACCATGGTGAGTATAGGTGTCGAATCCACGAGGAGAGATGTGTGTGTCTATTAATGTAATTAAGATTTTATTAGTTAAACCACAAAAATAGAAAGCAAATGAAAATAATGAAAGAAAAGCAACCACTTGGAAAATAGGAACAGTAACATGAAGTTTGGAGTTCGAGTAATTGAAAATTTTAGCCTCTTGTATTGTGTTGGTTTTGTATGTATGTCAGTCATATTAATTATCAATTTAATTATACTGGTTACAGATTATTAGTCGTAAAGTTTATAGGATATTCTTCTAAAGTCTCCCATAGCTTTAACTCTATTAGGTTTTGTCAGACTAAATTAAGTCAAGTAGTTTTGTGATTAACAATGTTTTACCCATACTAATCCTATGGTTTCACTCTTGTTATTCTTACCGAATTAATGCTCGCCAATTATTGGTTTAGTGTGCAGGTTTCACTCCATTTATTCTCGGCACAACCACAAATTAATTAATGAATGGCTAATTCCCCTAATTACTATTTAAATCTACAATTGTGAATGACTCGGGCAAGGATAATTAATCAAAAACTTATGCACACTTATTTCACCAAATACAATCACAAGTGACCAGACAATAATTTAGCAACTCATATTTAATTGAACGAAAACCATAGCTAAATTATTCAACATCTAAACAACTTGAAAATATAAGAAAAAGTTTAGAAAAATTTAGTCTGATATTCGTAGGTTGTGTGGACAATTCAATACTCTTCAATAATGGTGTGAATTCCTCATCTCCAACACTCAATTCTTGATTCCTAGGTTTTCTAAATGCTTACAAGATAAAAAATAAACTCAAAGATGCTAAAATCCATGTGAGAGTGTGTATTTATAGGTGCATGGGTTAGGGTTCGAAAATACACAATAGAAAAGATGAAATAGTCCCTGAAAAATTATGCAGATCATTGCCCAACTGTGTCTTGTGTTGTGGTTCATGGTTGCTACATTAGTTCTTGTGGCCACACCATCTACATTTGTGGCTACAAAAATCACACAAGCTTGTTTCACAAACTTGTAGCCATGCCATACCTTGTGGTCATGGAGTCACTTGTGACTAATTTTGTCTCCTAGACAGTATGCATCAGGGTTCCATTTTTGACTTATAAACATGGCTCTTGCAACAGCACCATCCATCCCTGCAGCCATGACCAATACCTGCAAACAATTCCAGAATACTCTGTTGTTGCAAATATATCTCTTGCAGTCGCAAACCTCTTTCTTGGGGGTGCGAGACCTGCAATTCGAGCCAACAATTTTTCTAAGTGTAGGAAATGTTCAAATTCATTTCTTTACCACAATTACTACACTTAAACACCTTCTAATTATCACAATTAACTTATTTACATCCATGCAAACGTAATATAACCATTTTATGCTCCATTGCATCCAAAATCCAACCATTTAGGGGTGAAAATATGCTATAATTTCGTGACTTATCAGACCTCCGCACGTACACATTTTTTTGTTCTTTAGCAAACACTCTCTTTCCCAATTAAAGATGTGATGAATGAAATCATGAAAACCTGAATTTGGCCACCCTTCTTAATTTCAAAAGTTAAAATACTCAAACGTTACATAGTTCACAATCAGTCAAGATCACAACACCATTAACTCGAGTGTTTCCAACATGCATTCCCCTGTGAGTGTGTCACTTCTCAACTCCTAATAAATTCTATCACTTGATGATGGTATGGCTATCCCAAGACAATTACCTCAAAAGCAGTTCATTTTAAGTATTAATTCACTTTCCTTTGACTAAGTTCAAGATCAATAATAACTAATCTCCAAATTTTTGGTATGGTTGACTTGCTTGTGTATAACCTTATTCTCTTTTATGCATGCCCTAAATTTTATCCGACTTATTTCATAAGAAAATAAATAAATAAAATCAAGATTTTACCAATTAAATCATTCCCCAATATTATCAATAATATTAGTACATATTTTGCTATCATAGCCTTCAAAATTTTGGGGTATTATATTTTAAATATATTTTCTCTCATACATATATGTGTGTTTGTAAGGGCGCTTACATTTTATATTTTTTTTCAAACATTAAAAATTGATCATTATTTTTATAGTGTGACATTACGTGTACCAGAACGCCAAAAGTAAACTAACCAAACATATATTTACTATTTTTTCACTATTTACAAATTTTTACATAAAAAATAATTATTTTTTTGTCCTTAAAAAATTTAAATCAAAAGATAACTTTAAGCTTATGGTAAAATATTCAAAAAAAAGTAATAAAGTACCAAATTAATTAACGTATCTTCTAATTTAAGATATTGCTTATAATCATCAACATATCAGCAATCTTTCTTGATATTGTGAATTTGAGAATGCCTAAATGGCGCCCCTTATTACTTTCTTTCATTCTTTCCTATATTTTACATTTTGTTTTTTGAAAGCACCACTTCAACTCACAACCAGGTTTCTTTATTTAATTTTTCAAAATTAAAATATTTGATTTTTTTAATTTTTGGTTTAATTATTTAAGAATCCTTTAAGGTAAATGCATTAATAGAAAATTGAATGGTGATACAGGCCATAGTTTAGGTATTATTGATATCTTTCGAGCTATACTTGTTGCTATATAAGAATGAACTTAGAGAGTTAAACATATAAGTATTAGTGATATGCCTTCTAACGCCATTTATAAATTAGGGATACTTAACCGATATTGGTTGTAAATGTTACTTTTATTAATTAATAAAATATTGACAAGTATTTGATCAATATTCGAGTAGTATTTTCATATATGCAAATTTTGAATAGTATAAAGTACTACATATATCCATGTGGTTGTGTTAAGTGGGGGTTATGAATATGGACATAAGGTTGTCATAGTACATAATCACTAAACCAATTCGTGAGTTATAGGCACTCGAAAGGATATTAGAAAGTCAATACAATTTGCACACCTTATATTAGTACAGTAAGTGTCATGCCATTTAGTATGAGATATCAATAGTGCATGTGTGTGGATGCATTATTAGAGAATAAACATTTGAATAATGACTCGTAGAACGAAGCAAACACATAGAGTTCACTCTTTGCTATTAATATTTTACTTCGTGATTGTGTTAAGTATGATCGGACCTTAGACTTGAGATGACATTGTTGTTTTGTGCACGCAATCGTTAATGTGTTATTACGACATTAAAGACCAATATATATCCTAGTATAAGATTGGGTTATGAGTCTAAAATGTTATTACTTGGGTGCGTGAGGAGGCATGTATGCATTCAATAAGGAATTTGTATCCTTACAAGTGAATATGACATTTGTCTTATATAATTGATATTTTATGAGATGGAAATTCTTGACCAATGTACTGTATGATTGAAAAGGAGTTTTTGATAAAAGTATTAGTCTTATGAGGACATGTCGACAAGTCATATGATTGAGTTTGTAAGTTTAACTAAATACATTATTCTCACTTAGTTGTAACAAAGTAAGATAAAAGGTCTATACCACACAGGCTTAAAGCATTTGTCAAAGAAGAATTTAGATAATCACACACATAAGAACAAGGCAATGGTTTGAGGCATTTTCAAAATAGTGATCACAAGGCTTAAGAAATCTTGTAGATGAGGCTTGAGAAGTGTCATGGTGCATTAATTAGATTGCAGTTGGATTGGAGCAAATGAAATGATTTATTCCTCATTATATTTGTTAGTAATGAAATCATTAATTAGAAACATGACAGGCTTTTAATTTAATTAATATTGATCGGATCAAACGACTCTCATACGAATCAGACCATATAGCTTGATTTGTATACATTGAATTGCTTATATTAATTTGATTATTATAGAGAGAAGAATTCATGTATGTAATTGGATTACATGGGATATACTTTTAATCTGTTTGAGGATATAATGATTACTTAAAACATGTCAATTTAATGTGATTAAACTAATGCTAAATTTATCAAAAATAGATCTGTTAATTTGATAGTTAAAGGGGTTTTTCAAATAGATACTCATTCTACGAATGATAAAAATTGAGACGCTTCGAGGTCCTAACTCAGGGTAGCAACCTATAATTCATTAGTTTGAGAAACGCCAGAATTAATATGCATTTTCATTGTTTCATGTTTTATGTGCGTGGTGCGTGGGTTGGTCCTTCTAGGCCAATGTGATAGGTTTTGTTTTTTATTGGTTATAATTTTTCCACCTTGCATGTTGTTGTATTAGTTGTTTTTATAGCTAGCATGTCATTTTGTATTATTGTATTTTATTTTACTAGAACTAGCGATAGCATACATGTGCCTTATTGTAATTGAAAGCAAGGGGACAATGGCAGTTGTTCGATGTAACCAAGATGAATCTAGAGTAACAGAGAAGAAACCAAGACTTATTGTGGCAAGACAAGTCCATACAATAGGAATCCATTTAAATTAACTTTTGATCTTTATTTTAGCTTACAAAGATCAAATTTAGGTTAAGGATCATGCCATGTCATGTTTACATTATGCTTTATATGCATGAGTATGGAATGATATGGACTTGAATGCACTATAATGTCCATTAGATTAATAGATATTAGCATGAACTGGAATAATGGTTAAAATCCCTCATGAAAATTAAATCAATAATGTCACCCATACTTAAACACCTATCCAGCCTTCAATCACCAAAATGCATGTTTTGCCAAAGTAAAATGCATAAGGTTATCTTAGAAACATAGCATGAATAATGGTGCTAACTATGGATTTGAGATGATTAAACTTAACTAGGCCATCAAATTAGTTTTAGGCCTTCAGGCATAGAGGAGATTTAGCACGCTAGGACATATAATGTCAAAATCCCATAAAGGATCTAAAAGTTACATAAGATGTAATTGGTAATGAGTTACCTACCTAAATAACTTGACTTTAAGAGTCATGCCAAAGATGACTTATGGTTAGGTGAAATATAGATCTTAGCCCACTAAGTTAATGCAATGGTTAAAATGGCTAGAGATGCTCATAGTAAACAAGTGAATGATTCTGTAGATGTTGGATGCCTCATGTTAGCCATCATGAGCCCAAAACTTCAAAACAATTTGGAACACATAGAGGCCCATGAGATGATAGCTCACCTTCAAAACAATTTGGAACACATAGAGGCTCATGAGATGATAGCCCACCTCAAGGAAATGTTCCAACAACAAGCTAGGCAGGAGAGGTGAGAAACTGTCAACGCCTTGTATTCTTACTCAAGGGCTGAAGTTGTATCAGTGAGTGCTCATGTTTTGAAAATAAATGGCCACACTAATCACTTTGAGAGGCTTGAATTTCACATGAGCCAAGAGTTAGCCACAAGTTTGATCTTGAATTCACTACTTGATAGTGATGACCAGTATGTCATGAACTATAATATGAATAACATGGAGCAATCTATTCTGAACTACATGAATGCTTAAAACTGTTAAACAGAATGTTAAGAAAAGGCCTAATCATGTTCTAGTAGTTCAGAAATGGAAAATGATGAATGAAAAGAGCAAAGGGAAGTTAAAAGTTGCTAAGAATTTACAATCAGTATTAGTTGATCCCAAACCTAAGCCCAAGCTCAAAGTAAAGCCCCTTAAGGAAGGAGTTTACTTCTTTGCAATGAATCTAGTTGTTGTAAGAGAAATTGCAAACTCTATTTGGAAGATTTGAAGAAGAAAAGTAGTGAGACTACATCTTCAAGTATTTATGTTATAGAAATTAATTTATCTACTTATACTTCTTGGGTATTAGATATTGGATATGCTTCTTACATTTTGTGTAAGTGTGAAGGGCCTCAAAAGGAGTAGATAGTTAAAGAAGGGCGAAGTGGACCTACAAGCTGGAAACGAAGAAAAGTTGTTGCCTTATCAATAGGGACCTATGATTTAGCTCTGCAAAATGGGCTCTTGTTAACTTTGAACAATCGCTTTTATGTTTTTGCCTTGAGCAAGAACATTATCTCTGTTTCATATTTGGACGATGATGGTTTTTTTGTTTATTATTAGGAATAATAAATGTTTCATTTACCATAAAGACATATTTTTACGCAAATGCTGATTTACATGACGGTCTTCATGTTTTAAACCTTGATAAGCCCAACAACGAATCCATCTATAATATAAATACAAACAAATATATCTTTGTCATTGTTATTTAGGCCATATAAATGAGAAATGCATAGCCAAGCTCCATGAGAATAGGCTAGACCCATTTGATTTTGAATCAATTGAAATGCGTGCATCTTCTTTAATAAGTAAGATGACTAGGAATCCTTTAGTAGATACTATGAGAGGGCCATTAATTTATTAGGCCTAATCCATATTGATGTATGTGGTTCATTAAACACTATTGCTAACTGAGGTTATCAGTACTCCATCTCATTCATAGATGATTTTAGTATATGTGGTTATGTCTACTTAGTGAAACATAAATTTGAATCGTTTGAAATGTTCAAAAGTTTTCAAAATGAAGTACAAAACCAGCTTAGCAAAACCGTTAAATCACTTTAACCTAATCAAGGTGGTGAATATTTAAGCTAAGAATTTGATAATCATTTGAAATTATTTCGCAATTGACTCTACCAGGAGCATCATAATGGGATGGTATAGCCAAAAAGGAGGAATCGAACTTTACTAGATATGGTTCAATTTATGGTGAGTCAAATGGATCTTCCTTCATTCTTTTAAGGATATGCTTTAAAGACTACTGTGTTCACATTAAACCGAATTCCATCTAAGGCAATTGAAAAGACACCATATGAGACGTGGATTAGGAAAAGGCTTGGTTTGTCCTTTCTTAAGATTTGGGGATGTGAGGCTTATGTGAGATGTTAAGCGTCAAATAAATTAACAGCCAAATCTAACAAATGCCTTTTTATGAGATATCCTAAAGAAACTAAGGGATACCATTTAGATAATCCCTTGGAGAACAACGTGTTTAATGTTCAAAATGGCGTCTTCTTGGAAAGGGAGTTCATTTCTATAAGAACTATTAAGGCAAGATACATCTCAAAGAAATTCGAGAGCCAAAAATTGGGATGGAGAAACCACCAGTAGAATCTCATCAAAATTCTCAACTAGTTGTTAAGCCTACATAAGTAACACAAGGCCTACATAAGTCTGGTGAGATATGACATGAGCTTGAGAGAAAAGGATTTCTCATGACAAACTATTGTGATATATTGCTTATAGAGCCAGTCATTTTAACATAAACTTCCATTTATGGATTGAAGCAAGCTTATTAGAGTTGGAATCTTTGTTTTGATGAAGGAGTCAAAGAGTTTGGATTCATCAAAAATGAAGATGAACCTTATGTCTACAAGAAGACTAGTAGGAGTGCAATCGTATTTCTGGCCTCATATGTTGATGACATATTGCTCATTGGAAGTGACATCCCAACCTTGCACAATGTCAAGCCTTGGTTAGGGAAGTGTTTCTCAATGAAAGACTTAGGCGAGGCTGCCAATATTCTAGGCATCAAAATCTATAGAGATAGATTGCAAAGGTTAATCCAATTAAGTTAAAGCACTTATATAGACAAATTCCTAAAGAAGTTTAGTATGCAAGACTTTGAAAGAGGATTCTTGCCAATGTCTCATGGCATCATTCTTATCAAGACTCAGTGTCCTTTGACAAAAAATAAGCAAGATTGCATTAGTAAGATTCTATATGCATAAGCTATAAGGTCTATCATGTATGCTATGTTGTGCACTTGACTAGATATTTTATATGCTTTGAGCATAACATGTATATACCAGTCATAACTCGATGAGAGTCACTAGACAACTATTAGAACATCCTCAAGTACTAAAGAAGACCTAAAGATATGTTCTTAGTGTATAGAGGATTAGAACATGAACATCTCGTAAATGGTTACACAAATGCAAGTTTCCAATCTAACAAGGATGACATTAGATCACAGTCAGGATATGCGTTCTATTTGAATGGAGTTGTAATGAGCTAGAAAAGTTCTAAGTAAAGCACTGTGGCAAATTCTACAATGGAGATCGAGTACATAAGCATTAGATGTAGCTAAGGAAGCAGTTTAGATCAAGAAATTTGTCATAGAATTGGGTGCTATTCTTAGCATTACACATCTAGTTAACCTTTATTGTGACAATGTTGGTGTGATTGTGCAAACTAAGGAACCTAGATTGCATCAGCGATCTAAACACATACTCAGGCAATACCATCTCATTCAAGAAATCATTGAGAGAGGAGATGTGAAAATATGCAAAGTTCTAATATATGACCATGTTTTTGATCCATTTGCTAAGATTCTCGCATAAGCAAAACATGATCATCATACTACATCATTAGGTATTAGACAGATGTATGATTGCGCATAGTGCAAGTAAGAGTCTTTTAGTGATTATGGTCTAAGCTAATCATGTGAACATCGTCATTCTATTTTATGTGGAGGAATTTATTATTATGTTGCCTAAATGTAAGCTCTATAATAATATTTCCATTGATAATTGAAAATATTATTTTGAATGGCCTTAGTTACTCATTATTATGGAAATAATAATGAATTAAATGGAAACAATGATGAATTAAAATTAGTACGAGGTTTGATAGATGATTATGAGATGATCATATGTATAGAGATATAAATTAAACCCATAGGTACATTTTAGAGAACTGGATCGATATGTTGTGAGGTCACGACATGGATTATTGTCATAAGTAACACTCATGATAATTATGTTATTGAATTCTTAAACCTTAAGTCACCATAATTTCCCACATGAGAAACACAATGTTTTGACACAATTAAATACAATCATTAATTCGATGACTATAAAATTTTTTGTTGGACATAATGAGGATTATGTTGAGAGAGATGAGTGACTAAAATAGAATTTCTCCCTCTCATTATAAGAGAGATATCTTTGGGCTCTTCGATAAGTAAGATTGAAAAATGCATGACCATGCTCAAATGAATTGATGGAGAATTTAGTGTCATTTGTTATATCCGTCAACTTGGTGATCAAGATAATATGATTGAGTACTATAAGAGTAATAGTTTTCATGTCTTATGTTCAATCTAGATATCGTGAGATAAAAGAATTATGACATAAGTTATGGATTAAATTGTTTTAGATTATTGATATTCATTTAACTTGGATAATCATAATGCCTTATTAGAAGCCACTTGTGATTTGTAGGATTAAAATGACATTGAGGCTCACTGTCAATGTCAAGTAAGCCTACGGGGTCGCACACTTGGATTGAGCTAAGACTGACTAACGGTTAATTTCATATAAATCCATTAAATTTAGATTTATTGAATTAAAATTAACTTAATTCTCTCTCTAGAATTTTGTTTAATATTCATGATTTAAATTTTTAAAATTAACTTAATTCTCTCTCTAGAATTTTGTTTAATATTCAGATTTAAATTCAATTTAAATCATGAATATTAAAAAAATTGAGAAAGAAGCAACAAGTTTTAGATTTGTAGGAGAAAATTTTGTTGTCCTTAATTGTTAAAGAATTATAGATAGACAGAATCTCTATACTTATTGAAAGGATTTCTATCTATAATTAAGTCATTAATACCATTAATGCATGAGAAGATTTCTATCCACGAGCCATTATTGCATGGGTCTCTATCTAAAATCAAATCCCTAATGGTAAAGGATTTTTTTTTCTTTAAATACACAAGATACAAAAGAAATAGTGATTAGTTCTTGCAAAATCCGAAAACTAGAGAGAGAAAAATTAAGAGAATATTTTTGTGAAAACATTATAGGGTGCTAGCACACCTCTATTTGTCTAGATGCTTGATCATGTGGACACTGTAGAGGGTGTTTGTTCTTGCAGTAGTGCCTGAGATTTGAAACGATTAGAATCAATTTTTGCAAAAAACAAGTTAGATGCCTTTGATTTTTCTTTGATTTTTGTTAAATTACAATGATCCACGGGAATGATTTTTGAAAATTAAGTTTCTGCTGCGGATTTAGATGCATTCCTTGGTCTTAAAATCTCAACGGTTTAATCATGCTTTGAAATAGCTTCCTAAGAACGGTTTCATTTAACATAACTCCAGTCATAATAATTCTTTCTTCAATTCTTTTTCACTGTTTCTCCACAAACTTAAAAAAATATGACTACTACTTATGCCTCCACATCACAAGCCCACCTATTTTTAGTTGAAGCATGTCCATCACCACCAATAGTTTCTTAGCAAAGGCAAGTAAAAACCTATACTATTGAGGAAGAAAGCAAAGGCTACAAAAGTCAAGAAGATGGCTGTCAGGTTATTTTTATTCTCTCTTTTGCTCTTTTTTACAATTTCTTCAACAAATTTTGTCTCCTCAAATTTCAAATAATAGAACATACTCCAAAATTTAGTGTTCTTACATGTGCTTCAAATTATTTCTATTACACCACTTATATGAATAATTTGTTGTTCTTAAAACTATTTATGAAAATTTCTTCATAATTGAAGTAGGAGAAAATTTAATTGTTTGAATAATAAATTGGGTAAGCATATCATTTAAGATCTATTTTAAAAAATTATAATTGCTCACTTTATAGGTGTTTTCTAAACAATTTGAATATTCTCCAAATACAAGTCCAATTTTCTATTCAACATATTGTACTCCGTTAAATAGTTGTACAAAACACCCTTATGGACAAAAGAAAAGAAATAAAGACCAGTAAAATCATCCAACTTCAATTTTAGGTTAAGTTCATCCTCTTTATATATATATATATATATATATATATATAATTCAAACATTGTCTTTGAGGAATGTAATTTTTCATTAACGCCCAATACTGTGAAAGGGCATAATTTCACAAGAAAGGTTGCATATCTTCAAATAAGGGGTTGAATGGTTTCATAGGCTTGAAAGGTTGCATAATTTCAAATCAATACTTGAAAAAATTGCAATTTTAAACATGATTTTTTGGAAAGATGTCAACAAAAACAATAATAAAAGAGTTGATCACAAATAACCTTAGATATACTACTTATGAAAATAATTTTTTCACTCTCATCTTTCAAATTCACATACGCTATTTTTGTTTTCATTTGTCTATTCAAAAAATATATATATTACGATCATTACATTTTTAAAATTTTTTTCTATCTCTTTCTTACTTTTATATAATATTTTTTAAAAATACACCTACATTCAAAAATGAAAACGAACATATCTATCATTATTAAATTTCATTTATAAAATACTCGTTTTTGCTCCTTCCATATAAATGACATCTAAATAGAACTCTAGAAAACCTAAGCTAATCAAATGAAAGAATGGGTTAAAAGGACTATTTAGAGAAGATGGTGAAAGCTAGCAAGAACCATAATAGATGCCAATGCGGCTGACTTTTGTATGCAATTGGAGGAAGTTTGGCACACACAAAAAGGGGACAAAATGAGATATTACTTCATAGTTCATAAATAAATAATAATAATAATAATAATAATAATAATAATAATAATAATAATTAGGCCATGTTTATTTCTCTTTTAGAAATTATTCATTACCAATTAAAAATTTTACAAATCAAATATATTACCACACAATATTTTTTCAAATTCAAATTCATATTTTTTCTTCTCTTATATTTTACAACTAACTAATAATTTTTTAATCATTATACTTATTCTCAATAAAATCAATACTTATTTATATAATTTTTTTACTCACATTCATTTTTTATTTTCCTATAAATCTATCTACTATCACATCATTTAATTATTATTACATAATAAATATATATAAAAATAATTTTCTTATCCATCCAAATTTTACAAATCAAATATAAGTTTCATCCTCATTCAAATTATCTTTCAACCGAATGCTAATTGGGAAACAAACATAGCCTAAAAGTTTTGGTTTCGTAGAAAATATATTATCTAACATTCGGATCATGTTTCACTATAACTCTGGATATTGTTCCTATTATAATAATTGTTTAATATAATAATTATTATCTTATTATAAATTAATAATCAAATCTATAATTGAACTCATTGCTTGAACTCAAATATGAGCAAAATTTTACTTATTATAAAAAATATAATAAAAGTATTTTAAAATTCAAAATATATTAGAAAATTTTAACAAATAAAAAAAATGGAACGAACGGAAATATATAACAAATACATTAGAAAAAATTATAAAATTACATTGAAAGAGATTTAAAAATGTAAAGACATTAGAATAAGGGCATTAATGTAACTTCACAGTGTGCAATTAAAGATTGACCTATGTCTTTAATAATAATATAGGATCGAAAATTAATAGCATATGATAAAGTTTAAAAAGAATAAAATAAAAATAAAATAAGTAAACGATGGATATAAAAGCTATGATAAAAGCATAAAATTATAATAAAAGAGAATCAAGAATAGAAAAATAATATATAAAATATCAAAATGAGAACCATTTATAACATTCTATGTTCTGACATAAAAATTGGTTAATATCGTTAATAGCAAAGGACACTAATATGTGGGCCGACTGCAGCAAAGTTGGATTGTAATGACATAAACAAAATTTCAGGGCCAAAAAAAAATTCTTCAAATTTTGAAATGCGAGACTGTAACTGCTGAGATTATATATTAAAACATTAATAATGAAAGAATTAATATATTCTTGAAATAGTTGCTGGGTTCGATGTCGCCGACTTGATTTATTAACTTATTTTTATTAATTAAGATATTTAATCTATTTTTATGATATGGGCCGGGAGAGATTAATATACTTCAAGGGTGTCTGCCTAAATTTATTTTTTATATAATTTATAAGATATTTTAATATTTATAAGTTAATAGTTTTATTCTAAAAATAAGTCAATAAATGTTTGATAAGATCATCTTACAAGATTTTATTAAAATTTATAATTGTAATTTATTATAATTTTTTGATGTAATAAAAACAAAAATAAATTAAATACTATTAATGAAATATGATTTAAGGATATTTAAATTATTTTTAATATACAAAATGAAGTAACTTATATGATGTAAAAAAATAAGTTGGAAATAGTCAACTTATTTTTTAAAAATTTATAAATTTCTAATATCTTATTTTTTAAGTTTATAAGTTCATTCAAACATCTTCTTAATTTTACTTATGCTATATTTTTAAGCAAAAGGAACTCATAATAACCTATTTTTTTTATTTGTTAAATTATTAATTATATGTATTTTATTTACCTTTTATTTTATTTGTTAATTTTATCTTTTTATCTTTTTTCTCTTTTCTCTCAAGAAAAATTTGATTTTATCTCCTCTTTGCTCCCGCCTCTAATTTGCTCCCGCCTCTAATTTCTTTTCTTTATCTCGTATAAATTTAAAATTATAATTATATTTATAAATAATTTTTTATTCATTATTAAAATAGAAAAAAACATGATACTTTTATTCTTATTTTAATTGATATAGTTAACCCTTTTTTAATTAATATGCATGGCAATAGTGTGAATAAGACATTCTATTTGACTCGAGTTTTATTAAATTAGATAATATTTTTAATCTAATTGAGTTCAAATTTTAACTTAAACAAATTTTCTAAACACAATTTTATTAGTTAACTAAAATTATAGTTGGATTTTAAAGTTTACGAAATTAAAACGAGCAATGTTTGAATAATTGTCTAAGTTATTCGGTTCATTCACGCACTCCCATTAGTAGTGTCAACACTATTTGCTTGTGCCCTTCCAAGTGCCAATTGCGACCTTAAACTTATTATTGTAGTAATTTTTGGTTTTACTTTTGCTAATTTTTTATTTTATATAATCAAATTAGGCGAACATGATAGCTATGTTTGCATTGCATTTTTTTCATCTAAAAACATATAATATAATCATTACATATTTTATATTTTATCTTTTATAATATAATCATTACATATTTTATATTTTATCTTTTATAATATAATCATTACATATTTTATATTTTATCTTTTTCTCTCTTGTTTTAAAACAATTGTTAAGAAAACATACACTTAGAAACATAAATAAACAAACATTACTGATATTTTTCATTTAGAAATTATTTTTATAAAAGTTAAATGCAAACAAAAATTTTGATATCATCATCTTGTTTATTTGAAAAAGAAAAAGATAAAATAATGAAAGGCGAAACGACGGAGTATAAAAAATGCCGAAGTGCCTCCGACCCGATTGAGGAGGAGTCCTACGGAACGAAATCTACAAGAGGCGCACGCAAAACCCAGGGAGGAGCGAGCAGCCTCGAAAAAGAGGCGCCATACAAATAATCGCATAGCCAGGAAGACCACACGCGGGGGCAGACGTTATTGCATACAAGCCATTATATGCAGACCGAGCATGGCGTCTTTGGTTTTGCCAGTGCGAACCCCGTCTTCTACTTCTTCTCTATTCTACCGCCGCTGCTATGTTGGCCATCCCATCGTCACTCGAGGACGAACGTTTTCACCCAGTGCCGCCGTATGTTCACCGACTTTCTTCTCTTTGTCATTCTCTTAATTGATTTTCTTAACTAATTCTGTGTAAAAACTGCACCTTTATTATGTTTTGGATTTCGTTTTTTGAAGAACCAGCGTCCCGAACTTTCAATTACGACCGAACGAATATTCGGTTTATAATTTTTTTTTTTGTGTGGAGTTAAACTAGTTTTTAGGATATGTGCGCACTTCTAATTGTGCTGTTTGATATTAGAAATCTGAGCTCACGCAGCCAATAAATGGAACGCCTGCTGTCCCTGTTCTCAACGATCAAATATTACCTAAGTTTTTGCAATCAAAGCGATTGGATAATGCGGTGAAGAAAAGCAGGAGTAACAGGATCAAGATATTCTCGGGCACAGCCAATTCTGTGCTTTCTCAGGTGAATGCCGGCCCACTTGGGTTGTGTTTTCTTAGGCTTAAATTCAGTGTGAAAGTTGTTGCTGCTGGATTCTTGCTCGTTCGCTCTCTCGCTCTCTCTCTTTCTCTTTTTTTCCCTTGTTTTTGGTGTTCGTTTTTGTGCATATATACTGGTAGTTTTCGTCTGTTAAGTAAAGCAGATTCCATTGATTATGAAGACTTTCCCTTTTTCTGGTAGACCAGGGTTTACCTTGTGAAGAAACTGAGCTAAACCTTATGAAGAAACTTAGCTCCAACTTCAGATGAATTGGTTCTTAATTTAGTTGTTAAATCAATGGACTTTATTTATGCAAGAACACGAATAACATATTTTAAATTCCTCCTTTCGTGTGGCAAGTGGTGGTACATGAAAACCCACCATATATTAAGAAACATAATTTAATTGCTTTAGCTTGAGAAGGGCTAAACTGAGAGGTAGGAGCATGAAAGTGGAAGGATCAGCGTGATAAGGAGGGAAAATCCTGAATCGAATTGATTGAGTGCTAGTATGGAGAGAAACGAAAGAACCATTGGCATTTGAGAAATGAATCAAGAATTTCAGATTTACAAAATGTGAGCATCGGGTGTTGTTGTGAGTGCATGATGTATGCTATAGAGTCATATGATAACTTGGATAGTTGAAACTAAATGGTCTAGGTGGGGTTCAATATGTTTTAGCTGATTGTTTCTAAATGAACCAATTTATAAGAAGCAACTATTTATGCATCCTGGTTTTTGTGATGGTTGCTTTTCAAATCATGATTCTTCTAACCATGTTACCTTTGGGGCCTTTACTTCCCTGACTCAACGGTAACTAGCCCTCAATGCATATTTCCCCAAAATTATTGATTTCAGCTATATTTGTCACTGATCATTTCTGGAACATAAAATGATCAATGATAGAAGTGATTAACCATAAGATCATGTTTTGGCTTCTTTTGGCTTTGTTCAATAATTAAGCCTCTAACTTTTGCTCATGTCTAGGCTATAACATTTGTTGAGCACTAGATTGAAATGAGCTAGAGGGTTATAAGATTCTCTTTTAATTTCACAATTTCAATTGTTATGGCTTTTGTTTGTTCAATTTATTGGCTTGATGTAAATCATATATTGTGATTGTAGGTGCATCATATTTGGTGATATGTTTAGGAATGTGAACCTTAGGTGATAGCTATACTTGTAGATGGATGTTAACTTTCCTCATTTAAATAGTTCAGTTGTGTGTTCTATATATTCTATCTTGATGCATTTTATTTTCTTACATATAAATTCAGAGCAAAGGATCTTGTTATGATGTAAAGATGGCTAAAGAGTTGGATTGGTTATGTGACAACAATTAGGATGTGAATGAATATGAACTGATCTAATTTGTTTGTGTGTTTGTTTTATTGTTGTTTGTATGTGTATTTGATTGTATGTTTTTCCTGGGAATTCTTTTATGTGCGTTTTTTTATCTACTTTTGTTGAACTCATGTAATGTACCATCCCAGTGCAGGAAAAAAATCATGTTATTCTACTTGAAAACAGCTGACATGATATTGTTGCTTTTCTCTGATTTGCATATGCACAGTTTTCTTTGTAGCTTGCCCGCAATGAACTTTTCATGGACTCGCTGCACAGTGCTAATATAATGTGTATATGCATTTTTTGCATAAATGAATAATGATGTATAAAGAAAATAAAAGAGCTAAAATTTAAGGAAGAATCTGAGTAGGCTGGCTTTTCTTACTTATTTAAATTTACTTCTCTATTATATGATACATTGCCTTTGTATAATTTAGGAAATTGCATGGTATATGGGCCTCGACCTAGGAAAAATTAATATCAAGCGGTTTGCTGATGGAGAGATTTATGTTCAATTGCAAGAAAGTGTTCGTGGCTGTGATGTATACCTGGTCCAGCCCACCTGCCCTCCTGCTAATGAAAATCTTATGGAGCTTTTGGTAATGATAGATGCTTGCCGAAGGGCTTCAGCAAAAAATATAACTGCAGTAATCCCATATTTTGGATATGCTAGGGCAGACAGAAAGGTAAGTTTGATAATATATTGACTCATTAGATGAGTTCTGTATGCATGGATACTTAATGAATATATATGTTCAAGACAGAAATTTAGGAAATTGGAAAGTTTCTCAGGCTATGTGGCTAGAAATAAGGAGAGACATTATTAATTGCATTTCACACTGCTGATTACTCTTTTTGCTATCACTAGACCCAAGGACGTGAATCCATTGCTGCCAAATTAGTAGCCAATCTTATTACAGAAGCAGGTGCTGATCGTGTTCTTGCATGTGATCTCCACTCTGGTCAGTCCATGGGTTACTTCGATATTCCAGTGGACCATGTATACTGTCAGGTATTTGCTGAAATGCTTCCTTTTTCTTAGTTAAAAGGTTCCCTTTTTTCTTAGCTGTCTTGTTATAACATATTTGTTTTGTTTTGTGCATTTTGTGCAAAAGCCCGTCATCCTTGATTATCTTGCCAGCAAGAAGATATGTTCCAATGACTTAGTGGTGGTCTCACCTGATGTTGGAGGAGTTGCAAGAGCACGGGCTTTTGCCAAGAAGTTATCTGATGCACCTTTAGCCATTGTGGACAAAAGGCGTCAGGGACATAACATTGCTGAGGTAGTTTTCCCTTTCCAGCTTATCTTCTTTTTGTTGGTATTTTCACAAGTTTATATTTTCATGTGATCATAATATATTTGCTCCATTTTCAATTTTGATTTTAAACAGATTAAATATGAGAATTGAAAGATTAAATGGTGTAGAACAGCCCAGATTAGGTTATATTTTTGAAAAAATTTGACTAAAGTTATTTACTAAATTCTAAGTAGATTCTTTTGTTTAAGATTATCTAGGATGTCTTCAGGAAATGTTTTGTTCCTGGCCCGTAAAAATAAGCTGAGGGTAATTTGCATGAATCAATGATGCTGTTGTCACTTTTGTGCCATTGGTTGGCTTGTTATTGTCTTTACAGCATCATTTTTATAATGCACTTTGTTGACCTTGTCTTTAGTATAACATCTGGGTGCAATGCATCTGCCATATTGATGGATTGTGATATCAGTTTCCACTTTTTATTTTTTGTATTCCTTCTGGCATATTACTTCTGAATTATGGAAATTTGATAGTTCGTGGAACTTCAACTCCTCTGTTACCACAAAAGTATTGCTTGTTAAGCTTGGAGTACTTAACATGAACTTTGATTTTTTTAAGTAATTAGCTACGTTTGTCTTCTTCAATTCTATTGATTCTGGTATCCTCTTTGAAATAATTTATCAATCTTTGTCTTCAGAGTTACCAATAGAGCATTGAAATTTCAGAGCCTTCCTTGTTTGTGAAATTTTGTTCACTTTAGTGTGATAATTGTTTGTAGTCCTATGGTGTACTCACCACTTATGGTTTCTAGAACTAAATGTGATCCTCATGGTTATCTAAAAATAGAAGACAAGTAAGATTTTTAGAGAATTGCATGTATAATCTAATGAGAATTAAGAGGATCATTGTAGGAAAGAAGTGACATTAGTATTTTGAGTCAATCTTGAGAAATGCCTCATTCCCAGAACACGGTTTAGCATGCTGTTGTCAGTCTTAGGAGCCTCAAATTTATACATTGACCTTATGTTGGACATCTATACAATCAAAGCATTTCCAAAACTTTGCCTTTTTTTACTGACTTATTTCAAACATTAGCAACTCGGGGGTTTTTTTTTTGGCAGTTTTAAATTTGTTTTTGCTAATTAAGTTGAAATAGTAGCTGAAAGCCTGAATGCTTTTTCAATTACAAAATTCAAAATTCCCCATGCAGAAGTATGACTTATTTTTGTTAGATGACTTGACGGTAATTGCATAATGAGAAGCTTATTGGGAGATTATTTATTTATTTATTTATTTTTGGCATTCAAGTTCTTTGCAATGTAGCAGTAACATGTATGCTAAGTGAAATTCAGTTAAAAGTTCACGAGTGCATAAAATTTTTGTTTATAAACATGCTTTTGGAAAAGTGATAAAAGGGGGTTCTGAAGGATAAAATAGAAAAGAAATTAAGAAAATATAAGAAAAAGAAACTTGGGCCTTTGCTTAGAGAATGGCCAAGTTAGAAGAGTGAAGAAAGAAGGGGAAGTAGAGTGGAAGTGATATACATAAAAGGAAATGAACAATCATATGGAAAACTATTTTTGTAACTGTTATCGTTAAATTAGTTAATGTTGCTAAATTAACTAATTCAGGCACAAAGAAATGAAAAATTATCTATTCATTATATTGAAAAAATTAATCTAAATGATTGATTGCTCTTTTTTGTAAACTATTGCAGGACATTAAGTATTGTTATTTTTTTTATTAAAATATTGTTTTGCATAACTAATAGTGGGTAATTAATAATTATTGGTTTACTTATTGATTGTTTTTATCATTATAAAATATTAATTAATTGCAATTGTTAAGTAATAATATGTGATAGAATCTAAATAAAAGTTAAGTAGACTACAAAAAGCATTTTATTGTTTGTATAGGCACTAGATATACTATAACTACAATATAATTAATATCATGTTCAAAATTCTTGGTTTATATGATTTTCATGTTCATAATAAATTTAATAGATTCAACTTATTTGCCAGCTGAAAACATTTCTATAAATGAAATTTCTAGAAAATTAACATTTCTCTGAAAAATTGTGAAAATTTTCTACCCGTTATCTCAATTTTTGCTCTGAATTCGATTCTTTTTTTTTGGGTTAAATTTTTGTTTCATTTGCAGGTTATGAATCTGATTGGTGATGTAAGAGGAAAGGTAGCAGTTATGATGGATGACATGATTGATACAGCAGGTAAGTAGAACTGCATCTGTTTAGGGTATTCTTTCTTAAAGTTTCCTGAAACTGTATTAATAACCAATCATAATTTCATAACCCATCATCATTTAAGGCCCTCAAGTATAAAAATTGTTGATCATTAAGCACCGCTGCAAACTATTGTACTATGAATGTTTTTGCTTTATTCCCTAGTTCATATATAGAATTTTGGATAGTGCCATATGGTGATAAGAGGCTACAATAATAGGGTCATGCTTTTCATCTGTTTGTGATGATATTTGTGATGAAGTTCTTTATAAATCTAGATACATTGTAGGGATGGCAACGGGTGGGGTGTGGCTGGACCGAAGACCCATCCTGTTGACCAAGACCTATCTTTTCTACCCCACATTGAAACCCATCTTGCCGCACAACAACTTGGGCTTGATTGCTACAACCTGTAATACCAGTTCATCTTCCACTAGAGCAAGAGTTTAGAGCCAGCAATATCTCATAGGATTTGCATATTATAGACCTTAATGACTATGTGAACCATAATATTCATATAATATTCCCTCCAAGATTTGTTTGCATCCCAACAAATCAAGTTAAAAATGGTTTTACTTTGGAAAAATTAATATATAGCATTATATGGAGTTATATACATATATTTGTAATTATTCTCAAGAAATACAAGAAAATTCATCCCAACTTTCTTACACAAAGAAATTTTACCAGTCATCTTATTAAAGAAAAAAAAAATTAAGAGAAAGAAAAATTACTTGGGTTGCCTCTCGAGAAGCGGTAAGTTTATTGCCTTCAGCCAGACTTTTTATTAGATTGCCTCCAAAAAGTTGGCAATTTGGTTCACGTTAATATTTTCTTATTACACTTATAATTTTACTTATTGATTCTATCTCTCTTTCTATTTTTATACTTATTAACCATTTATTCCAGCTAACAAAGATAAGTAATTTATCTTTTAAACAAATAAAAGGATGGAGGATAGAAATATTCCCTATATCATAAAAAATTTTAACCTCATCCTCATGCATGTCTTGTCCTTTTCTTTGTTCCTTCCATATTTCTTGATTTGGGAATTCAGTAAGAGAATTATCCATAGAAAATCAAAAGTAAAAATAAAAAAAATACTCCCTATGTTTTATGGTGGCCTTAATTTTTGTAAAGTAAGTTATTTGTTTGAACAAGTCACACCAACTCCTTTTTTTTTCTAACTTCTTTTCTTGATTAAGTACACCCTTTTAAAAGTTAACATATGTTGGTTTTTGGAATAGTGCCTCTGCGGGAGAATTAATTGAAGTTAGTTCTTTGAAATTGTTAACATGAATAAGTAAAATATTTATTTTTACTATATGTAGGAGGTATTTGTATTAATGGGAAATAATTGGGTGTGCACATGTCCAATTTTTACACATTTTGACTTTATTTTGCTTCCTCCACTTGTAGTTCTAATTCATTGGTGTCGTCCTTTGTTATTTCCTCACTTTGTTTCTCATATTCTTGGATTGGCTCTTCAACTAAGTCATTCATTTTAAAGTTGTTCACATTCACTAGTTTAAATGACTCGCGTAAGGATGATATTTGAACTTTTTTCGAAACTGTCTTATGTTCCTCTTGTTGTCCTTGAATTTCAATTGTCATCAATTCAACCCTTTCTTTGCCAGCATCAATGATAGGGTAATTTATTAAACTTTTAGTCATTGTCATTGATGCTTCTTGACTAGCCACTGATACATTTCTTTTCTGGAAAGCTTCATTAGTAGCTAAGGTGCTTGATTGTTTATTGCTTCCCATGAATTTTCCCTTACCTTTTCATTTTGTTCTTTTAATATATTGTCTAACCTAGCTGTATAATATGATGTAGCTCGGACTACTTTTGACAACAGTTCTTTAATTCAATGATTATTTCCTAGAGGAATAGAATTACATAATTAGAGTTTGAGGTCTATGAATAAGAATTGTAGAAGGTATCATTCACACCTTGATTTAACAAACAAATTCCTGATTGAGAAAAGTGCCAAAAATAATCGACATTACTTCTAAATCTTAAATTATGCATGCAATAATTAGAAGTCCAATCATAATTGAAAGCTATTTTATTCAAGAATAAAGTGCATGAGGTTATGGTTAAACAATTAATATTCGTACTAAATTTAAGATATGAAATAAATCAAGCACAAAAATATGCAAGCTAAAAATGTTATTTGTACAATGCAAAGGAAAAACAAAATAAATAGAAAATATTAACTCTGACACTTAATAAAATACTTAATTTAAAGCACCAAATTATTTATAATAACACTTGTTACTCCCCGAGAACGGTGTGTGCCAAGAACTTGATGCAAGAAAATTTAACATTGCAAGTGGACAATGATTACACCAATTAATATAGGGAAGTAAGGATTATCGTAGCAATGAATCGAGAACTTAAGTGAACTTTACTTAAGTGAATGAATCAACTTGCAATTACAAGTAAAAGTTTATTGCACCAAGTGAATGAACTTAAGTGAATGAATCAAGAGTGAAACTTTATTGCAATTACAAGTAAAAGTTTGTTACTTTGTTGTACCAAGTAATACTTAAGTAATTCATCTTTTACTTAAGTGATGAATCGAGAGGAGTAAAGGTAGCAATTACAAGTAAAAGTCAATTCACTTGAATATACAATAGCACGGAAGAACTTTATTTAAAACATAAACTAATTATCAAATTTAATTAATTTTTTTTTTGAGGTTGTTAATCTTTTATCCTTAGTACAATTTTACAAGCTATACGAAAGCTTTGACTAAATTAATTTCATCATTTATGGAATTAATTCAATTGAGATGGAAAACAATGGTTAATATTGATCATTCATGACCATAAGACCTTCACTTCGGTTATAAGTCCATGATTTACAATTGTGATCAGTTGTCCTTACTTTTAGATTCACTTTCATTACAACTACAAGTGAAGTAGAAGAAAAATGAAAAAACGAGGAGGGAAAGAGAAGAAGAATAAATTGAACACAAATCCTTTTGTGAACATAAGACCTTTACATCCGTTATAATTTTACAATTCATAATTGTGATCAATCATTTCAACTTGTGGATTCACTTCCGTTATAATCACAAGTAAAATAAAATGAAAACAAAAGAAAAGAAGAAGAAGAGAAGACAAAAAGAGGAGAGGAAGAAGAGAAGAAGAATAAATTGATCACAACTAAATAAAAATGACAATTTCAATAGATAAAATAATAGTTCTTTCTTGTTTTAATTATTCAAGTATGTTGGGAATAAAGATAGGAAGGTAAAATTATTAATACTTACCTCTTGTTCTTGGCCTTCTTCCTGTAGAGATTCCTCGCTTCCTTGTCGCATCCTTTGTCTTGTAATGACACCAAACTCACTCTCAATTTCCTCACTTATACAAAAACTATGCTACAATGATACATAACAATATCTAAGTAAACTCTAAAGAGGAATTGGTGATTTAGGCTTGCAAGACAATCCCTGTTGCAAACCTCCTCCATCCAAGGGCCTTAATTGGTTGCCAATTTCTTCCACTTCTTTCCATTGATCTGAGGCTTTTTGGTGGCAAAATTTGGACTGTCGCCTCCTCCATCGCCTTGGTGAGGTTCCCAGCGACCTTGGTTGCCTAAGCAGTGGCAAAAAATGAATTGTCGCTTAGGTAACCAGGGAGACAACCAGAGAGGTAATAGGAGGCAATTTTGATTAGTTCTTGGCATCTCTTCCTCATGTGTGGTAGGCTTAAGTGACATTTTTTAAGTCTAATCTTTGCTTAAGTGACCATGCAAGCCTCAAACTTAATATGCTTTGGTTTGGTGACTCCAGAAATGTTATTTCTTTATTCTTTTCCACTCTTATTCATCATATGGTGGCTCCAACACCAAAGGCAGTCATTTGCTACATTTTAGATGATATTTTAAGCTAAAGAACATAATTTAAACATAAAATCATAATCTTAAATCTTTATTTTATTTGGGTTATCACTACCCTAAGAAATAAGCATTGAAAATTGATACAACATAAATGATTCTTAGAACTTACTAGAACATTAAATATTCTAACAGAAACAATGTATACATAGATTTAGAATGCAGACTAGATTAGGAAGAAATTTGGCTATGAGGCTAAAATATTGTCCTGAAAATGTCCCTTAAAATTAGGAATAGATTCTTAGAAAACTGCTTGTTTTGTTTACAAGATTTCTAGATGCAGTCATGGACAGTAATACTTCCCCCAAGCAAGAGAATGAATTGCATGGCTTGCATAGCAATTCCTTGAACCTCCTTGAGGCCAATTTCAAACACATTTTTTAGCTGTTTTACAAAGGCATGAGAGGGATACAAATGAATCCTTCTTCTACTTCTCCTTTATAAAGTGAGATCTATGTCAACATGTTTTACTATGTAATGTTGCATTGGATGTGCAATGTTGACAGAAGACTTATCGTAAAACAATTTAATGATCAACTCCTAGAAACTTTTAGATCATCAAGTCTTCATCCACAATAAATCATACATCTCAAAACCCATAGCATGTAATTCTGCCTCTGCACAACAAATCACACATCTCAAGGCCAGTGTGGAGAAGATATGTAAGACACCAACCAACCTTTGATTTCAACTTTACCACTTAACAAACTTAGCGATGACACAATATCAAGTCTAGTGTGGAATAGATGTATAAGACACCAACCAACCTTTGATTGCAACTTTACAGACAGCTAAACAGACAAAATTAGCTTAATAAACTTCAACTCAAATTAGGATGAAGCATTGTGGCCAAAGAAGAAAATTCAGTCGATGTCAGTGACCATACAGTCTTTGTATTGTAACGTTCATTATTCTCTATGATGCACAACTACTAAATAGTTGATGAAGATAAGTGTTTCCACAAGTCTTGAAGAGTCTTCTCAGTTGGCACTCTCTTATGTTTAGTAGTCTTCTTGTTAGGTCTGCTTGGTACAGACTTGTCATTTGAAGTTGCAGCTAATTGCATCATTTTCCTTCTTTCCAAGGCTAGGAATCTAACATATTTATTGCTGTTGGCTCTTAGGAACTATTGCTAAAGGTGCAGCTTTGTTGCACGAGGAAGGTGCTCGAGAAGTCTATGCGTGCACTACCCATGCTGTTTTCAGGCAAGTATCAACATTTATTTATTGTGCCTTTCTGTTTCAGATATTTTTGCATATGGTGGGTTCTTAATTTTTTAACACAAATAAACCTCCATGAGCTACCCTTTTTCGTAAATTAATCACTCTCTGTACAATGGAAAAATTTGTGTCAACAATTGCTTATGGAAAACAGTGGTTTGATTTCCAATTATGTTAGTTGAGATGATCTTATCTAGATCTGTCTAATTTGACCCTTTTGAATATTTAGCAAATCATACTTGTTACTATGAAAAATTGAAAACATACCTAAAATATGGTTGACTTAATAACTTGCTGACATTTTCATGAATGATAAAAGTTCGAGAAACAAGCTGAAAAACAAAGGGATGTATCATGGTTGTCCTCGTTCGACCTACATTCATGGATAATAACTAAATTGACTAAATCATATTTTATTCTTTTTTAATTTCATACTACGAAAACCACTAATTATATAGGTGAATGTGTGTCAATAAACAACAAAGGATATCTTGCTAGAGCTAACAAAAAATCACTCCAATTATAGATATGATTTGATTGATTTATATCATAATTATCCAAAATAGGAAATAAGAGATGGAATAGTGGTGCAGAATAAGGAATAATTTAGGGTTTTAAGCTGTTGGGGAGGAAAAAGAGAGAAAAAGGAAAAAAATTTAAGAAAAGAAAAAAAAAAGAAATAGAAAAAATGAACAGATAAGATTTTATTTGGCACGATCTATATTTCTAAGCATACCATACAATATCCACTAAATAATAGATCTCATTATTTTAATAAGTTATTTATGTATGCTAACAAATGACCTAGTGTGGAATTAAATTTGTAGATAGTAACCTAAAATTATTAACGCCGTATATACAGTCCCAATCTTGAAACTAAACTAACTTATTGGCTAAATTATAATTTTCCTGAAAAGACTGCCCGTGCTGCTGTAGAGTGACTAAGAACTGAGAAAATATTATCCATGTAATGCTTTAGTACTCCAAAAATATTGGACACGAAGTGGGTTCTTATACATTTTGAACCCATTTGGAGTATCCTAAAATTAAAAAATGCTATATACACTGTGAGTTCATTGCACTGATAAAAGGATAGCTGACACAGATTGACATGGTTGAAGCATCATCAACTTTTCAACCATAATAAACTTTTAATTTATTTTTTTTTATTTTAGAGTTCATAAAATTCACAAAAAAAGAGTTCCTTGTTCTATTCTCTTTCTTTTCTCTGGTCTATCGTTTCTGTATGGCTGTACTGCCTTTGTTTTCCTCTCTAATGTCATAACACGTAAATTGCATTGCCAAATGTTTGATAGAATTGACCTTATAACTAATGTGAACACCTTTTTGAGTTTACTTGAACTATAGTTTATATATCTTTTAGCAATTACATGCTTACATATACCAATTTATGGCCATGTTTCGAACCTTCATGCCTCCGCACCCCACCCCCTGCAAGAAAAAAAAAGAAAAGAAAAAAGTCATGTATCATGTTTGTTTTGTGTTGTGTATATCCATGTCCGTGCATCCTTGGTGTCAAAATTTTTATTCTGTCTCTGTACTCTTTTTGAGGGTATGAGAATTATGTGGCCATGGGGATGAGCAAATTTACAAGGAAAAGGATTTCACTATAACAACTAATTTACAAATTACTGACAAATCATCAAATTACACAAAGGGATTTGCTTTTAATACTTGATTTTAATATCTAAAGTATTAGATCATTAAGGAAACTCAGGTTTTCGTGACTAAACCTTTCTGCACTAGAAACAGCAAATTAGCTCACAAATAGTTTGATAGAAGAGATTGCTAAATTTTAGAGTTTATAAATTGTCGACATTTGGGATTTTACATCTGTTGTTTTGCAACTTCTAAGCCCTAATCGCATACCATACTTAACAATTTTTTCTTTCTTGGCAACACACAAGAAACAATTGCAACTAACGAGATTGCTATTGACATATATTTATGTTACAATTCTCAATTGATCCAGATGAAAACAAATCGAGTTCCAGTCCAGCTGATTTGGCCCAAGCTTAAACTCAAGCTTGAGCTTGTGCATTTGAATATAAAATATTTTTATAAAAATTAAATAAAACTTTTTTTATTATTTAGAAAAGTTGATAACTCTCGGAGGTCCTTTTTCCATTTGGAAGATAGAAGGGTGACAATCAACCTATTGATATTGGAAGACCCAATCGATTCTTCCAATGTATCATTTATAGATCTAATGGAATTCTTAGGTATAAGAAGAGGCCTCCTCAAACAGAGAATAATTTAGATTAAAAAGTATTTTGGGATTTAATTTTGAAAAGAAGTTCTTAATTTTTTTATTGTTACTAGCATAACAGTTTAAATATTAGAACATCAATAAATATAAACGTAGATTTTATTGAATTATGAAAAATATATAATCACATATATAACTTCTCAAGATTATACAACAATGAACTTAACATTGAAATTAGGATAGATAAATATAAATCATACATTTATATTGTGTAATTATTTAATAAATTACAAATAGCTGCCTAATGAGTTAATTGTGCTTCATTTTAACTATATTACTCACAACATTGGTGAAAAAATCCTATTACAATTATGTATTCATGAAAGTGAAAGTACTTATCGAATATAATTTTAATTTGTTATAAATTATTTTTCATATATTGATTCATATATTAACAAGTAAAATTTAAAACAAAAAATATTTAATAAATGGAAAATATATAGATATTTAGAAAATGAAAAATCTGCATTGTAAACTTTATAATAATGACAGTTGAGCTTGATCTCGACTCTAGAAAGATCTTGAGTTGGCTTGAGCTCAAGTCAGACTTTAGTAAAACTATTTGAACTCATCTTGCACCCCTAAGTTGCACAATATAAAGGGCTAACATCATAATTTTCTTTAAATTGTTATTCATTATTTATCCTATGTTATTAACAGTTTGGGGCCCATTTGGTTACACATTGTAAATTCACACTATTATCTTAATTAGTACATCTATACCATTACCCTTGTTTAAAGTAAAAGGTATACATTTGTCATAATTAATATACCATTACTTTTTTTATACTATATCTCTACTATACTAGTATTAAACCAAGAATTTTTTGTTATACAATGTGAAATTACATAATTACCATTACTTTAAATTCTTTTATTTTTTTATCATTTTCTTTTTTTTATTATTTAAAATATTACCTTTAATTTTAAAAATTGTAATTCTTTTATTTAAAATACAATAACTTTACTAAATAAATTTGCACACACGTAGAGCATGTGATTCGATTAGTTTTTTCTTAATCTCTTTAAGAACAATGAAAGAAAATTAATAAATTACAGAATAGCATGCTCCAAAAGATCCTACAATCATAATTTGGTGTCAATTTTTGAAACTTGCAAATCAGATTATAAAAAGCTTATGTAAGTATTACTCCATATATTCATACAAAAGAAAAGTTGAGTGGTTATATGCTTGCCATGAAGGTTTTGTTGATTTTGTCAGCCTGCAGAGGCTGAGTTTCTCTCAGAATTAAAATGTGTACTCTCTATGAAGCTTCCAATAAATGTTTGTTACTAGGGATTACTATTTTAGATACTATTCTGCATTCAACAGTGCCACAATATATTGAAATTAATTTTGCCAACTCATCCTGGTTAATTAAAGTAGCGGCTAAGGTTACTCTTTTTTTTTTATCTTTAGCTTAAGCCAGTGACTTGAAATAATTCTGTTGATATGGTTTTCTACAGCCCCCCTGCAATTGAGAGGTTGTCTAGTGGCCTATTCCAAGAGGTCATTATTACAAATACTATTCCAGTGGTGGAGAAGAATTATTTCCCACAATTGACAGTTCTATCAGTTGCTAACCTCTTGGGTGAAACCATATGGCGAGTTCATGATGATTGTTCTGTGAGTAGCATATTCCAGTGAAGATCAATTTATAAGACTACTGTGATACCTAATTTTGTTCAATTGACTGATGAAGTGCTTTAGGGGACTCTTTTTCTCACTGAATTCACACTCTCTGCGTCTCACTCTCATGCCTGTAATTTCATCACGGCTCCACACCGTAAACACCACACTCCTGCCAAAGGTGCTTGTATTTTTATTACTTTAAGCACTCATGCCTGGCCAATAGACTGCTCTGTCCAAGTTGAAATTCTTTCCAAGCGTCAGTGTCTTCATGAAATTGGGCTGACACTGGGGAGTCCCTCAGAATGTATCAATTAGAACAGAACAATCTCTGAGATCTTGACAGGAACCACTACAAGGGATTCAATGGCATGGAGCTATACTGGCTAGCAGACCAGCTTGGCGTTTTTGCAATCTGCTGTGCCACCTTATTATTTTATTTAGGAATCTCGTTATTTGACTCTTGAAATCTGAAACATAAGTTCTTGAGCAAGCGATGTCCGAAAACAATTACGGCCACCATCTATTTTGCGGATTGATTATATAAGTGAATATAAGAATAATCTTCTTTTTACTTGCTCTGTGCCTTCTTGCGGATTCTCTGTTTGTTTATTCCATTTTGTTTTCGTTCTTTTAAGTGTACTAGTCAAGACGTGATTTGTATGAATTTACTTAATTAATTAAATAATTTTAAAATACAAATTTATATTAAAATGTGAAGAATAAATGCTCAGTCTAAAAAACCAAATGGTCCATTGAATTTTCTTTGCACAAATAAAATAAATAAATCTTACATAAGGATAATATATTTATGTCCTATTTATAGCATAATTATTTTCTCCATCTTTTGATATAATTTTTTTTTATTCTTATAGCTAAAACGACTTAAAATCTCATTTGCATTGAAAGGAGTTAAAACAATTGAAAACATTTGGTAGGATATAAACACTTATTGCTTGTTTTATTATTGGTCTTATCGATTAAGTGCTTGTGATCACTTGGTGAGTCGCATATGCAAATCTTAATTTAAGACTTTATGCAATCAATATCTCATATCTTGTAATGTTTATATGTATCTTGTGCTTACGTGGTTATCTCAATTCCTCTTTTATTATCACCTTCAATGTCCCATTGTGTCTTATGCAGTATGTTTGTGCCGAATTTGGTTTCAATTTTAGAATAATTAGATTTAATTTTCACCTTCACACACACTATCTAGTGACTGTGAACGGTAATCACAATCATGAAGTTTAGTCTTATCACTACAATGTTCTGATTAGTATTTGCGACTGCCGACCGTGAGATGTATTGGAATTTCTGTCTTCTATCCCGCAATCGTGATAGGTGATCCCGCGATTGTGGAGGCAAGTTCTGCGACCACGCTTGTGGCCATTAGGTGTTTTGTAAATCCTACACCTGAGTCGCAATTGGGTTGAGTGTTCTGTGCTCATGTCGACACAGCCCGCAATCATGCTTGCGATCACAGCATGATGTAGACTTACGTCTATAACTATTCTTTTGAAGTTTTAATGCAAAAATTTATTCCCAATCTATCAAATTCAATTCTCTACTTGTTTTTAAAATTCCTAGGTATGATTTTACCCGTTAAAATCCATGAAAGTTGTATCCTACCAATTCACGGGATTTTTAAAAGTTTTAGGACACGTTTTGAGTTCGAATATGTAACACATTAATATTCAACACGTGACCACACATCCACCGCTACATTCCTTATCATTTGACATGTTTACTCCATCCCAAAGTTGTGTTTTCGGGTGCCTAATCATGTAAAATTAATCTTTCTACATGTGTACATGGTTAACAAAGGATTTGGAATTGAAATTACCACAGAATAATGTGCGTGAAGAGTCGAAAAACCCATGAAAGCACTCTGGTCAGCGTCAGTGATTTCACATGAATAGCGTTTTCTTGGCCCTTTAATTATCTATTTATACCCATGTTTAATGAGGGCGGCTTAAGTATCCAATTATGCAATTTTTGGATCCTTGCGTGCAATTTTCCCATGTTTTGAATTTTCCCCAAATTTTTTTGGCCGAATTTTCTTATATTTTTAAGCCTTCATTTGCTCTCTTGAAGGCATGGGAATTTCCTCCAATAAATACTTCAATAATATAACAAAATTTTCATTAACCTTAAATATTCACATGCCATCTCAAGTCCTCACATTTAATTCCCAAAAATTCCATACTGAACCAAAATAAAATAAAAATGTGTTTGCCATGATTTTAATGTATTTCACCTCAAGATAATGTGTGCTAATACCCAAGATCATAGGGTATTACAATTTTAGTTTTCACGATCAATACCGGAAAAGCATGTTAGAGTTTTTCAATTAAAAAAATTGATTCTTTTCTCTAATTATCATCTTAAATAATGTGTATTGTCTTAATTTAAAATGTATTCTTAGTTTTACATAATTATAATTTCACTCCCATTTTTTTGAATCATTATTATTCATTTAATAATCTCATAATTAAATTTGATGATTGTAACTAAATTTAAAGAAAATGTAATATACCATGACGCAAGTGTCAAGGCTAACATCGAGTATCTAAGGATAATTAGATACCTATTGACAAGAGCTACGGCTAAAAAGCTCAATGAAGCACTTACAATACTCGTGAAGGAGTTTCAAGAGGCTTATAGATACTTGGAGGAGCTTAAGAAGGGAGAAGAGCTACCATGGGTGAACTTGATGCAAAGAGAACTCAAAATAAGTTGTGGATCAATCCTCGGATAGTGCTCAGGCTGATCAATTGTGAGCACACCGAATTGATTAGAAAACCCCATGATCATTCTAGGGCCAAAACGTGATATTTTGTCTTATGATCATGGGATGCACGCTTGATCGTGACCAGTGCAATCGTAAACCCTACAGGGCAACCTATTTGAAGTTATGATTGCAAGCTTGATCACTCGATCGCAACACACATAATTGCAAATGTGAGAGGCGTGATTGTTTTATCTTTGTTATCCAGGCACTGCCGATCGACCTTCGGATCAAACTTGAAGATGGAATAGAGCTAGAGTTGATTAGGAGACTATCTATTTTATTATTTTCCTCATTTAGTTAATTGCCATGTAAATTCTAGGGTTATAAAGGCTCCTCAACACTATAAATAGGGCCATTGCGTATGTAGGAAAAAACTTTTGATACTTGACTCTTGATATTGAATACAATCATATTTTTCTTTCTTGAACTTGAATGCACCAATTTCTTGCAAAGTCAAAATCAAATTATTTCAAATGTGTTTTTGGTATGAATCATGGTGAATCAACTAATGAAGTATATTAGTTATGGTCGTCTTCCTCACTAGAGTTGACTGAAAGTCGTTGCATTGAGTCATTCCTCACAATTCGCCACTATCATTTGTTTTATGCTTTCGCACATGCGTCAATTAACATTAGAGTCAATTGTTTCGGATTCTTATCCGAGCACCGGTCTAGGTACCAATTTATCCTATTTTTTTTTTCATTTTCTTTGTCTTCTGTTCTTTGTGTACTACATATCCTATTATCCATGTCGTTCTTTATATAGTGAAAAAAAATCATTGCTTATTTGATTAACTTGTTTTTGTGTTTGACTTTTAGAAAAGTAAAAAAAAAAAAAATTAGAGAGAGTGATAAAAAAAAATGACATTGCTAAAAGTTGTGATCTTTACTCAAATTTACACCCTAAATTGTTCTTTAAGTGCTGCAGGACATTGGGAAAGTGAAAGAAACTGATTAGGAGTGAGTTTTGGGGAGTTAAATTGAGTGAGATGTGAGTTTTTAGACACAGGATCGATTGCGCCTGTTTGTGCAAAAACTAGAACGATCACCCTATTCATGCTCAATTACGCCTATTTCTAGGTCAATCGTGAAATTACGTTTTGCCCCAAATTGATCCTCTTGCACTAAGGTCTCTTGCACTATCTCTTTTCAGCCAGGATCGATCTCCTTGACTTCAAATTAGTTCACTAGCCTATTTCTTTATCCCAAATTGATCTAGTTGTGTGCGAATTGATTTCGAGTTCCTATGTTCCTATCTTTTCACATTCTTACACTTTCTTAAGTGTTACGCCGCTTGAATTACTAAGAACTTCTTGAAATTTTGCGAGGTGACCACAAGAAATTAACTTGGTAAGTGCATTAATTAAGTGAACTTGTGTGATATATAAATGAGAGGTAAAATTAGAGTGACTGCATCTTGTGAGGTGAGAGGATACCTACACTCACATCACTTGCCTATTTTTCTCATTTTGTATTACACATCCTTTTAGGATGTTAGGGAAATCAGCCGTGAGAGATAACACATTCAATATGAAGCAACTTACAAAAACGTTGGCTAGCATTAATTAGTGTTTAGAGAACTTGAAGATGTCACAAGCATCTACATGGAGTAGTCTAGTACCCCGAGAGGAGTTGATGCCAGGAGGGGATCAACTATGTCCCAACCGTGTAGAAGGAGGTATGTTAGTGACGAGGACTTGATTTTCATGATGAGTTCAAAGATTTTAGCAGTCTAAGAAGACATCCTAGGCATAGGTGAGATGAGGATGATGAGGCGTCGCGGGTGTCAAGTTGAATATACTAATGTTCCAAAACAAGTTCGACCCAGATATGTATTTGGAGTGGGAATGACGGGTAGAGTTGGTGTTTGACTATCATAGGTATTTGGAAGCTCCAAAAGTAAAGCAAGCAATGATAGAATTTATAGACTATACCATCTTATAGTGGGACTAGGGATGTATCAGTCATAGGGGGAATGGTAAACATCCCATAGAGACTTAGCAGAAGTTAAAGGCATTGATGAGAAAGAGGTTTGTACTGTGTCACTATCATAAGGAGGTATATAGGCAACTACAAACATTGGTACAAGGTAGCTGGTGCTACAAACAAATGGAGATGACACTTATGAGGGCAGACGTAGTGGAGGATAGAGAGGCAAATATGGCATGGTTCATGGGACAACTAAACCGAGAAATTGCTGATATACTAGAGCTACACCACTATATGGCGATTGAAGATTTAGTAGAGTGAGTCATCAGGGTGGAAAAGTAGCTAAAGAAGAGAAGTAGACACCAACAACCACCGTACACAACCTTATGATAGTTTACCTATTGAAAGGACAAGCAATTAGCTAAAAAGTTGGAGCTACTAAACCAAAGGACACACCACGACCTAAAGCACCCAAGGTACAAAATCCAAACCCTAGTACTTCTAGCACATGTAATCGAGATATCTTATGTTTTAAGTGCTAAAGGAAAGGAAACATTGCTACTTATTGATTGAATAGATGAACCATGATAATGATTAATAGAGGAGAGAGAATCATAGAATGGAGATGAAATGCCACCATTAGACAAGGTATTACTTGAAGTGGAGGAAGGAATTTACAAGAAGATATGAAGCATGAATTTGGTGGTCATGAGAGCATTAAATGCACCAGTAAAAGGATAAGGATTTGAGGAGCAGCGACATAATTTTTTTCATGTAAGGTGTAGGATTAAAGATAAGATACGTAGTCTTATTATAGATGGAGATAATGACACAAATGTAGCTAGTACAACGTTGGTAGAGAGACTTACACTTCCACTTCAAGACCACACTCGACCATACAAATTGTAGTGATTGAATAATAAGGGTGAAGTAAATGTGGCAAAATAGGTTTTGGTGGAGTTTGAGATTGCTATGTACAAAGACAGCATATTATGTGATGTGGTACTTATGCTGGAGAGGCATATCCTATTGGAAAGACCATCGCAATTTGACAGAGACGTAGTATTCCATGGCTAGGCAAATAGGTACACATTCTCTTACAATAATAAGAAGGTGACACTTATACCACTTACACCGAAGGAGGTTTAAGAGGATCAGCACTATCTATAACAACAATATAAATTAGATCTGGGGAGGAAAAAGAATAGGAAAGAGAGAAGAAAGGAATTAGAGAATGTACAAGTAGATAGGAAGAGGAAAAGTAAGAAAGAAACAAAAGGAAAAGAGAATAGAGGAAAAGAGTGTATGTTGGTGAGGATGAGAGGGAGAATAGCCATAGGAAGTGAGTAAAAAGTGATATTACTTTTATAAAAGGAAATTTATTTAACAGAAGAGGTCACATCTTCCCTCTCCAAAAGTGTCGTGTTTGTTTGAAATATTTTCAGGATATCCTTTCCGAGGAGTTTCCTAGTGGATTGACGCCAATCAAAGGAATTAAGCATCAAATTGACTTTATACCCAGAGCAACCATTTTGAATTGATTGACTTACCAAACAAACTCAAAAGAGACTGAAATCCAAGGACAATCGGAAGAGTTGATCAACAAAGGATGGGTTCAAGAAAGCGTGAGCCCTTGTGTAATACTAGATTGCTTAAACTAAAAAAAGACAGATCTTGGAGGACGTGCGTGGATTATAGAGCTGTAAATGCTATAAAAATAAAGTATCGATACCCCATTCCTAGGCTAGATGATATGATTGATGAGTTGCATGGAGTGAATGTATTTTCTTATATTGGTCTTAAGAGCGACTATTATCAAATTTGTATGAAAGAAGAAGATGAGTGGAAAACGACCTTTAAAATGAAACATGGGTCATATGAATGGTTATTCATGTCATTTGGATTAATCAATGCGTCTAGCACATTTATGAGACTTATGAATCATGTTTTACGTGCTTTCATAGGTAAATTTGTTGTGTATTTTGATGACATACTTATACATAGTAGATTTATTGATGAGCATGCTAAACACCTTAGAGAAGTATTTGGAGCTTTGCAGAAGGAACAATTGTATTTTAATCTTAAGAAGTATACATTCTGTGTGGATCACTACATTTTTCTTAGCTATTTAGTAAGTTCACATGAAATTTGCATGCATGGGAATAAAGTTAAGGCCATCTGAGAATGGCCAACATCTAAGACTGTGATTGAGGTAAGGAGTTTTTATGGCCTTGAAAGCTTTTATAGGAGGTTTGTGCGGAATTTTAATACAGTTGCAATGATATTGATTAGAATCACTAAAAAGAATGAGAAGTTCTAGTGGGAAGAACCTTAACATAAGACATTTGAGTTGCTCAAGGAAAAATTTACTAATGCTCCTATATTATCTTTACTTGATTTTACTAAAACTTTTTGAACTTGAATACGATGCTTCAAGTATAGGAGTTGAAGCAGTGTTGATGTAGTAGAAAAAGCTAATTGCTATTTCAGCGAAAAGATGAATGGAGCGAAGCTAAACTATCTAAAGTATGACAAGGTGCTATATGTATTGGTAACAGCTTTGGAAGTATGGCAGCATTATCTAAAGCCTAAAGAAATTTGTTGTCCACACGGATCACAAATCTCTAAAACATCGAAAAAGCCAAGGTAAGTTAAGTTATAGACATATTATAGGTATTTTTCATAGACACTTTTTCTCATGTAATTAAGTATAAGAAAGGTGCAAAGAATGTAGTCGCAAACACATTATCTAGAAGATATTCATTACTTACTACATTAAATGCTAGACTTTTAGGATTTGAGCATATGAAGGAGTTGTATCCGAATGATGAGAATTTCGGTCAACTGTATAAATTAACTAAGCAAACTATATATGGCAAGTATTTTTAGCATGATGGCTATTTATTTTACATAGATAGGTTGTGTATAAATGTTCTTAGTGTGAATTGCTAATCTAAGAGGCCTGTGATGGAGGCCTAATGGCACACTATGGTGTCACCAAGCTATTTGCCATTTTGCAAGGTCATTTCTTTTAGCCATACTTGCAAAGAGATGCTGAATGAATGGTTGAAAAATTCATCAAGTGAAAAGAGGCTAAATTGAGAGTTCAACCTTATGGATTATATATGCCCTTACTAATACCAGATGCCTTGGACGAACATTTCAATGGAATTCGTATTAGGTTTTCGACGAACTCAAATGGGTGAGGGCAATATTTTTGTGGTTGTCCATAGATTTTTTAAAATGGCACACTTCATTACCTGCAATAAAATAGATGATGATACACATATAGCTAATATATTCTTTAAAGTATGTCGAAAATTATTGTTTTTGATAGAGATGTTAAGTTTTTAAGTTACTTCTGGAAAACACTATGGTGTAAGTTACGGACTAAATTATTGTTTTCTACAATGAGTCACTCACAAACTGATGGATAAACCGAGGTGGTCAGTAGGACTTTAATTGCATTATTATATGCATTGATTAGGAAGAATATAAGAACTTAACAAGAGCATTTACCACATGTCGAGTTTGCTTACAATAGGAGAATACACTTAACCACACACAAGTCACCATTCGAATCTATTTATGGCTTTAACCCACTCACACCATTGGATTCACTGCTATTACCATGTAATGAGTAGATTAACAAAGATGGATACCACAAAGCAAAGTTTGTAAAACAGCTATACAAGTGTGTATGTGAAAATATTGAAAGGAGAAATAAACAGTATGTACAATAACGAATAGGGATCACAAGAAGACTGTGTTCAAGCCCTAAGATTGGGTTTGGGTTCACATGAGAAAATAATGATTTCCAAGTCAAAGACAGTCAAAATTAATGCCAAGATGCGATATGCTATTTCAAGTGATAGCGCATCAACAACAATGCTTACAAGTTACAATTGTTAAGTGAGTTTGGAATTAGTGCAACATTCAATGTATCTGCCTTGAGTCCTTTTGATGTAGGGATGAAAGAGATTTGGAATTGAGGTCAATTCCTTTTCAAAAAGAGGGAAATGACATGGGCTTCAAGGCTAACATTGAATATCCACAAATAACCAAAGGCCCATTGGTGAGAGCTAAGGCTAAAAAGTTAAAGGAAGCAATGACAACACTCATGAAGGAGTTTTAAGAAGCTTTTAGATGCTTGAAGGAGTTCAAGAAGGGAGAAGAGCTCCTATGGGTGAACTTAATGCAAATAGATCTCGAAACAAGTTGTGGATTAACCCTAGGATCGTGCTTAGCAATTAGCTGATCGATGATGAGCACGTCGGATTGATCCGAAAGCCCTGTGATTGTTCCAGGGCTAGAAGGTGATATTTTGTCTTTACAATTAGGGGATGCATGCTCAATCCTGACCAGTGCAATTTTAAACCTTGGAAGCTCACCTATCTAAAGTTACGATCGTGACCTAACTGCTTAATTGTGTGCCACGCACGGTCGCAAATGCTAGAGGTGTGATTGTTTTGTCTTTGCAATCTGGACACAGCCAATCGACCTTTAGATCAAGCCTGAAGACGGAATACAGCCAAACTTGATTAGGAAACCACCTATTTCATTATTTTCCTTGTTTTGTTATTAGATATATGAATTCTAGGGTTACAAAGGCTCATTAACACTATAAATAAAACCTTTGGGTATGTTGAAAAGAACTTTTGACACTTGACTCTTGATATTGAATGCAATTATATTTTTCTTTCTTGAACTTAAGTGCATTAATTTCTCGTGAAGTCCAAATTGAATTATTCGAGGCTCATTCTTAGTTTGATTTGTGGCGTATCAACTAGGGGTGTGACTCAACCAAGTTGCTCGACTCGACTCGGTCGAGCAACTCGGTCAAAGCTCGACTCGAGCTCGGTCAATAACGAGCTCGATCAATAACGAGCTCGATCGAGTAGCTCAAGCTCGACTTTTTTTTAAAATTTTTTTCAAACATAATTTAACATTTAACTCGAGCTCGGCTCGGGCTCGACTCGATAAGCTCGAGCTCCAAGCCCAGCGAGCTCGAGCTCGAGCTCGACAACTCGATTCGAGCTCGAGTAGATTACTACTCGAGCTCGACTCAGCTCGATTCTAGCCCTAGTATCAACTAACAAAACGTGTTAGTTGTGGTCATATTCTTTGTTAAAGTTCATCAAAAGTCGTTGCGTTGGAATATTCCTTACGGTTCGCACAAGCAGATTTCATTGGGTTTAGCAATTTGCCGCTATTGTTTGTTTTATGCTTCCACACAAGCGTCATACCACCAACTGAAATTTCTTTTATTGATATTCTATCATATTATAACTCTTCATATAAAGACAATTTTGATGTAATATTTGCATTATCCCATATGATTGTTAATATTTTACTGCAACATTTTATCAGTTGTTTAAAGTCTTCTTTTTCTTTGAAATCTTAATTCACTATCTTTTTTCTCAATTTCATTTTACATCATGACTAAAATTTTGAAATATATGTATAGCTATATATAGCATATGTAGCTATATTATCTTATTCATAAAAAACTTATTTATATGCATTTATATTATTTTCATATGCAAGCTACGTGTACCCTAATTGCTAATATATATTATATATAATATGCAATATCAAAACTTATTAAGTGTAAAATATATGATTATTTAAGAATATATAGTGAAGTTTACAGTATAAAGATCTTTGGATTTGTTCTTATTTTATAAGTATCAAATTATTTTAATTTGTACAGTATAGACAAATTCCTTAAAGGTTCTTTTTATACGTAATATATATTCATTATCTTAATTTAACTCATAAAATTTGAAATATATTACTATAGTTTGTTTATTTAATAAATTATAAATTCAAACTATTCCATAATCAATTATTTTATGAAAACTATTTAAAAATTCAAATATTGTATTTAAACTAAGGTACTAAAAATAAATAAATTCAAAATACAACAATTTTTTATTGTTTTATATTATTAAGTATGATTATAAATGTTATTAACAAGATTCATGATACATTTTATTTTATAACCTATACTTTTGACATGTATGTATAAACATCTAAATTGATAAACTAAACTATCTAATGATCTTCTTTATCATATATTTGTATATAATTTTAATTAAGACAACACCGTAGGACAAAATTCTTGAATAACAAGAAAATTTAGTGTAAGACCGAATAATTTGAATCAACTTGAATTTTTGTGGGTTCTACTCTCTAACTTTAATCATTTGATTTTCTCTTCAAGAACACTTGACTTGAAACTCGAACAATTTTCAAGAAAAAGGCTCGTGCTTGATCTTTCTTGAGGATTATTGGTTTCTCAGCAACACTGATCTTTGGACTTAACACCACGATTTTGGATCAAATGCTAAATTTTGGAACTTTGATGAAGAATGTCTTGAATTTGGTGATCAACTCCTTGAATTTGATGAAGAACGTGAAGAACTTCTTAAAATTTGGTGAAGAACACACCAAAACTTCTTTGAACTTGACGAAAAACACGGTGAACTTCATTGAATTTAAAGAAGAACACAGCAAACTTTTTTAAATTTGGTGAAGAACACGGCGAACTTCTTGAATTTGGAGAATAACACGGCGGATTTCTTAAATTTGGAGAAGAACACGGCAACTTTTTTTTAATTTGATGAAGAACACTGTGAATGTTCTTGGGAATTCTAGAGAGAATTTAGGGGATTCCTCAGCTGCTTTACTTTTTGATTTCTCCCCTTTTTCCTATGGGTTTAACCCCTATTTATAGTTATAGGAGAGATAGAGTGACTGTATCAGCCTGCTGATGTGGCGTAATTTTATTGGCCATTAGAGTCTGTACTCTACCCAACAACTTAATAGAGTCTTCATTACTTGAACTTCTGGCAAGACTTTGCTACTTAGAATCTTCACCCTTTAGACTTCTAGTAGGATTCTGCCACTTTCTACCATTTGATTGGCTGATAAAAATATTAATTATTCATTTATTATTTTAGGAATTGTATTTATTTAAATTTTTAAATAATTAAAAATTGATTTAATTAACATTTTTAATGTCATATTTCCATGTGTCATTATTTAATTGGTAGACAAAATTTGTGTGTCTACAAATGCCCCCTTGAGACTTGTTCATAAAATTTTCATATTTTGAGTGAATAAGTCTCGATTTTTTTTTTGTCAAGATTTTCTTTAGCAATCATTACTTAAGTATTATCACAAGTTGACATCTTCAAGTAGTCAATTCTTACCAAATAGGGCTTGGTATATGTCAGGGTTGATTTGATACCTTCATCGAATTTACTTTTGATGGTGCCCTCAATGAAGTCTTTCAGTTAATCAATAGAGATCAGACCGTCAGAGGAAATTTGGAGCTCTCTGACCTCGAACTTCTTTCGGTCTTCGGCTAGCTGTTTGGCAAATGCTTCAGCCTCATGAGGCACTTCAAGTGCCCTTTCAGCCTCCCAGCTGGTTTCAGCATCATCTATTTTATTCATCAGCCTTGAAATTCGTGAGTCTTGCTCTTCGATATGTTTGGCAAGGTCCTCGATGATCTTAGTTAATGTAGCAATTTAGTCCTCCAGGCTTGAAGTGTTAGTCGTCATAATTGGCGCCATGTTGGAGGCAGACGAGGCATTAGAGCGAGGGCTTGAAAGTGCAGAGTTGTCCTTATAGCCCTCACTTGCAAAGAGCGGATTATCAACAGTCTCAAGAAAAAGGCTTGTGCTTGATCTTCCTTAAGGATTGTTGGTTTCTCAATAACACTAATCTTTGGGCTTAGCACCACGATTTTGGATTAAATGCTAGATTTTGGAATTTTGACGAAGAACGCCTTGAATTTGGTGACGAACTCCTTGAATTTGATGACGAATGTGAAGAACTTCTTGGAATTGGTGAAGAACACAGCGAAACTTCTTTGAATTTGACGAAGAACACGGCGAACTTCTTTGAATTTAATGAAGAACACAACGAACTTCTTTAAACTTGGTGAAGAACACGACGAACTTTTGAATTTGGGGAAGAATACGACGGACTTCTTGAATTTGGAGAAGAACACGATGAACTTCTTTGAATTTGACGAAGAACACGGCGAATGTTCTTGAGAATTCCAGAGAGAATTTGGGGAGTTCCTCTACTTCTTCACTTTCTGATTTCTCCCCTTTTTCTTATGGGTTTGACCCCTATTTATAGTTGTAGGAGAGATAGAGTGGCTACATCAGCTTGCTGACATGGCGTGATTTTATTGGCCGTCAGAGTTTGTACTTTAGCCAACTACTTAATAGAGTTTTCATTGCTTGGACTTCTAGCAAAACTCTACTACTTAGAGTCTTCACCCTTTAAACTTCTAGCAAGATTCTACCACTTACTGCTATTTGATTGACCAATAAAAATATTAATTATTCATTTATTTATTTTAGAAATTATATTTATTTAAATTCCTAAATAATTAAAAATTGATTTAATTAACATTTTTTATGTTATATTTTCACATGGCATTATTTAATTGGTAGACAAAATTTGTGTTTCCATAAACACCTTTGCGTGTGTGTGTATGAACGTACATATAAATATATAACATAAACTTTAAAAGGTTGAAGAATACATGTATAACTACTGAATAAATTATAACCAACTATAATTTTAAAGTGGCCACTTTGTTAAGGAAGCTACCTACTTCATTTGCTCTTTCAATCTAATGGTTGGTGGTGATAAGCCTGGTATCTAACTATCTATTGCAAGTGTAACTTTCTCTTAATAGACTAATTTCATGACTTTATTCTTGAACATGAAGTAGTCAAGGATTAGATATTTTATCAATGATGTTTCTAGTAGTACCAGGTCTTCTATTTTAGACAAATTGATAAAGTTGGCCTAGAGAAAGTCATTGAATATCCTTTAGACATCTAATTCAAGGAATGAATAAGTTTTAGCTTGTATATCCTTCAAAGTTGATCTTGTTGATTTTTGAGAAGTTTTTTTCTTTTTCATAATTTCATCCTTTTCTCAAACTTTGATAGGTTTCAAGTTCACCACCATGAGCTTTTTATTCAAAACTTTAGTGGATCATTGGCTCTGCTTGTAGCCATGCTCAACTCTTTGAAAGTTCTAGGATATAGATCTCTTGAAGGATGAGTCTTATCCCTTAGTACATACTTTGTACGAACACTTCTTTGTCGAAAGCTTCAGACAGCTGGTTTATGCAATTCAAACTCGACTTTCTCCAACAATTAATATAATTGATGACTAACTTTTGTTTCTACTGTGATGTTTTTGTGAGCTCAGTTAAACAAACTATTCACCTAGTGCTATAGAAGTGATAAAGAAACTCTTGTTTCAACTGTCTTATCTATTGATGAGATTAGGCTCCAAATTTTTATACCAATCAAACTCATTTTCCTTTAATGACCGAAAAAATTATTTAACAAAGTGGTTGCCATATGTTCAAGCATCATTGCACGTCTTAATGAAATGGATTGCATGTTACCCCAAATTTTCCTTTTCATCAAACTATTGGAATTTCATAGGTTGGTAGTCCAATAGCAACTTTAGGCTATTGATTTTCTTTATATAGGGCTTGGCATAGATTAAAGATGACTTTGCATTCCCATCTAACTTTTTTTGAAGGTTTTCTTGTACATATGCATTCCTCTTGGTCATGGGAGCAACTATCGTAGTTGTAGCTACCATGAAAACAAATTTTAGTTAATCAACAATGATTAAACCATCGATGGAGATTTGAAAACTTTGTATTGGGCTTCTCTCAATTACTTAATTTCTATTTGCTACTTCATGTATGTTTTAGCCTTATCATGGATTTCACGTGACTTTTCCACCACGCCACTATAATTGGCATTGTCAACTTTGTCCATCCACTTTGAAATTAAGAGTCCTACTCTTGGACCTATTTGGTGAGGTCCTCAATTGCTTTAGTTAAAGCTAAAATTTGTTTGTCCAAACTTGTAGCATTAGTTACCAAGAGGTGTCCTATGTTGGACGTAGTTAAGTAACATGATGTCGATGTTAGTGATATGTCCTCTAACACCAATAGATAGTGAGGAATATTAATTGTATATGTAATCCTTCTTATATTTATAAAATACTGATTCCCTTTTATATCAATATAATGATAGTCTTTCATGCATGCAAATCTTTAATAGTGTAAAGTTCACATGTGTTTATATGATTGCGTTAATAAATCTTATTCATAAAGAGTTATAAATATGGACATAAAACTGTTTTAATACACAATTGCTAAAACCTATTCATGAGTCACATATTCTCTAAAGGACATTAGAGAATTGGCACCTTGTGTTTATACAGTGAGTGTTATACTATTCAGAATGAGATATAGAGAACACATGTATGAGGATATGTTTTTAGGGAATGAGTATTTAAACATTGGCTCAAATATTGAAACACACATGAAGTTCATCCTCTACTATCAACACCTCTCTTTACGATTTCGTGAAATGCGCATGTGCTTGTGTCTGAGATGACGTAGATGTCTTATGTGCATAGTAGTCAAGTGTTATTAGGGTATTAAAGACCAACATTTATCTTGGTATTAGATAAGGTCATGAACCTAATTTGCTATTACCCGAGTGCGTATGGAGGTATGGGTGCATTCAATAAGGATTTTGTTTCCTTATAAATGAGCAAGGCGTTTCTCTTATGCAATTGATGTAATGTTTCAATGGTTTGATGTGAAATTTTAGAAATTTAAAACCATAAAATAACATAATAAATGTAGTAGAATAATATACCAAACGTATTCCGTTTATATCATACAACAGGCATCAACATAATGTATTTGAAAAGTATGTATAGTGTACCTTTTGGAATCATATTCCAAACTGAGCAAATTTGTGATACTTAAATCGTAGCTCTCAAACCTCTACCTTTAATTTGTCTATACAATTGGAACACAAACAAGCACCTCCTACACCTGTGCTAACTCCTCTGCAAGACTCTAACATAAAACATTGTTAGGCAAGGGTACTTCTAGATAAGAAAGAAAAGCAAGAGGCTGGTTAGAGAACTTTTGTCATTGTTGATTGAGGGAGTGGATAAATTTTGAGTGGACAAGTTTTCTTTGATTTTTAGGAATAGTTATGATATTTTGTGATTTGAAAATTTTCCAATTCTATTTATTTTCAAGACACAGTATTCTATGCTTAGTAGAATTTTTATTTTCATGTGTAGCACTTAACACACATATGACATGAACTCTGTGGATTTCCTCCATGGACCTTTAATTAATTTCAACTCATAGATCATTTAATTATTAATCTAATTAATAATTAAAGTCTACTGGAATTATATCATTTAAGTTAATTAATCTCAATAATCAAATCAAAGGATTATTATGTTTTTAATTAATAATCACATTATTAACAAAGGTGATAAGAATCAAATAATTCTATTTATGTCTTATTCTTTAATTTAATTAATCCCTATTAATTATAAGCACAATGGGACTTTAATTTAATTAATAGGGATTGATTAAACTAAAGGACAAGAATCAAGTGGAATTATTTTATTCATATCATATTTGTTAATAATGCAATCATTAACTAGAAACATGATAGACCTTTGATTTGATTAATGAGCTTAATTATATTAAAAGATATAATTTCATTGGACTTTAATTTTTAATAAGATTAATAATTAAATGGTCTATGGGCTGAAATTAATCAAAGGGCCTTGTAGGAAGCCCATAGAGTATATGTTACGTGTGTTCTATGTGTCATACGTGGAAATAAGAATCATACTAAATGTAGAATATTATATTTTAGAAATAAATAGACTTAAAAAAGTTCCAAATCATAGGAAATAAGAATTATTCCTAAAAATCAACGAAACTTTGTTTGCCATCCCAAGCAAAAAAGAGAAAAGTTCTCTAGTCGCCGTCTTGTTTTTCTTTCTTGTCCTAAAAGCCCATTTGTCCAAAAACGTTTTGACTTAAAGCCTTGCAACCGAGTTTGCAAAGGTATAGAGGTGCTTGTTCGTATTCCAATCTCATAGACAAACTAGAATTTGGGATTCAAGAGCTACGATTTGAGGATCACGTGTTTACTTAATTTAGAATACGATTTCAAAAGGTATACTTTACATTTCGGATATATTTAATGGATGCGTGATGGTGAAAATGGAAGTTATTTTATGGTTTTAAATTTTAAAATTCCACCTCTAACCCATTGAAACCCAACAATCAACCCATCCTTCCAACCTCCATCCCTTTTGTTAGCACAAAATAGGTCTTTCTAAATGGCCTTGAGGATGAAAGTTGACTTAGAGTGTGCTATCTCCCTTTGCATGCTCCATGTAATGATGTGCACACCCTTGGCAACAATATTTGAGAAGCTTGAGATGGCAACCTTGGGTGATAGCTTTGTCACCAACTAATATAATTTGTTTCAAACTTGATAAGGGGATAGATGAAAAGAAGAGAAGTCCCTGGCCACGCTAGAAACTTGTAGACAATATTTTTTTAATGCAAAAAGGAAAGTTGTACAAGTTGAATTTAAATTAAATCACATAAACTTAGTAAGTGCAATCTCTAATTGCACTCCTTTGATCCTTCCCTTGATTTGGGAGACTTGGATGCTTTAACGACCTTTAGAAAAATTTGATGATTTGATTTTTTTTAAAGCATGCTTGAATATTAAGAAACATCAATTTGTGGATCTAACTTGTCAATTACATATCAAACATTGAAATTTGAAAGACTTCACAAAGAGCATCATAATTATTGCAAAGAATGTTGTGTATCTTCCTTCACATTTTGAAAGGATTAGAGTCTTCTTGGATTCTTCATCACCTAGATAGCTCAATTATGTCTTCAATTGTATGGAGTTCACATCTATTCACAGTGGTGGGGGAATTCTTGCCATATATATTTGGTGGCATGGCACAATTTGATGGGCTTTAATTACTTAACTTGACACTTGTTTTCTTTAATTACAAATTTGATTTGATGCAATTAAATTTCTCAAAATACCAAATATTGCTCTTTCATAATTTAAGATATGATTTAATATATGATTTAATTGTCAAAATGAATGTTGAGGCTTGATGCCATTCCATTGGCCAACAACAATTATATTAAAATATCAATTTTTACTGTATACTTTAAGTTCTCAAACTATAAATAAAGAGTACTTAATTGATATTTATTATGGAATTTAGGCATGTCATTATTTAAGTGAATACAAATCTTATATGTCTACAAATCATGATATTTGAAAATAATCATTTTGTACCAGACATGATCATGACACGTGTCATTATTTAAAATATTCATTTTTAATACGCCTGATGCATAACCCTATAAACTCAAAGCTCAGTATTATTGGTGCCCACACGACCCTTAGGTTGGTTGTCACCCTTTTTCTTTTATACTTTATGCTATTAGTTTTGAATCTATTTATTTCTTGTCATATAATGTACAAATAAATAATAAATACTAATAAAATTTGCATATACTATGCAAGTGTAAATTATTTATAAAAAATATTTTTCAATCTAATAATTTTGTTCATTAACACCACTAGAGGAAGAAGAATAGAGGAAAATGCAACTCAAAAAGTTAGAAAGAAAAGAGATAAATATATAACAAGAAGTAGGAAAAAATTGATATAAAATACTCGTGTAATTTTATATGGTGCGACAGTAGTACACATATATCCTTAGTTAGATAGTATTGATAAACATGGGTGTCTTCTCCCATCCTTTATTTTTTTTTTATAGTGCTCGTAATACTAATTCGTATTAATTAAAAATAATTTAAGCATTAAAAATAATAATAACACCATATTATTATAGTTTATTAAATTTAAATTTAAATAAATTTAGCTCAAATTTCAAAGTCAAGGCTTAAATTGACTTTTGTGATTCAACCTCCTGTGTGTATTACAACTTTATTCATTGTAATATACTCAAAATTAAATTATTTAAAGTTAAAACTTTATCAAAAAATTAAAAATACTGAAAGAGAGATAAAAAAAAGAATAAATTCAATAGAATAGAAAAATACATGAGAAAAAGAATACATGCAGATTAGAGAATTAATAAAGTTATTATATTAATTTAATTGTATGTTCTACAGCATAATCACGTTGGTTAACCTGTGTTGTGTGTACGCACGTGATCAAGGTTTCCTTACCCGAACTGAATCGACTGTGACTTATTACATAGAGAATCGATCAACTGTTCAATCTAGTATGACCATGTCCACCGTTAATGATTACATAAGATAGATTATTTTATGTAAATTAATTACATGCTCTTTTTATTTGGTTAAGACTCTTTTTATTTGATAAAGACTCTTGATAAGTTAACAACTCGATATAAAATTATTAAATTGTAGAATTAATAATCTTACGTGTCATTATAAAATAATCAAAGTTTCATAATTCTATTATAATTCTTTCAAAAATTCATTTTAACCTTTTACGATGGTCGAATTATTTTCACAATAAGATTACAATGAAAAACTAAATATAATCATTTTAAATAGTCAAATTTACTGAAGATATTTGTGGATAATTATTTAATTCTTAAAATTATTTTGATCTTTCAAAATAATTATTCAAATTTTAATCTCATCCATCAAAGTAAACATTGTTTATATATATAACTCATTTGGTGATTGACTCGCCTCCAAGCAGGAAAAACCATAAAAACCAGGGAAAAAAAATCATCTAAACCGGCCTAATAAGATTTTGCCCACTTTTCATTCATGTACATATACATAATTAAAACGAAAAGAAATGATAATTACAAACCTAAAAAAATTGTTTCAAAACAAAGAGCAATTACTAACTGTTTTCGTTCTCTCACGTTGAAAAATAGAAGCAAATCCACCAAGATCTCAGCAGAGTGCTATCCTTAACTTTTGATTGTTAAATTATCTCAAAGCCATCTTAAAAGGGAAGATAGAGAAAATTGAAAAATCACATTAAATTTCTTATTTCTCTATTATAGGGGTAATTTTTTGTATTTGAATTGTATTAAATAAGAAAATTGATACAAATTGATCATTTGATTTTAAAATAATTTGACCATCCAATTATTCTTTCAAGAACAAGATCTTAAAACTCAATCAATCTTATCAGGAAAACTTGCAATTTGATCTTTCGGATCTTCAATTAATGTTAATTTATTGGCTTTGCAATACAATTTTGAATCAAACATAAAAATTGGATGAATTTAGAACAAAGAGCAACTTGAATTTGGAGACGCATCGTGGGCTTTTCTAGATTTATGGAAAGCCTATATGGAAGTTCTTTCAATTCAATTTTTTTGTAAGACTTCAATTATTTCATTCTCTATAAAATTTACTCATTTTCATAATAGAAAGAGAGATAATTTTGGTACATCAACTTGATGATATGTCATAATTTTATTGACTATTATAATTTTGAGCTTATCACAATATTTGTCTTAGTAAGGTTGAACTTTGTCAAAATCATCGTCCACCATAATTTGAGGAGATTTCGTCATTTAGCACAATTTAATTGACCAAGAATATTTATATTAAAATATTATTTATTTATTTTAGAAATTATATTTATTTGACTTCTCAAAATATAAATAGAAATTTTATAATTCATATTTTATGCCATATTTCCACATGTCATTTTCTAAATGGACATGAAATTTGACTGTTTACATGCATATAGAAAATACGCAGAAATAATAAGACGAAGTAAGTCAAGAAACAAAGAAGAAAGAAAGGAAGCAACGAAGAGAAAGGGAAAGACGAAATCAACAAACGAAGAAGAAGAAACACACGAGAAGAAAGGGAAAGTAGCAAATATGTAGTAGGGTAATGGAGTGGATTTTCCAAAATAAGAGAAAATTTGTCCACTCTAAGAAAATAAATAAACAAAGAGAGGAAAATTAAATAAGCAAAATATTTGTTTCATTATAAGCTCTTTAATTATTAAATATTATTTATATTGTTTCTGCATTTTTCTTATATATACCTAGAACATAAAGTCTATATCAAAATGAATAATCTATTTAATTAGTTATATAAGTACTAACAAATTAATCATTACTTCTTTATATTATATTATTTTTAATAATCTATATTTAATTAATAATTTTAGTTGCTATAAAATTTTATTTAATTTTGCTTTCTAAAATAGCGTTAGTAATTTTTCTAATTTTTAATCAAAACAATATATATTATATGATCGTTAATCGGTTTCATAGATTTTCTTGGACCGATTGATAAGTGAATTAATGAATTACTATATTGTCCACTGCTCTAGTCGGCCTTGTTTTAAAAACATTATGAGTGATGTTTTTCTGCAAATGGATTTTTAAAAAATTCTAATTTAAATGGTTGGAAGTGTTATATGAACTGTAATAGATAAATAGCTAAATGAATTATGTAAAATATTTATTTATTTTCTCAGGATGACAACTGCTGTATTTCAATGACGACCACAAAAGATTCATATTTGTGCTAGTTAAAAGATGTCTAACCCTTTGACTACCGATTCAAATATAAATTAAAATTTTAGATTAAATTCATGAAGTCTGTCAATCCACTGATTGAGTATGATGTTGACCACGAATCCCGACAGGTTCTGATCGTTTCTCCTTATTTTTCTTCTTACTCATATTTACATATCTACATTATATAATCTTTTATCTACTCATAATTGACATTTTACGAAACGAAGTTACATGAATTTCATTTATTTTTTCTGTAATCATGGTAGGAAATTATCCAGGAAATTACATATCTATAGGTTTGTTATAACATCACACACATTATCCTTAATATTACGCAAGCTAAAATATATTTTTCGATATAATATTATTTTTTTATACCATAAGTATACCAGATTAATGTAGAAATAATTTTTTGTATCGTACTGGATTACGTAATTATTTTTTAAAATTATTCTTCTATTATTATTTCTCTTTCCTTCTAACTTGTTATTATTTGTATTCTCTAGATCTCTTTTCAAATTCTTTTTTACCAATTTTTATTTTCTTATTTTAGGTATTACCGTAGCTTTAATTATAGACACTTCTATTTCTATTGTTTAAATATAATGATTATTTAATTTATAAATAATTTTGTACACGCGATTTAATGTTGCTGGGGTAAAAGATGAATCTGATATGAAAATGGGTAATTTGCGTCTGAATTCCATCATTGATGCGAAAATCATCTTCGAGATCTGATGCCCCCTTCAGTTTACCGCTTATTTTTTCTCTACACTTTTTTTTTCTTGATTCTGAACCCGATTTGTTTGTTTACTCGGATACAGATACACGTTAGCTGATTTCAAAATTTAAAGTGTGTTTGAATTTGAATAAAATTTGTTATTTTTATTTTCATTTTATTCCAACTTTTTACTTTTTCTACTATATTAAGAACTTTTTTCAGTATAATTTCGGTTTTATGAATTATTTTATCTATTTTGTTAAAATCATAAAATAACAATAATTTAAAATTTTATTATGTTAATATTGTCCGAATTGAAGTATGCAATTTGAGTGTGATTTTTCCTAATTTTTGTAGATTTTGTTGTGTATAAGCAATAGCGGGCTTGGCTGCATTTTTATTATTATTTTATATGAACACTCTTTGTGAGTTACTTTATTGAAGTAAAATTGCAATTATTATTAGATATAAATTAAATTGCAAGGTCAAATGTGGACCAGTCCAAGTTTGATTTTGGTTTAATTAAATTATTAACACTGTAACAGTGTTATTGGTCATCAAAGTTACGAGTTATTGGTTCAACTTCTGTGGATCAGCATCGAATACATAATATTTATATTATAAATATTAATTAATATACTAAAAATACATAAAACAATTAGCATTAAGAAAAATATTTGAACATATTTTGAATAACTATTAATAATTAATTATATTGCACTTATACAATAAAAATATACAAAAATAAAAATAAAAATTATAATTCAATAAGTAATATGTAAAAATATACAAAAATATATCTATTATTAAATTATTTAATCAAAATAGAATAAAATGTTTTTAAGGTCCTATATATTCACTACATTTCTAAATAGTATTTGTCTAAGTAAAATATTATTGGATATATTGAAAGATGATTCATTTGATTCAATAAATTTTCTCTATGGAAGAGAAAAAAATTAAAGATAGATTACAATAAAAGGAATGAAATTTGAATTAAGAAGAAGAAAATTAGTATTTAAAAATTTATTTGTTTATCGATTTAGATCATTTAGTTTTTATAAATCATGATTGGTCTACTAGGTTCAGTGGTTCGACATAATTTTACTTGAATTGTTTTTGACCAGTTGACGGTCCATGTGGTATTGTTGCTTCCTTGCAAACAAGGTAAATACAAACGTGGTCACTTCTTCGTAAAAAGATTGGTGTGGGCACACAATCTGAAGTTACATACCTGATGGCAGGAATGGGAAGTGTGGGTCTCACTAAATTACACTAAGCAGTATGAAGCCTCCCGCCTGGCTTACACATATGTGAAGTTCAAATCTAAGTCACGTATCTCGAGCACATTTTGCACTAGTCTATTCTTTCTTGATCGATATGGTACAGAACGTGCGCGTGCGATGCAAGTCGGTGTCAACGTTCCATCTAAAGCACCCACTGCACCCTGCATAAGAAACAACATTGAGGGGTGCAATGCATATTGAAATGAATGGTGCGGAAGATGGCCAGTATGTTACAGACGAAAATGAAGTGCAACCGGGCTCAGACTTAATCTCCAGCCACATAGCCTAGACAACATGACTCAAAATTAAACTAAGAGAATTACTTGGAAGTAAGGGAAGAATGTAGAGGACCATGCAACCTTATTGGCGTCTTTGATGAATTAAGGGAGACATATTAAGGTGGGGCTGTAAAAACCCAGTGAAAGTGCCAATTGATGGCCTTCAATGAATGTTGGAAACACTCCATGTTGTCACGATGTCGCTCTGTTGTCATACTTTGTAGAAATGGTTGCACCTCCTCCTCCAGTGTGACCCATGCACGCTCTGATGTGGGGAGCAAGCCCTGACTAACAAGCAATTGCACCAGAGAATTTATGCACTCTCTAGTCATGCATGCTTGGTCATAAAAATGGCCTCCATGCAGTGTTGTGTGTAGCTCAATGAGGCAGTCTTGCCTTCTATATGAGGCTGTTGTTTTTGGGTATGCACTCTGGGGCTTGTGCAGTAGGAATCAGTATCTCCATAGAAAACTGGTCATCCTCAAGAAGGCTACCCTCCTCATCGTCAGTAGCCCACACAAGCCTACCTCTATGTGGAGTTGGCAAATTCCCAAAAGCAATTCCCTCATCCCCTAGTTCCATTACATGACTAGATTGAACCAAGGTGTCCCAAAGAGTCGAAAACATCGTGAAGTTGAAAACCTGACAAATGTCATGCGATGCACAAATGTCCACAAGTCTACAGTGATGTTATTGCCAAACACATAACAGGTAGAGCTACAAATAAGATTGCATGTGCACCAACTGTAGCATCACATTATAAGATAATACCAGGTTCAAGCAGTAGGAGAGCCAAAAACATATACAGACGCAGGCATGACTACCAACAACAATCTTTAGACAAACTTATCACCATGGGTGAGGTCAATTCTATCATACAACAAAGTCAACGAAGCAAAGTACTACACGACGAACAATAATAATGCTAGTGTCTTCTTCAACAACTGCTCCCTACACAATAATGAAAACCACATATAGAAATCTCATAAACTAATACTGCATAGCGCCACAATAGATAAAGACAGATAAAAGCGCTGGTCACGTAATCGCAGCCTAGTGTATATATAGGTAGTGGCAGTTGTCCTACCTATAGGACTTGTTCCTATAGAGTCATCAGGAGCAAATGGTCATGCCAGATAGGGTTAAGGTCATGCTAAATAGGGTTGTAAAAGAGGCAGAGGGCTCGTCCATGGTGCTCATCATCGATCTGAGAGCCCGGCTTGCTTGATTCCTATGGGGCCTTAGTTATGCTATCTTCTACATTGGGCTTAATGCTATCTAGACGTGCTTGCACAGGCTAATCCCAATGATCAAGTGATTAATCGAGTCGTGAGCTAGTAGTGCATCATCTCACTCTCAATAGGGGGCTTAGGTCACATTGGGAATGACTAGGGATGAGTTTCAATTGAACTACTCGACTCAATTTGATCAAGTAGCTTGGTCAAATCTAAGCTCGAGTAGAGTTCAAGTAGTGTCAACAAGTTGAGCTCAAGCATGACTTGTATGGGATTGGTTCTTGTTGAGCTACTTAAGCTTGTATATAATATAAATATTATTTATGTCAAAATATACATTAAATGGTGTATAGCTCAATGGTTAGCGTTTGTTGTTTCTGGAAAGCTCTGAAGAGGTCGCAGGTTCCAATCCTCCATATTACATTTATGTTCTTATCTCTTTTTATTTGATTTCACTCTCTTATACTTAAAATAAATAGAAAACAAATTAAAGTATTGTTTGGCTTAAGGGTAAAAAGATGTAGTAATATATTCAGGGTCACAAGTTCAAATTCAATTTTTGTATTGTTGATTTTTTTTTTTTAATTTAAGTCTCGAGCTCAACAGAGCTTGAGCTCGACTTAAGCTCAAGTTTGAGCCTAGGCATAGGCATTTGACTTAAGCTCGAGCTCGACCTAGAGCTTGATTCAACTTAACTACATCCTTAGGCATGGCATCGTACTCCTCTAGGGTCCTTGGATTGTGCGATTGCCAATCCTATCTTGTGCCTTGAAAGGGTCCTTTTTGTGTGGTCCGTATACTCAGGAGCTATTGGTAAAGGAATCGTGCTACCTTGGTGTGCTCTTGGAGTCACTTCTTGCTAAGGATTGACTTAACACCTTGGTGGTACTACTAATTTGGAACATTTAAGTTACAAGAGGGTAATGTGCTATGCCTTGTACAAATAGCATGGTGTGTCTAGGATGCTTATGTAAGGCAGGAGTATTGTGGAAAATAATAACGTAGCATGTAAGAGGTGCAAGTAACAAAGACAAGGGTTAAAAATGTCAGTTGAAATATTTATATTAGTAAAAAAATATAAATTTATATTAATACATTTGGAGTTATTTTCTCACGTTTTTTAAAATTTGATTTGTTTTAAAAGTCAAGAGGGTTGAAAATTAATAGTATAACTACGGGTTTTACTTATGTCGACTAATATTTATATGTGTTTTGATTTAATTTTTGTCTATTAATATTCATGGGTATTTTATTCTACAAAAATATCCATGCGTATTTAGACTCAAAACTTTCTTAAATAATTTTTGTTTAAAATATTTTTTTCTCCCAAGTTTAGTTTTCGTTTTATTTTATTTGATTTTGTTTATGAATTTAGTTTTAGATTGTTATGGATAGAATATGAATATAATATTTATGGGTGTATGGAGACGGGCGGTAAAACCTTATCAATTGACAACACTAGTTCAATTTAAGAAGACTAAATGTCAATGACAAAATATCATGACCTGGCATTACGGTTATTACTAATTATATATATTTAATTAATTCTAAGACGTCACCAATATTAACTGTGATTGCACGGGAAATGGGTTGTATGGGCGCCCATTTGCCATCTTCCCAGATATGCAATCCTCGCACATCATCCACTTGAAGCAGCAGAGTAAGCCCAGTTGCATGTGAGTGTGGACTGAGTCAATAGTCCCTGTCTGCTTGCACGCAAGCTGGAAGGCAATTCATCCTTATTCCTGGATTACAGTCCTCCTATGAAGAGATGAGCTTACGTGGCTCAATCCCAAGGTTCATAGCCATCCAGGCGATGAGTCTGAGGGCAATTTTCTGTGTCAGAACGTAGCATTTTAAAGTTATTCAAGACGTACGGTATAAAACATATGACCAATGGCTCTAAATCAAACACGGAATTAGCAAATTGTTAGTACAACTACACGTACTGGGGACTGTACCGAAGGCTTCTTATTTAGACGGTCCTAGGCATCAGATTATGCTGTTTAGGTACCCATATCACGGGGGACCGGAAAACCATACATTTCATTTTAAACATGTTCATCCAGCAACTCACACATCTACGGTTTTTATTAGCAGAAACCCTTTGATCTGACTCTCTTAGCCAAGTTTGGTTCTTCCAGACAAATTCCTCCTGGTAATTTATGCTAATTGGCCAAGCTTGTCTCTGCCACTCTGTCCGGTCTTCCTGATCATAATTCAATGTGATGCTTTGTTTCTCTTACAAAGGTAGCCGGTAATTTAACACGCGCAAACAGACAAGTCCCATGATGAGCACTGATTAGTTAGCATCTCGGAAATGGATGGATATCAATTTCTGTCAAAAAGATCTATAATTATGTCTCTACAAGCACCAGCGAGATGATAGTGACTTCTCAATTTTTGGAGATATTAGGACTATAGACAAGTCTTTTCATTTAACACATTAGGAACTGCCAATTTTGTTTGTCTAGTTTAAGGCCTCCAGCATTTGAGTTAATCCATGACCTTCATCAGCGCTTCACTAGACAAAGAGGACGACAGCAGAGCACCAGAATACTAAATGAGATGGATTGGCCATAGCTTTGAGCAGGCAAGAAAGCCAACAATCATCCAGGCAACGACTTGAGCATAAGGCATCTCCTTCGCGATGGCAAAGACGATGACCTGCATGCATAGAACATGGCTGTGGATCTTCGTATAGTTCGAATACAAGAATGAGTTGTTATTTATGCTTTGTGTATCTTTTTATCATCATCCCACACAATTTTGCCTATTTTATTTTGAACTTTTATTGCATCACTTCTTAAAACTAAGAAAGAAAGTTATGGCACATCATTATGGAATTGCAGAAGTTACCCTTTGTGTTCCCAAAGGTGCACTACTGAAACTTCTGAGTAGTTGAGAATTAGTTCTACAAGGAAAACATAGTGAAGAGAGCATGCCCGTACGGTGGAACAACCAATAAGAAAAGAACTCAAAAACTCATAATATTAAGATAACATGTAAGTTGCTGTGCTGACAATAGGTTAACATTTGAGCACAGGACTGTAACGTCATCACTTCTATGTGCTCATAGCCCAGCCAGAAAGGGATTTACATCTACATGTGTTGTAATCTAGAAAATTAAAGCCTAGCAGCTAGCCCAGTGCACGTTAATCAGTCGTGAGCTTGGTGCGCTGAGTTCCAAAGATAATGAAACATAAACCAAAATACATTCACATAACCTCCCATCTCTTTAAGTTGCGACAGCATATGTCAAATAACCTACCTATTAATATGATTTGTAGGTAGGCTTCTACACGCTAAAGCGAGTATCCTTTGTCTTGGTTGAGAAGACTGTCAGAATATACCACTGCATTAGAAAAGTTAAGTGCTTTTTGGAGCTTGCGTTGATCAAAAATCTCAACTTCAACCACAAACATAGAACTGACAGGTCGATGATCTGATAGCCGTATCTCTGTTCGCTTGTAAAAGAGCTGTTTAATGCCTTTCCCGAACCAAAGTATACGATCACACCTGCATGATACGTAGTTCTTGCTAAATACAACATATACATGCGGAAAAGGTTGTAAAGCATAGCCAGTTACATTGATTAGCCATAGTCGATAAAGAACGATGGCATTCTCCATCAAGTTATGATGGAGATGGCTGTTACCTCTCAGCATGCTTACAAGTGGCCGCTTCTTCATTACAGATAATCAGTTTGCATCTCAATACGTAACCCAATTTCAGGTGAATTAAGTGCAACAATGACAATCAGCAGAGAGCACGGCAAGAAAGTTGATGAAATGAAACATTTGCATACAGATCACCGGTTCATATACTATTAGATCTCCCAAATCATTATCATACGATCCAAAGAGGGGTATACCTTTTAGGTCCGTCCTCTTCTAGGTCCGCATTTAACAGCCATGTACAGTATACAAAGTCAAGACTATAAAACAGGACTATTTATTTACTCATTTGGAATCAGTTATGTATACACATTAAAAGGAAACATAACTTACCAAGCTGGAGATCTCTTCTTTTCCCCTTCTCTTGGGTTCTCCCCAACATATCTGTCGGAGTAGATCTCGTATTTGTATGTTGGTGCAAAATTTATCATCCCTTCTTTCCACTCGTGAAATACATACCCATTTCGAAGTTCTTTGATTAACTGCAATGAATTTTCCCATGTTAAATGATCTTATTTCAATTTACACTATGCATTGCCAAGGAGAATCAGTTAGTAAGAATGCTGCACATTTGAGGGGTAGATATTAAATGCGATAGAAGTAGATATTATGTTCATCATTGTCCTTTGCAGATCTATTCATTGACCAAAGGGATCATACACACACTCACACACAGTGGAACAGTTTTGCATTGTTTTGGCGAATTATTTATTTGTTTATTTGGAGTTGCTAACTATTTTGACATAACTTTGTGGGTCTCCAAGAGAAGCCGGTTTATGATATATGATGAAAAAATTTATCCACTAAAAAGTATAAAACATAATAAAAATGCTAAAGCAATGCAAAACCAACTAGGGATAGATTATAGAATGATTTAAAACATTGTTGCACTTCTGTATCATACCTGATCATGGTTGAGAAGCTCAGCCCATTGCTTCTTGTTGACAAGATTCCTTACTTCTGCGTCTAACATATTGATTCGATAATTTAAGTCTCCGAACCAGAATATCTGACTGTTCATATATAAACATATGCTCTTTAATAAAGAACACATAGTACAAGGAAAGAGCACTTTTTGTTAGAAAATTTAAATTTAGAGATGATTGTTAACCAATGGGTACAATGGGACCGACACAACAGAAATTTTCTTGTGTCATTCTGGACACAACTCCCTTACTCGGGAAATTTCCAAATATTAAATACAAGAAGAGAAATTCTGAGAAATCTAATGGCGTGTCAGACAATCCAGTGGAATGCTCAATAATATCTGACAAAAAGTAGATGAGTTTCTTAAATATGTTTTAAAATGTATAGGAGCAACAAAAAATTATAGTAACAGAATTCAGTTTTTTCTTTAAACAATTTTTTTCTTAAAATAATAATGAAAAGTGTTTTTTTTTTTTTCAATAAATACTCTGCTATTTGAATCAACAGAATTTTGATGCCATCACTTCTAATTATGAAGATGCGATGAGCAGTGTCTTGCCCCATCCAATGTCAATGTATTATAGTTTAACAGCTTTTCAAACACTGGTATGCTGAAGTTGGCAAAGTGCATGGAATGAATGAGAAGGCAGCAAGGCAATGAGTAGTCCTTTATAGTTGGTTCAATGAAATTCTCTAACGAGAATCAACCAAGATTGTTGAAATCACATGCCAATGTAGACAGATACTTGGAATTACAAAACGATTTCATCAAAGTAAATAGATAGAGAGGCAGTCCCCTTACTCATGAGAAGGAATTGTCTGTGGTTGATCGATGTCGAACACAGAAGAGAAGTGAGTCCGCCTTATAATCTCATGAACATCAGAATTCCGCCTTTGCTCTGCTCCGAGTTTTCCCCCAGAGGTTAAATGAGAACAAACAAAGCAGAGACGACTTTGGAAAAGAGACATGCTAACAGAAACAGATCCCTGCGTGGAACCCGCAAAAAAATTTGTTACACGGATCACAAACTCGTTTATACGATTAATATCCTTGATCTAAGGTGTAAATTAATGTCACAGCCAAGGGCCACTAATTGCATATGGCAATTCACATTTCTGATACCTCTAAAGCTTGCAGTCTGTTGCTTAATGATTAGAAGATGAAGGGCTTCGAATTCACTAGGCTAGCTTACAAACTTGGAATAGATACATACAATAAACGCAAATTTCACTGGACCCAAAATCATTAAGGTGGGAAAAATGATTAAGGACAAAATTAAACTTCACCTTATTGCCCATGTAACCCATAAGTCCCACTCCAACTGGAGAGACTTTCAAGTGGTTTATGTGTCGCCTTATTGTCCTGCTTACCCAGACTGATACATATATTCCAACCATCTGCTTGCTCACAATCCTTACATACCTTGGTCGTTTCTTCGCTGCATCATTTGAAACAGCACTTTCTTGTCTGACTAGTGTAATTTCTTCAAAAGAATCTTCTTCCTCTCCGGAGATTTGATCCAGTTCATCTGAGAGGGAATCTAGAAGTTCAAGCCCATCTTCCTGCTCCATAGAGATCAATCCTAGATTTCCAGAACTGCGGTGCATTCTTTTTAAGCCAGAACCACCTAGTGAAATATTTTGAGGGCTGGAGTTAAGATCACTACTCGTCCAGGTAGAACCAATGCTTGCAGAACTGCTAAGCACTCTCCGTAATTTGGATTGAGAAGATAGAACATGAGATGTAGCGTCTAATGATTGTTCAGGCCAGTCCAATCTGCTGTCCCAGTCAATGTCAGATATTCTTTTCAGCTGTACATTCTTTCCAATGGGGGTTAGCTCAGGATCACTTCCGATTATGGTGCTTATGGAATTGTCTCCAATTATGTCCAGCACAGGAGCAGCGGCCACATCAGCTAATACATCAGAAGCAGAAGAAGTCCTGGGAACTGGTGAGGGAGGAGCACTGTAGCTCTTATGCCTAGTTTCAGGTTCCAGTGACTTGTTCAAAGTTCTGCGGATGATGGCCTCCCATTTGGGAATAGGTCTTCTATTTTCTGCTCCAAGCACGTTCCCAGCATTCAAAGGAACAACCTCTTGAAGCCTGCATAACAACAGAGTTAGAAACTTTGGATATATAGTACTCCAAAACAAATATTGAACTAATACATCAAGAAATGAATGGCAGCCAATGCATGTTCCAGCATAAAAAGGTAATAACTGAAACTCTTTTAGAATGACTACACATACATTATCTGCACAAGAAACCCTTCAAAATTTTTTTGAAGTGTAAGCGTGGAATTTAATAATGGAATGAATAATATATATTCATTGTACCACATCCTGCTTCATCTTTAATTGAAGAACTGATATTGTTTTCAGATCACTACATAATAAAAATCTTCTGCCCTATATAAATCAAGAGAGGCACAGAGACAAAATCTGAGTTTCCAAGAGTTCGTGTCAATCACAGAGTAACAGCAGCTAGAGTGCAAAGTGATCTGATACTGAAAAGTTAGACCCAATCACAAGATGAAACTCAGAGAAGAGTTTCTTCAGAAGCAAGATTTTAGTTTGAATCTTGTGGCAGGAAATCTCCAAGGTAGCTCGGTAATGTCTGCCTTAAGTATAACGATGTTAAAATAGTTACTATATATAAAGAAACGAAATTCTCAATCAGACCCAAAGGGGAAGGGTCGGAAAATCATGATATGAATAGCATACCAAAACTAGCTGACTTAACATTTTTTTCTTGTCTTTTTCTTATTCTTCTATCATGAAACATACACCCAAGCCCCCAGCCAATTCGAGGTGGTTTTTTTTTTTTTTTTTTTTGCCTCTACTCTGCCTCAGCCAGGCTTTGACATGAGAGAGCAAGCACCGGTAGCATAACAACAATGCCTTTCTCATTTTTAACATGCTTGCTTGACTAATTTGATGATATCCTTACCCAATAATGTAAATATCTGCTGGTTCTTGTGTAGAAAGCCATTCATCAATCTCAAGATTATCGTTTGGCAGCCTTCCAGCGACATTCCAAGTGCATATTGTCACCCTGCAGAAAGTGAAACAATACACTGAATCCAAATATTTCTCAGTAGAGAACTGAGCCTGCAAAAACAATAGCCAACTACAGATGGAAATTTAATGACCATAAAGTAGAAAGTTAAAAATATTTATGACTTCTTACTGAGCCAAACCTCACATCTTTTGTATTTATGTACTGGAGTCGCAAAGTTTCTGATTTTCCTCTCCTGTGTTTTACTGAGTGGTCTTTCGAAGGTTTCCCTGGATTATTATAGTTGCATTCATCAACATAAGTCAGGAAAAAAAAAAAGAAAAGAGCTGTGGGGATGTGAATTTCCCTGGGAAAAGGTACTCTGAAAACAAAATTTGTGTCCAATAAATTCAAGATTAAAATAGTATATATATTAAAAAGAACACAGAAACAAAATATGCCTCAATATTTGATTGAGCCGATCATGAAACATTGGAGATTTATCTGCTGTTTCACAATCTAACAAGCAAAAGAAATGCAAAATTTTATAATCCAATGAAAAGAGTAAGTTAATATTTTAGTATACACGCAAAAATCTTAAATCTTACACCTCTTAAATTAACTTAATTCAGTTAAGTTTCACGACCTTTTTGACAGACTCAGACCTGTAATATGTGATTTAACTTATACTTGGCCCATCGGCTTACCGATCCAGTGGAAGCATAATTATAAGAAAAATGCCAGACTAGCTGGTTAATCCCTAGAAATTATGGGATCACTAAAAACAGGACTTATGAAACTTACTGCCAGCAGTTTTACCTGAGAATATGGACTGAAATCCTTGTGTTGTATCTATATGATCATCAGGCATGGCTTCATCCTTAAGCGAGCAAGCTAAACAAGAAGCAGGAATGTTACAAGACAAAAACAAACTAATAAAACCAAAAATCGGATCAAGCAAGGAGAATCCTAGAAATGGATAGCCACAAGGTCATCCTCAAACCAACCAAATACATACCATCATCCTCGCTCTCCGTGTCAACCTCATCTTCACTAAAGTCGTATACCTTTGGCTTGATATTCAGCCATTTCTTCATCACAATGGAGGGCCAAAAGGGCTGAGAACGAACCATTCAACAACAACTACATTAGCTCAAGCACTTTGACGAACACATAAAAGATGTTGCTACCGTTACCTCAGAACGTTTTCCCCTTCTCGCTTTCATGTTCCCGGGATCACAACCTTCAGCTCAGGAATCAACTCCCACCAAGGCCAAAGAAATTGCTATGACAGCGCTCTCAGCTATATATGGCGTATAAATACGTAGTTTCAAGCCAGCCAGCCCACAAAGGGGTTGTACCTCTTCTAGGCCTCCTCTCCGTTTGACGCCAAATACATGGAAGATTCGTGCTTCCGACCAAACAAGAAAGGACAGGTAAGAAATGGAAAAGGCAACGGCCACAGACATCCACTACCTCAACTTGCCCAAAAAACCTCCCAATGGTCCTCACATATGTTGTCATTTTCATCTTGACAATCATCAAGCATGATATTATTGAAAATGAGAACTCAAGTAAACGCCAACTAAAAAAAGGTGCTAAAATATTAACCTGTCCTTGTCCATACCCAAAGATCTTCTAATATACTAAATATGTTCTGACCGGCTTACTGCAGAAGAGCCCATTGACATCAAAATAATCATCTTTCTGCATGGCCTATATTGTTATTATTTTATGAATTAGTCTTCCGGATTCGAAACTTCCTTACGGTAACACACTTCTTTTAATGCATGAATGCAAAATTTGGTTTCTGCATGATTTCATGATAAAATAACATAAATATATTGTAGTAATTATCACGATTACATGTTCTACCTGTCATGAAAGATATGCTGTCAGTGGAAATAGTATTTAATATTTTTGCTTCTTATTTTTATTTGGTGTCGCATCTTCATATCATATATATAAAATAAAATTATTGCAGGCTATTAAAATCAACCCAATCCCGTTTCAAAGTCGGCTCGAAGTTCTAGTGGAACTTCGTATGATTTTTGTCCTTTTAAAGCTTTATAACATTAGGTTGCGCTTGGTTGCATTTTTTAACCTTATTTTCCTTAAAGAAGCATAAAAAATTACCGCCATCATTTTACTGTACTTTAATATTATTTTTTTTTTTCTTACATATTGATAGACACAGGCAGAAATAGTCAAGAGTTGCCATTCAAACGATATATTATTTATAAACTTGTATGCACTTGTAATAATCTAAAATTCAATCATTAATAGTTTACTGTATTGCATCATCTAATCATATAATATTATGCATACGAATACACAGACATTAAAAGAAAAAGAAAAAACCAACGTAAACACATTCGTAATTTAACACTGGTTATAAAACAATCACACAAAAATACGTTCCATTTTTATCGATCAAAAAATAATTCCAAACAAAATGCTGGTGCCTTACAGGCATAACTCCATTAGTACTCACAAACTAGGCCGGCAAATAAACAATTTTTCATTAGATTATTTAATTAACAATTATTTAGTTCCATAATAATTAAAGAAATAAACAATAATTTTACAAATCAGATAACGTTTTGGGTAAATTAACTGTCCCCAGTGAAAATTAACACTAGTAACTCAACCATAATTGATGTGAGTGTCATATAATAAGAGAAAAAAGTTGAAAAAGTAGGAACATATAATATATTAAATTTGAAAAAGGAGACTGAACAAAAAAACATAACTATTGAAATTGAGAGAAGAAAATAAAATAGACAAAAATTCAGGGATCGAGTGTAAGAATTAATTCAACCCTTTTATCTTAATATATAGTATATATCTATATTTGAAGACCGAATAATAATGTTTTAACAAGCATCAGTCAATGACGATGAAAAGTCATATCATCTAAAGGGCCTCAATTTAACTTTTTGGTTGATCTATACGTACAAACATATATATATGAATACTGAATAATAATGTTTTAACAAGCATCAATCAATGAAGATGAAAAGTCATATCACCTCAAGGTCCCCAACTCAACTTTTTTGGTTGATCTAGATCGCACTTTCAAATTATCCACAAAATTCAAAGGCAAGGAGAAAAGTGGTGCATAACTATGGTTATAATTTGAAGAAACTAAATAACTTCAAAGGAAAATTTTATTACATTCATGCAGCTTTAGTAAATTTAGAAAAAGAACGACAAAATTTGATTTTCATTCATTTTCTATCTATCTAAAACTTAAATCATATACCATCAAATCCGAAAAGAAAAGTAGGATCATCAGTAACATTATGTTTTTATTCTCTGGAATCAATATATATCCAAAAATATCTCCCAAGTTATTTTTAATTCTCCAAATTTATCATTATCTTATTTTGTTTTGAAAAATTAATTTTTGACGAATAAGTAGTACCCAATATCTTCCAGTTCCGTCGTCTCTTCATCGGATGATGAATTTTGAAATATTTGTGAAGAGAATATTTTATCAAAAAAGAGTTTAGATATTGTTTTCAAAAGAAGAATATATTTATTAACAAATTAATTTTTCATAATTATATCTTTAAAAAATTCAATATATCTCTAAATAATGACGTGACATATCTTGCCTAAAATCTTTATCAGTTACATCACGGATCACAAATAATTGTCAAAACAAACGTTGATTTTGTTCTAGCCCAAGCTTCTTTGTTCTATTCAATATGTGATTATTGGATTTAGTACAATCTTTTTTCCCCACGAAAAGGTGATCATATCCATTTGTGTTATTTTAATTGTATCCGTTGTTCGGATCCAAAAATTTATATTTGTACAAAGTTATGAGTTTGGAATGAGTTTAAATCATTATCCTAATTCCAAATTTGGATAAGGTTAGAAACCCATATCTTCCAAAAAATGTAGTTATGTTTCTTTGTTGTTTTTTTGAAGTTTTTGAGGAATGTGGCATTTAAAGATTAGCTTTTTAGATGTTGAATTTTACAATTTGCACTAAATTTTTAAGTTGTGTTTTTCTTCTGGAAATGCTAATGTTTGGTAATATTTTGTTGAGGTTGGACGAATATATGCATTTCTTGCATAGTGCAAGGATTCGCCCAAGTGAAGGGGCCACAACGCTTTACTCAATTAATTGAGTACAAATATTAGTTCGATTGGATGGAAAAAATGATTGAACAACAAAAAATGTTAACTTGATTGATAAGAACACACGCTTCTTTTTTGTTTTGGAGGCTTCTATTTTTACGTGGTTTGCTTTTCACCAGTCGTTTTTCATCAAAAAGACATATATCGGAATACTTGAATTACCAAAAATTTGGGCTAGAAAACGAAAACTAAGCAAAGCTGGGAAAGACCTCCTGGTATGGCAGAATAATTGGCAAGACGCCAAACCATTGCATAACAGTGGTAATATATACTAGCAATAATAATAATGTGAATTGCTTGGTATAGAAGAAAGTATGTCAATTCATTTTATGGTTAGCATTACTAAACCATAGCATGGTAAAGATGATAATAGCAATAACAATAACTAGCGCATGAGCAGATTTATTCATAAATTATAAAATTACTGTATTTTAATTAATAAAAATAAAATTATTAAAGAATATTTAAAAAATCAAAAATTGAAAAAAAGGAGAAAATTTTCAGGTGAAAAACAAATAAAAAAGTTAAAAGAAAATAGAAAAAAAATAAGATAAGAAAATTATGTGATTTTATATTGTACAAAAATATTTAAAATAAAATACGATGCATGATTAAAAGTGTTACCATATATAGTTTGACACATTTGAATACAAACACTTCCATGCAAAATCTAATATGATCATAAGGACTCAATATTTGAAGTTTAGTTGGATTCACAAACTTACATGGAGTAGGATTCAAGGAAATGACAAATTCATAATCAATTAGAAGTCTAACTGAAGACATGTTGGGAAGTTACATGGACAACTTCAATCAACTATAACATTCTATTTGTACAAGACTTTCATGTAAAGATGGAATCAAGAGTCTACAAGCTCATATATGAAAACCTATTTGGAATTAATCAAGGAATAATGAAGCCTGAATGAACTAGAGTCATATACCCTATAACTATAAAATCATATCATCCCAAGGCGTGCAAATCAATGAAGAGAGACTCAATTTTTCTAGCCATGAAAGTGCTAGAGTGGTTCTTATTTTTATATGGTATGGAGAGTTGAGTTAAGGATAATTATGTTAAACACAAAATAAGGGTGTTCTGTTGTTATCAACTCTTTGAACACTTTGGGAAAAGGTGTACGGTTTGTGTGATGGGGTGTGAAAGTTGTTCACTTTATCTTTCACTATACTTTGATTGAAATAGTGAAATTAATCTGACTTGATACCCACAAATATAGGAGAGGATCTTCGAACTACATTAACAAATTGCATGTTCCTTACTTTATTTTTGTTGTTGGTGTGTGTGTGTGTGCTTGTGAATTTGTTTCTACAGGTTCCTAAAATTGAATTAAATTGTTACAACATTACTTATAACACCGCTGTTACTTACAAAAAGAATATTAAAATAATAAAATTTGAGAGAATACATAAATCTAAATTGTAAGTTAAATGAAAAGAGAAAAAATGATATAAATACAAATACTTAACACAAGAGTAATTGTATGTGTAGATTCAGTTTTTGAAATAATACTATTGCATAGATAATGATGTAGATGACTAAGAAGACAATAAAAAAATAACATACTAAAGATAGACAAAAAGAATACAAACGATAATAGCAATGACAGTGATTATGGATCAAACCAATTTTTATTTTTTATTTTGTGATCAAACCTAATTTGATAACTGCTAATAAAGAATCCTCATTTACCGAGTCCGGGTACCAACCAGAAGAAACATTAGTATGAACAAATCATCACACGATTCCTAACAAAAGTGACATCTAGATTGTAAATTACATTTATTTTTCTTAATTTATGGATAATAGTATCCTTTTTAGTTAAAATTCGTTAATTAATTATATATTAGACCCGATGAATGATATAATTGTGTGCAATTATGCTTGCATAAAATGTTGCAGCATTTGCTAGCATACATAAACATTAGTTGGCAAGCTTGTGTATTTTCCAATTAAAATTAAGAGGGAGATAAAGGTTGAATTTACGAGCTATATGAAATATCTCATAAAATGTTTGTAAGTTTATGAGACTTTTTGAGGTGTTCAGTAAAGTTGAAAGATTTAATTACTCACATATACAAAACTTAACATTGTTTAGGAAATTTGATATTCTTTATTTAAACATCTTAAGACTTATTTTAAAAATATGAATTATAAATTTATAAGTTTCAAAATATCCTATAAACTTTGTTAACATCTTTCTATACTTGAACCTTTTATTTTCAGTTTAGCTTAAATAAGGTATCATCTATAACCTATACCCTTATTATAAAGGCCCTGATCTCTAACTTTCAAATTTGGTCGTCACAAAGTAGATTTTTGATATTATCCTTATCGTCATTCTATGCATCAATTATGTAGAGCTCAAATGAGTAAAATTAGTATATCATTGCAAAAGAGAATCGTGCATTGTTTCATTTGTCGGTGACAACAAAATTGTTCTTTTTTTTTTTTTTTTTTTGATATGAGAATTTCACAAGAGTTTAATGAAGAGCAAATCTGAAGACAGACTTTATCTCCCCTTGAAATGAGAAACATATAAATTCTTCAATTACTTCTATTAATTAGTATCTTCAAATATAGTATAGATAAATAACTCCCATTAAATCTATACTATACATAGAGCATATTCCCCGTTAATAACCACCGTGGTCACAAATCTTTTATATAAAGCATAAGTAAAGCATTTTATATTTATTGGACTCTAACTTCAAACGATTAACCAATATAGCTGCTAAATTATTTGATTTTTAGAAGTTAAACATTTTTCAATATAATTATCGGCATAATTTATTAATTGCTTTAAATGGTTCAGTTATTGTTTAGTCAAAGATAATTAAATAGTTTTTGATGTATAATCATACTTAATTTAGTCAAGTAATGGCAATTATAATAGATATTACTTAAATGTTGTTCTTAATTTTTATTTATTGCACTTAATGACAAATACCAAAGCAAAATGTTGGGCTTTAAATAATTTATGCTTTCTACATATATTATTCATTTTGAAATTTTTACTTTGCATGCACAGAAAATTATTTTATTTTATTTTGTTTTGAGTGTGCCCCTCGCTAGAATATAAAATGGAGATCTTTAGAGAAACTTAAAAGTAGAATTAAAAAAGTAATTTGTTAATATAAAAAATAAACAAGAGAGTTATTGAAGTAAAAATACTAGTCTCTAGCATTTCAAAGACACACATACACACTGACTGGATTAGTTGCAATTCAAAATCAATGAATTCAATTCGAAATAAGTACATTCAATGTAATTAATTTATCTTGCAAATTTAAACCAAATTTACAACAAATACGAATATCAATTAATTTTAGTATATTATAAAAATGTATATATGTATATACATATATACATATTTTTTTTTCACATATATTATAATTATTATTCACATACGTATCAAGTTTGTATCAATTACTAGTAAGATATTATTTATGATTGTAAGTAGAATTGCCCCTCTTGTTTCATGCTTAACAGACCTAATGCAGCAAGTTATTATTCCTCCACGTATTTAATTTTATTAAACTATTTATTTCACTAATAATTCTACTTGATTCCCTAATTCAACTAATTGTCCTTATATGTTTCACTTAATTTCACTTATGAAAAATAATGCACAATTGCCTTCTTCGTCAACAATTTATTATTTTGTTATGTTTTTTTGGAAGAAAAATAGAAAAGAAAATAAAGAGGCTACCAGTCTCTACACCTTCACTTAACCATTAATTATTTGTAATATTTCAGAAACCAACTATTTTATTATTTAACAAGTATAACAGAGAATGGTGGTGGGATCAAATTAACATGTGTTTTTATTGCAAAAATTTAGTAATAGTATAAAAGTAAAAGAGGTAAATAGCGAAAAAAAAAAAAAAAGGTCAGGACAAGTATTTTATCCATGTCACGAGAATATATTATTCCATCAAATAATAAAGGTGAATTCTTAGGAAGTTTTGGGACTTCAAGTTCCAAATACTCCACGCCATTTTCCTACCTTAGGTGAACTGCTAATTAATGTTGACTCGTCCATGGGATGGCATATTTCCTGCGGCAAGGAACTTTATTGATCATACAATGCATCTACACACATGTCCTAATAAAATGTCGGAAATTCCATGCATGACAATATCATCAATACATTATAAAGTCATTATATTTTAAATAATAAAAATGATATTATTTAAAATCATGAAAATTATTCAAAATAAGAAAATATATTAAGTTTATACAAATTAGAAAGAGATGAAAATTGAGAGAAATAAAAATAAAAATAGGAAAGAAAAAAATTTAAAAAATTAAATAATTTAAATAAGAATAATTGTATAATTGCATATTTTATAACTTAAATGGACTAATACTTTTAATAATATAATAGACGCACACATACACACACATATATTAATGTATGCTTTTTAATGTAATTAGAGAAGTATCAAACAACCGTGTCTTAGTCACACTATGTTATGCATACAGTTGGAGCGACAGTGACTCCCACGAAAAATTATTTATAGAATGACTAGTTGTCGCCTCAATTACTTCATATAATAGCATCGACTTAAGCTAACCATGCCGAAAGTTGGGTACGACGAGCACACCAACCCAATTTGACTAATCATTTATAAGATTATAATAAAGTATAGTTAAGTCAAATGTGTGATTAGAAATTAATTAAAAAATTTTCATTAGGGGTGGAGCTGTAATTTATGGTTATGATAGGTGGGACGGTAGATATGATTAGGTAAATGCATACGTAATAGAAAAATATGAAGCAAGTTGGGCACTCCCCGCACATTACATTCAATGATATCCTATGGCTTAAGTTTTTCTTTATTTTTAATTTTTATGAATTGTGATGTATACTTGAATTGTTAAATTATTGTTGAGTAGGCACAAATTCAGCCGACATAAATTTAGTTTCGTTTCACTTATACTTTTTTTCTCTCTCTCTCTCTTTTTTTTAAAGTAAAGGTAAATTGAGTTGAAATTTTACAACACATCTACAATATTGTAATGAAGTTTATTAACACACAAACAACTACACAAACAAACAACAAATGTAAAGAATAAGACATAAAAGTTGTTATTGTAATTCAAAATAATATCTTCTATGTCTAGGAGACCTTACCAGGATAAAAATTCCACTAAACTCAAATATAAATAGTTAACACCAATTTAGGGGTTCTTTATTTGTTGATAATATATCACAATTGCAGACTTGATTTTATCTAACTTAAATCCATTTTAAAGTTAACATTTCGTAAGGATTTGACACCACGCACTTTACTCACACAATTAACAATAATAAAGTTCAAGCCCACAAAATTAAATGACTAAATCTTGAGCACAATCTTAGATTCTCTCTAGCTTTTCTCAATTCTTAATACTTCTTTACATCTTCACCAATTTTTATATATAGTGGGAGACTCAAAGTTTAGGCCAAATTTATCTCTTATGGATTAACATCCATGCACCTAAAAGTTAGGCAAAATTTTCTCCAATGTAGCGTGTTTGTAGGACTAAATTGATCTTAGACTCTTCATGATCCTTATTCAGTCAATCTTCAAGTTTGAGGGATATTTTTAATAGCTCTTCCAACTTGTTCGTATCACCTCAAATACTTGTCTAAAAATATCAAGTCCTAACATCCATAACACACCAAATTGTGGAGTCTAACAAGAAAGAAAAATTTGAGCAAACTAATTGTCGTCTACAATGTGCCAACAATATAGCTAACAATGTCCCTTTTTGGCACATTATGGCTAACACTAATTCTCTAACTTGTTTCAAATAATTGGCCAACACAACATTTAGAACAACTACATTTTTCATATCATTTAGTTTATTACATTGTCTATGCATCAATTACAAAGGTTCTAATACCTTTTCAATAGTGAACTATCTAACTAAATGATTACAATTTCAAAAAAAAGGAAGAAAAAGCAAATAGATTTTCTTTGTAGGTATTGGAATATCTTCTCCAAAAGCAAAATTCAATGTCAATAGCAAAAAGGTAGTTAGATAAACAACAAAACATAGCAATCCACCTTTATCTAATTAAATTCAGCATAAAAAAAATCAACAAATTTTTCCTTACCTCCCCCTCTCCTTTTGATTTTTTCTTTCCCTTTTTGTACCATCGATTTGCCAAAGGATAAGTAACTGTGGTGAGGCCTTCATGACTTTACTTAAGCTCTAGAGGGAATAACTTCATCTAAAGCTTGAGTGGTAGTCTTCTCTTCTGGTGGTGAACTCTTAGTCATAAATTGTAGAGTTGTTTTTATATTGGCAATCTGCAACTCAATGTTCCTTATTAGTGTTTGCAACATTGAAATTTGTTCATCCAAGCTTCTCCCTAAGCTAATTAGGTTGTTGATGACCACTTGAATCCTTCCTTTAAATCTATACGACAGTCCATTCCATACTTGCTGCAAGCCTAAGATCATCAACTTTATTAAGCTTCTCAAGCTCTTTTATCTAGTTCAGAACATTTACAATTCTAATATACTCATATTTATTAACCTTAACTTTAACCTTTCTCTTTTGTAGCATCTTCAAGATTAAACATGCATCAGGATATAGCCTGGACTTGACTCAAATTTGGCATGATTCACAGTAGTTTAAAATATCAATTACCTTAAATTGACTTCCTACTTTATTCCAAGCTTGTAAGTAATGTTTCTAGCCTAGTAGCAATGTTGTGTTAGCTGTAGGCAACAAATTTGAAGTACCAATCATGTATAGCAAGGAGTATTTCAAGGACAGAGACGAGGATTTCAAGACTGATGCTTCAAGCACTGTTCCAACTTTTACCCAGTTAACACTTAAGCGATTTCATCATAATCAATAAAATGTTTATTAGCGTAAATAGAGTTAAATACATAGTTAGACCATTTTAGGATTTTGTTGACAATAGATAGAGAGAACTTTTCCAATTTCCCACATACATAAACCTTTGATACCAACCTGAATTCACATTCACAAATTTCCTCCCCAAATTGGTATAAAATTCATAAATTAAATCAAGATAGAAAATTTCAAATTGAGTAATAGTCTTTAACAAACTAATTTCACTTAAGAATTCAATAAACTCCTTACAAGAAAACTTTTCATGCACAATCACTTTTTCGACAGTGAAATAACAAGAAGTAACATATCTGCAACACCTGTTGGCTGTTTAAAAGTAGAAATCCTTTAAAAATGCCATTTTCAATTCAATTTCTTCACTTTCTTTCTCTGTGGGAACTTCATTAACTATTTTTACCCTTTTAGTCAATAGGAAGGTCTTTGACTTGGTTTGGTTGGAGTAGCTTCTTTTGTATCTTATGCTTCTTGGAAGTGGTTTTGGTAGATAACTCTTTCGTTGTGAATTTGGTTGCTTTGGTGTTTCCTATGTTGTTACAACAACTGATTCATCAATTACTAGAGGGAAAACTGATCTAGACTCTCTAGATGTTAACTTCACTATTATAGCATCAATTTCTGGAATAGTAGGTCCTATCTCTATTGCAACATTAGGTTCCTAAATGATGGGAACTTCCTTAATTTTCTATTATGTGATCTTCTATTTTCCTTTTTTCTCTCCCATTTTTTTTTTATGGTGTTCGCTCTTGTAGTTTGTTTAGGCACTAGATCAAGAGGGTGTTTAGGTACTTTCTCTCTCACATCTCGCCTAAAAACCCATCAAGTATACAATTTGTATAAGCTCGACTTCAATATTGTTTTTGTGGCTCCACATTCTTTGTTTGTTGTAGGATTTTAGGATTGCCTTCATTATATTGGGTGGTGGAATTGGATCTGTTTCTTGATGCTCTTGTTTTTCTTTTACAACCATGAGCTATTTTAGAGTTTTTAGATAGTTTCCAACTATTTCAAAATTATCAATTGACAAAGAAGTGTATAGATAAAATAACAATGTGGCTGAAAAGGGCAATCCAATCATGATTAATTGGTGGTTAAAAACGACAGGTAACAAGAATAAGAATTTTTTTTAAAATTGGAATAAGGAAGAATTTATAGTTGAAATGCTAAGAATTATACCTCTGACACTTCTTCTTCTTAATGCTACAAGGTCAGATAATTTGTATGCTAGGCATTAGCTTAGTTCTTATCTAAGATTTTAAATTATGTAATATTAAGCCCTTTCGTAAATATGTCTACAAGTTGTCTGTTTGTTGTAGCATTATTGATAATAATTTCTTTATTCTCTGTTAACTTACAAATAAAATGATGTTTAACATTAATGTGTTTTGTACATGAGTGTTGGATATGAATTTAGACAAATTTCTTGTACTATTATTATCACATAGTACCACTGACTCTTCAATTTCACATATAATTCTTTAACATTTGCCTCATTTATAATAATTAGGTAAAACAACTTCTAGCCATAATTTATTTAGCCTTTACTATTGAAAGTGAAATAGAGTTTTGCTTCTTCCAGTACCGTGAGATCAAATTATTGCCAACATGGAAACAACTACCAGTCGTGCCTTTGCTATTGCCTATGTTTCCAATCCAATCAGTGTCATTGTAACCAATAAGTGAAATTTTAGAATTCTTTGAATATAATAATCCTAACTCAGCCGTGCCATTTACATAGTGGATGATTCTTTTTGTGATAGTTGGGCTTGGGTGTTGCTTGATATTTAGCACACAAATCCATATTAAAAAAATTATCATGTCTACTAGACATTAAGCACTAAAAACTCATAATCATACTTTTATAAAGACTTGTGTCCACTAACTTTCCCTTTTTCATGTTGATTAAGTTTTGCTAATGTTGGCATTAGAATCACAATATGTCTCCAACTTTCTAGTCTAAACTTTTTTGAATAGATTATACGCATATGTAGTTTGTGAAAGAAATATATCATCATTCATCTATTTCACTTTAAGTCCTAGAAAATATTTCAAGCCCCCCACCATAGTCATAGTGACTTCATTATGCATATTTTAAATGAACTTGTTTAGCATATGGTGAGAAGTTGATCCAAGTATGGTATTATCAACATATACCTGCAAAACAAGTATGCCATTATTGTGATGCCGTTCAAATAATGTTTTGTCTACTTCTTCACAGATGTAGCCTTCTTGGACACAAAATGTTGCCAACCTTTTGTACTAAGCATGTGGTACTTGTTTCAATCTATATAAAGCATTTTTAAGTTTGAATACATGGTTTAGGTGTTAAAGATTAACAAACCCCATAATTTTTGATCATAAACTTCTTTTAAGAATCCATATTTTTAACATCCATTTGAAATATTTTAAAATTTGAAAAACATGCCGTGGCCAAAAGTTATCGAATGGTTTTAGGGCAAGCTTTTCTTCAACTTGAGTATAGCTTTATGCAACCAATCTTGCTTTATTTCATGTGATCTCTCTATTTTTATCCATTTTGTTCTTGAAGATCCACTTGTTGCCAATCACATTGCATTAAGTGGTATTCGATAAGAGTCCACACATCATCCTTGATAATTGATCGAGCTCCTCTTGCGTGGTTATCACTTAATATTTATATTTGAATGCTTCATCTACTTTCTTTGGTTCAATTGTAGAGACAAAGCATGAATGACCTGCGAAATCATAATAACTTACCATAGGTATGTCTCTCATCCTCTGTTGATCATTTAGATCACCAATGATAATGTCCATGAGATAATTTTTGAGGATTTTTGAAGAGGGTTCATCGGCTAAAGTATACTCTTATTCACAATTTGTAGATGTTGTATCTAATGTTGTGACATTTTATTCCTCGTTCTATTTTGTGTTCTTAATAGTTTCATTACTTTGATTATTGATGTTAGGATCATCTTTTTTTTATTCCTCTTAGTTCACAAATTCTTTAAATACTATCTCTTCATCATCTACAATAATATTTAAAGTCTCTTTCACTTTCATAGTTATATACTTTATATCCCTTTCCTATGTTGGAGTATTCAAAGAAGAATCCTTGATCACACTTTTTGGAAAACTTCCTAGACATGTCTTGATATCTCAAAACGTAGCACTTTTTTCCAAATGTGTGAAAGTAAGCCACATTACACTTTCTACTCTTTTAAATGTCATAGGTTGTTTTCATTTGGATGTTTTGAATGTATACCATATCTTTGATATAGCAATGCCATGTTGATTACTTCTGCTCTCCATTTGGTGTTTATATCTATGGAATTGAGAATTACTCATCATTTCTTATAGAATTCGATTTTTATGCTCCACCACCCCATTTTGTTGAGGTGTTTTAAGGGATGAATTCCCATCTTGTACATTATGATGGGTATAATAGTCATATAACTATTGATTCTCAAACTCCTTTCCAAGATTCATTCAATTCTAATAATTCCTCCAACATCTTTTCCTTTTTGAGTCTCCAACTGAATGCATAGATTCTTAAATTCTTGAAAGGTATCTTATTTCTTCTTCAAAAATCTACTTAAATAAGTCTTGAATAACCATCAAAATAAACAAAAATATACCTTTTTACTCCAATGCTTGCAATGTTTGCAAGATCCATCAAGTCCATGTGTAGTAACTCCAAAATCCTTGTTGTACTTAGTTTTGTTATTGGAGCCCACTCGAAAATCCAACGTAAAGTTAAACCCTACTAGTAGCTCTTGCCATTAAGCTTCCTTCCATGTGAGTTTCGGTTGGGTCAGAAAGTGACTCAATGTACTGTTATCCATTTTGACCACAAATGATGCTACCAGCAAATAATTACCACCATAATTTAAAGCAGTGGACTACAGCTAGTAGCTCTTTCTCATGTATCGGGTAGTTCTTTTTTACATCCTTCAACTTCCTACTCTTAAAGGCAATAGGATGCCCAACTTATGTCAACACTCTCTTAATTGCAAATTCTGAGGCATCAATTTCCACCTCAAATGGTGCTTTATGAAACTTTCTTTGTTGTTTTTCCAATTGACATGCTCCACAAATGTTGGTAGCCTGTAGACAACACTGGCCTTTAAGAGATCCAGTAAATCATGATGGTTTATGTGTCAAGTCTCGTATGTTATATTTCACTTTCATCCCTAGTGGACTTCAAACAAGTTAAGGTATTGCTCAAAGTATAGTAATTTTCATCTAACATATTTCCAATAAGTATAGAAAAAAACGCCTTTGTTTTAAACCTGACATTGATTCTTGGTGAGTTCTACAAACAGATCTTAGTCACAAAGTTGACTAATGTTGAGTTGATTAGCTTTTAATTCATCAACATGTAAGACACTTCTCAACTTTGACATCCCACCTACATTAAGGGACCTTTTTCAAATCACTTGGCATCTTAGACCATCACCAAATGCAACATGCTAGCCAGAAAAGCTCATATAATTTAGAAAGATTTCAAACTTGTTCTCCTTGCCATTATTATTTAGAAGAGAAAACCATTTGGTGACTAGCTTTCTTGTAGTAGTTACAAAAAGATTTTCCTCTTTTTTACTTTCTTTTGCTCGATCAGTTCTATGTTGTTTGCATGTTGGGAACAACTAGCAGTGTTGCGGGTATGATTTCTTTAACAAATTTTTATTTCTTCCTTCGAGGATTGTGAATTATTGCATGCTCAATATAACCAATTCATGTGTGGTCAAACGTAGATTTCCCAAGGGACAAAACATTTTCCAACTTAGCTTTCATCATATTCAACTTTTTAAAGGTTGATTCAACTTCACGCCATTGCTTATTAAGGCTCTTGCATTAACCTCTTAATTTCAAACATTCATCCTTCAGACATAGATTTTGTTCTTTGATAGATTTTAATTCTTCCTTAGAACCTTATTTTCAATGTGGAGTTCCAATAACTTGTCATAAACAAGTTGGTAGGTGAAGTAAAGTTCCTTATTTGTATCACTGTTGCTTCTATATTTTGATTGATCATCATTAGATGTTGTAATATGCGTTACAACAATCTTTCCTTTGTTCCACTAACTAAATTGAAAGCAACTTGATTGCTCATATAATTAGTTTTATCATTTGAATCTTTAGACTCTTCTTTACTCTAGGTGGAGTTTATGGACTTCCTTTACCTTGTGAGTGTATTAGCACACTCAACTTCAATATGGTCATAAAATTTACATTCGTGACACGACGCACCTTTCTTTTTTGGCTCACCCTTCTTAGCTTCATTCTTCTCAGCAACTTCTTAAGTTTCTTTGTGACATTAGATATGTCGTTATTAGTGTTGCAACAATCATCCTCATTAGCACTTTGTTTCTCAATGTGGAGGCAATCTCCTTCTCCTTCTTCGCAATATTTAGGTTGATCGCATGTGTTCATTTAATTGAAAATTGTTTACATCTCAAGCTTATTCTAGTGTTGCTACCTTTGTAGCAAATCTCTTGGGCAAGGATTTCAATGTTTTTGTTTTTAAGTTTGCTTCAAAATATTTCTTTCCTAACTCAAAGGTTTGGTTGGCACTATACCATAGTTTACCATTGAACACAATAGTGGTTTCGTCTTCACCCATTTTTAATATTTCAAATTGTATTGCTAACATTTTAGAACTTTGAAGATCTAATAGCACTAGTTCTTTTGTGAATGTTGTCAAGGAGATCCCAAACATCCTTAGCTATCTCACAATTTGAAATAAGCTGGAATTGTTCTTCATCCATATCGGTAAAAATGCATTAATTGCCTTAGAATTTCCTAATGCCAACTTCTCATCTTCAGCACTACAAGATTTTGTCTTTGGGGACTTCAATTCCTATATCTATTTAGATTATAGGGGGACACCAACCAAATTGAATAGCATACCAAGCTTTCACATCTTGTGATTTTATGAATGCTCATATATGTGCATTCCAATAAGGATAATTGCTTCCGTGAAGAAGTGAGGGTCATGTAACAAATACTCCCTCTTTATCACTCATTTTTCAACCTTTTAAGTTCTTAACTACTTTGAGAAACCAAACTAACTTAGTGAACTAAGTTCTAGTATCACATGTAAATTAGGTTAAAATTCACAAAATACCCACAATGTTGTAATGCAGTGGAAACACACACACACACAACCATGCAAACAAACAGTAGAGTGTAAGGCATCAAAGTTGTTAAGACAGTATGGAGCAATATCTTTTATGTCTATGGGTCCTCACTTTGATAAAGATGTCCTCTAAACTCAAAGTCAACAATCCTCTCATGAATTCACTACCACAATCCAAGATTTCTAACTCGTTAATAACACAATTACAATAACAAACTTGATTATGTCTAACCTAAACTCATATTAGACTCAATATTCTTTCATAGTGAATTATTCTCCTAAAGAGTTAACTCTTACACGATTCACTCACCCACAAAAAGAATAATAATGAAGTTTAAGCTCGCAAGACTAAGAGAATATATCGAGTACAATCTTATACTCTCTCTAGCCTCTCTCAATTTATGATACTTTTTTAGGGTTTTTTTTTTAAATCCAATTTTTTTATTGATTAAAAAACTAATCCAAAGCTTGGAGGGTTTAAATTATTGAACCTTTGCTGGGTGTTGGGGTTCTTACTACTAGAAACCCAAATCCCATTTTTAATAATAATAATAAAAAAAATTCAAATTAAAGCCAGGATCTCAAATCCCAACATTTTCTTAAAAAAAAATTAAGCTAAAGCCAAAAATGGGATTCTAGCTTTAAATTTGTTAACAATTTAAATACATTACTGCAAGCAAAATATGGTATGTCAAACAAATTGGTATTTACGTATAAAGACTTGCAATGGCACATGGTTATTTTGCCATTGTCTGCATGAGTATAGAAGTCTACAAGTGGATATAAAAATAACTTAAACACAAAGGAATCATACAAACCAAAAGTACAAGACCACCTTCAAATATTCACACAAAAATTAAGGAGCAATGAACAAATACAGTCAATGAGTCAAATATAAGAAAAAATCAAATTATGGAAATCTCTATTCTTATCTGATTGCAAATAAAAAAAATTAAGTTAAATCCAGAAATCTCTAGATTCCGGTTGCGAAATAAAAAAGTATATATATGATAAACAAGAGGTTTTTGGCTTCAAGTGTGAAATTAAAAAAATAAATAAAAATTCTCCAACTTTAAACAAATAAAAAACGAAGAATATGTTGGGTTTGTTTATTTTTTGTATTCAAAATAAATTAATCAATTTACAAAAATAACCCCTCTATGAGGTTTTTATTAAAATGGCCCATAATAGGTTTAGGGTTTTTTGTTTTGAGTTTTTTTTGTTGCAATGAAATGTCATTTAAATAGAATTAATAAACTTTAACATAAATAGAGGAGTAGTATTTTTTTATTAAAATTAGTGATACTTTTTTATGTTCAATTTTGCTAATATCTAAGCCGCGCATACATTTCACCTTATACATATTAGCAAAGTTGAATGTGAAAAAAGTATCATTTATTTTAATATAAAAGTACTACCCCTCCATTTATGTTAAAATTTATCAATTCTATTCAAATGACATTTCCTTGCAACCAAAAAAATTAAAATATAAAACCTCCAAACCTATTATAGGCCATTTTACAAAAAATCTCCACAAAAGGGTTATTTTGTAAATTGATTAATTTATTTTAAAAAGAAAATAAACAAACCCAGCATATTCTTCCTTTTTCTATTGGCTTAGAGTTGGTGAATTTTTCTTTATTTTTTTAATTTTATACTTGAAGCTAAAAACCTCCTGTTTATCATACACACACACACACACACACACACATACATAAACATATATATATATATATATATATATTGCAATCAGCTAAGAACAGAGATTTCCATAATTTGATTTTTCCTTATATTTGTCTCATTTAGTGCATTTTGGTCATTGCTTCTTAATTGTTATGTGAGAATATTTGAAGGTGGCGTTGTGCTTTGGTTTTTATGATTCCTTTATGTTTAAGTTATTTTTATATCAATGTGTAGACTTTTGTAGTTATGTAGACAAGGGCTAAATAACCCTGTGCCATTGCATGCCTTTATATGTAAATACCAATTTGTTTGACATGCCACATTCTGCCTGCAGTAATTTATTTAAGTTGTTAACAAAGTTAAAGCCAAAATCTCAGATTCTGTCTTTAGTTTTATTTTTTATTTTTTTATAAAAAGCATAATCTGAATTTTTTTTATTAAAGCTGGGATCTGGGTTTTTGGTGGGATCTAGATTTTCGACAATATTACTAGAAACCCAGATCCGGTTAAAGGCACAACCATTTTAACCCTCTAGGTTTGGGTTAGTTTTTTAATCAATAAAAAAACTGGATTTTTTTTTTAAAACCCTACTTCTTCATTTCTTTGCTAATTTCTATTTAGAGTGAGAGGGTCAAAGTCTACACCAATTTGCCTCTTGTAAATCAGCATGCACTTAAAAATTAGTTGAATTTTTCTCCAATATTGTGTGCTTGCCAAGTCGCCCATTTGAGAGCATAGAATTGGATGGCTATTGGATTCTTCATAATCCTTATCCCACCGACCTTCAAGCTTGAGGATATTTCTAATTACTCTTTTAACTTATTTGCATCACCTCAAATACGCGTCCAAGTATATTAAGTTTGAACATTCTCAACACATCAAATTGTAAAGTCTAAAAAGTTAGAGAAATTTGAACAAATCAATTGCTATCCACAATATGTACCAACAGTATACCTAACGCAAAAAACATAATTATCATAACAAGGTAATGAGTGCGAAGAAATCAATCTTGTTAATCACACAGGAAGACTGTTAGAACAATTTGATTATGTATGTTATGGAGACTTAATTACCAATTGCAAGTATGGTGTTCCCATCCTTCAATTATTGAGAATTACATGTTGTTATAGGATAGAAAATTACAATTTTACCTGCAGACTCAAATATATATATATATATATGTATATATATACCATTAAATGAATAGAGAAAAATAGAAACAAGATATGCATGCCCAAACTAAAGATACCCATTGTTGAAGCAGAAAAGAAACAAGTGAATATATTCGTTGGCAAGTGGATTGAGAAAGTGGGGCCGTGGGAGCACTATACGTGAAGCACAGCTTGTAGGTATGATACGTTCCTCTCAATCAAGTCTATGTTACAAAATCGATTTTTTCTAGTCAACTTTAAAAGAGGATTAAAGAAGAAGATCAGGGTGATGGGTTGAGTTTTGATAAAGTTGAAAATTAGCTGAGGAGGTTTGATTTAGTGGTGAAAGTATTAAAACTCAAAAACTGTGTAATCTGATACTGGGATAATGTGAAACTGAGAACTTTTACTTGTTTTTAATATTAATTGTTAGTTATTTGTAATCGTTTCGGTAAGTTAATTATATATTTACATGATGATTGCTATAGCAGCTTCTGTATTGATGATGTTTCATAACGTAATAAAATATGCTATGATTTCAAAAAAAAAAAAAAAAAAAAGAAGCTGAAATTAATTAAGTGAGGTTCGAATAAGATATTTAGAATTCAGTGTATCTGGTAATTGTTTTACGATAGGTGTGTTTCCTTGAATTTGAGAAGTAAATTCACTTGGGGTTCGATTTCAGTTTAATTTGATCGTCTTTATAATTTGGATTTTCTGTAACACAATTCTTCTGGATGGCCTTTAAATGACGACAAAAATTGATTTATCAGATCTTGGCCTCACTGACAAGGTCAAGATTCCAAGAGCCTCAAAAAAAAAAAAAAAAAACCAACAAAATTGTAATTTCCAATTATGCCTAAGAAAATGCTATCTTATATTATCCCTATCCACAAAATAAGAACCGGCCATTTGACCTAAGCCAGTGTCATAATAAAAATTCAGTATATAATGTACAATACTATATATATATATATATATATTAAAAAATTGTGTGGTTAAGATTGAATGGATAACTGTTCTTCTTTAATTGGCATGTCAGTTTTGAAAACATGAGAGAAGAAACTTTATACTACAAAACTAGACATTTAATTTGGAACTTCATTTAAAAAAAAGGATAATCATAAAATTTGAATGCTTGAAGCACTAAAACTACGTTAACTTTAAGCTTATGTTTGGAGCACAACTTTCATTTTCTCAACTTTTTTTTTCAAAATTCACGTAACCAAACGTACTACTGAATAAATTTTCATTCGTATTTAAATTAATTTTTTTGTATATAATTAACTAATTATTTTTTAATTGTTATTTATATTCACAATCAAATAAATATCTACATACACATACAATCAAATATATATATATATATATATGTGTGTATATATCCATTAAACTAATCCTTATTGTTATATGCTACAACATTATTCAATTATATATATATATATTAAAATTATCTAAACATCAAAATTATATCACTAAATATTCAACTCATTCTAATATAACTCATACCAAACACATAACAAAGCTCCTCTCCCAAACAGTGTAAATGATTGACTGTATAAATTATTTTATCCCAACTATTCCCATATTCTTTTTTAATAAGAAAAGTCACACATATAATACAATTAGTTACACAGTAGAAATGAAGGATAAACAAGATGGCTCTATGCATATAAGAATACAATCTTTCAAAATAATCCTTTTATATACTATTACCCTATTCATTGATGAACATCATCACCTAATACTTCGAAAAGTGCTTGCAACCAACCAAGGAATATAGGTTTCCGGGGTTCTAAATACAGTCAGAGCCCACAAACCAAGAAGACATAAGTACACCCGTGGGTTTCCTTCTTTACCACAAATATATGAATATTTGTGTGGATGGCATCGGCATCTACGAATTAATGAACCAATTGGAATAATGTTCCTATCCAGAAGGAAGAGGATGGATGGGACTGTTTTTCAGCCATGAAATGAAGAAAGTGGTGGGGAAAGGCAGGCAAAGATTAGGCATGACATTGCAGTACAGGCTGTACCATATTATTGTCAAGGAAATAGATGTAGAAGCCCCATATCTTGATTGTAATTTGGTTTCTGCCTTGTTCAAGTCAGATGAGGCCAGATGGAGAATGTGATGAAATCCAAGGGGGTGTGGGCGATGCAATCGGGGTTTATACAGTTTGTATGCCCTTAAACTGAACAAGGAGGAGGCAATTCTGATTTGGATTAAATTTCAAGGAAATCTTATTTATATGAAGAGCTAATATATATATATATATATATATATATATGTCAAATTAAAAATATTCAATTAATTCACAATTACTTTCTCAGTAAACTCACACGACTTTTATAGAATCAAGCCATCAATTTTGATTAATGGATTTCGCCTCTGAGATAAACCTTTCTGATAAAGTATATTTGTTGTACAATTATGGTGTAATTCAAATAGATATCAATCACATAAAAAAGTCAACCCCATATTGGTACAAGTTCTTTAAAATTTAATCTATTTAGAATTTTTTTTGACCATTTCCAGAGTCTGTAAATGGTGTAGTTGAATTTTTTTCTCTCGTGATATGAAATGAAAGAAACTAAGAAACACAGGTTTGGACTTTTTGCGATGGCTGTTTACTATAAACATTGTTTATTTTTCAAATATTATTAATTAAGTTATTGGTGGCTTTGGTAATATTGCAGGCTGATCAAACCATATGTTGGACACTTGCGAAGGCTGATTTCTGTAGCAATATTACTTTCAGAAAACGCCGAACTACAAACCAATTTTATCTCTATTTGTAAATTAAAATATTTATTTTCCCAAAACATTCTATATATACTATATTATTAAATTAATAAGAATTTTTTATTACATAAAGTCTAATCATACAATTACCCTTATTTTAATTTTTTTTATTTCTACATCCTTTTATTTATCACTTTCTTTTAACGTATTATCTTTCTTTATGTTTTAGCCCAAAATTTTCCTCTTTAAATTTCTTTTAAACTTTATTTGCTTCCTTACTTCAAACATTTCAATGCTTTTATTTTTAAATATTTTAAATTTTATTATTTAAAATAAAATAATTTTATAATTTATAAATAAATTTCTACACATATAGAGTGTGTAATTTTTACCAATTACATATAAACTTTATAATTGCATTTAAAATTAGTAAATTCTACATGAATCAATTGTATTATTTACTATTAAATTATTTGACACATTAATCAAACACAAAAAGCGAATAATGGAGTGAGAATGGCAACATTGTTTGTAGGAGTAGCATGAACTCGTAGTCAAGAGTTGAGAACTTGAAATCCCTTGGCCTTGATGAAAAGCTATTACCGTAGAGTGCAAATAACGACAAAGAAGACCACGATGTTAAATTGAATATGCAAGAACAATGGAATAGCTATGCACATTCATCCCAAAGTGTATCAAGTCATAGCTCATAATAATGAATCTAGTAGATATGAATAGAAAGCATATGGAGTAGAGTGTAGGTTTGACATTTGCTTCTATCGTTAACCTATCTAATGAGGAGTAATAATGTCAATTGTAGTATTTTAAATTTATTTTGTGCTGTGTGTCCGTCTTATTTCTCCCATCGAGTAGAACATGCTAAGCGTGCTGTATGAAAACATCAGGTTTTCTGTTTTGAAATTTTTTATTATCAAAATATCTGATCTTGCAAGATTATTGCATTTAGCTACAATGCTAAAGTATAAGACATGTCATATAACATAAGGATAAATTTTGTAGTTCTTTTAGTGATACGTGTCAAGCCCCCATTCTGGGACTCGACATGACTCGACATGATAGCACTATCAATGTAGTTACCTTAGAGGATACCAAAACCTGCTTTAACAGAGTACTCTAAACCATTGAATCATAAGCATTCCACAACACGAACTGCAATACAAAGTCGTAGGGGAAAGTATAAAATTAAACTTATGAATGCTTATTGACAAATAAAACAAAAATCAAACTCTTTATTCTACTATCTTAGTAGTCTAGAAGCCCCAAGTATAGCCGGCTTTAGTGTCACCATCTGCAAAAAGGTTTTAAAGTTTTTATGGGCAACTAATCATCTAGTAAGAGGATATACCTACCTTTTAGGAGTGTGAATGAAAAATAGTTCATTCACGTAAATGTCCTGCAAGAAGCTTTTAAAATTCATAGAAAATCCTCTCATACTGAAGTGGGTAAAAATTCATGAAAATTGCTTTCATAGTAAAATAGGTAAAAATTCATAGAAAATCTTTTCATAGTGAAATAGGTAAAACTTTTGCTTTCACATGTGTTTACATTGCTTGTGGGTTTCGGATACCTTATGTACTATTTTCACTAATTAGAGTCTTAGTTTATAATCTTGACTAAGGAGGGTAATGTGCAGCTTTATTAACTATCTCAATATTTAACCTTGATCAAGAGATTTCTATACTCAATCTTTAATCACGATAAAGAGGGTTATATGCTCAATCTACAATCTCGATTGAGAGGGTCATATATTCAATCTCTAAGTCTAATTGAAAGGGTTGTTCTACACTAGTGTACACTACCAAATATGAGCATTTTAATTTAAGATTTTTTGCATAAAAAATTATTCATCTAGAAATTCAAAGTAAATAGATAGCTCATATCCATAATTTTTATCATAAAAGCAATTGAGTTTCGAAATTGAAACATACCAAGGTTCATTTGTTAAACTGGTGAAATTTTCTTTTAAAATTGTAGTGTTGGGATTTGTGCTTGAAAACAATAATTTCCAAAAAGACAGTTGTAAAATATAGCAAATGATAGCTCACAGTAGAAAAATTTATTAGTGCAAAAGAAAAATCATTTTGTCATGAGATAGATAAAAAGCTAGAAAGCGAATCTACTTTCACAATAGAAATTTCATTTATGCAGTAATAAATTTTTAAAAGGCAGTTGTAAAATCTATAGGGTATCCCACTTATTTGGTATTAGCTTAGCTGATTCAATTGTTCTCCTAATTCGAGTCCTTAGTTCCCCATTTCATAAAATAATCCTTGCTTAGTCCCAATTTTAATAAATTGAATGTTCTATCTGCTTTCTAAGTATAACCTATAATCCTTGAATGTTGGGTGGCCTTTGTTTTAGTGATATACCTTCTAATGTTAAAAGTCAATAAGGGATATTTAGGAAATTGTGGTTGTTCATGTATGCTTTCACATTAATTAATAAAATATTGATTTATTCATATCAATATTATGACAAGTTTTCATAAGTTACAGATACTTTAAAGAGCATTAGAGAATTGGTATGACTTTCATACTTTATATTTATACAGTGAGTGTCATGTCATTCAATATGAGATACTGAGAATACATGTGTGAGGATACGCCATTGGAGAATGAGCATTTGGACAATGACTTGCAAAATGAAATAGATGTAGGAGTTCATTTTTGGTTTTTAATATCTTATTTTGTGATTGTGTTAAGTGAGTGTGGACTTTAAATCTAAGACAACATGGTTATCTTGTTTGCATGATAGTTAATGTGTCATAAGGGTGTTAAGGGCCAATATTTATTTTAGTATGAGATAGAGTGATGAGTGTTAGTGATATGCCTTCTAACACCAGTAGAAAATGAAAGATGATAGAAGAGCATTTGGTTGTATGTGTACCTTCAGAATTAAATTAATAAAATGTTGATTTTCTTACCAATATAATGCCAATTCTTATTGTGTATTTGAATCTTGATTGACGTAAAGTATTCCATGTGCCTATGTATTTGACTTGACAAGCTCTATTGATAAGGGGTTATGAATATGGACACAAGGTTTGCTTGGCACTAAATCACTAAAATTAGTTTGTGAGTTACAAATACTTTAAAAGGCATTAGAGAGTCGATACAACTTGCACACCTAGTACTTGTATGGTGAATGCCATGCCATTCAATATGAGATACTAAGAGTACTTGTGTATGGATGTGCCATTGGCGAATGGGGCATTCGGACATTAACTTGCAAAGCAAAGCAGGTGCATAGAGTTCATTCTTAGTCATCAACGCCTTACTTCATGGTAGTGCTAAGTGTCCGTGGACCTTAGATTTGAGTAGATATAGTTATCTTCTGTGTATCAGGGTCAAACGAGTCATTAGTACATTAAGGGCCAATATTGATTCTAGTATAGAATAGGGCCATGAGCTCAATGTGCCATTGCTTGAATGTATATGAAGATATGTGTGCATTCAATATGGGATTTACCTCCTTAAAATTAAAAAGGAGTCTATGTAGGAGGCCTATGAAGTTCATGAACTTAACTCTAGTGTCTAATATAAATAGAAGTCTTGAAGAGCTCAAGACATGATTCCTAGCACAAGAATAACACAAAATTCATATGCCATATCAAGCCGAAAGAAAACAAACACCTAGCTAACCTCTATCATATTCTTTTGGTCATAAAGTCTCTTAGCTCGAAGTGTTCACGCAAGAGCTTCACAAAAGAGATTTTGTGGACTGTAGGAAAAGCTCACAAACTTCCTATTCATGTGGATAATCTAGAGGTTGAGGTTTGATGGCTATGACTTCAAGGATCACACAAGGAAAAGGTTGAAAGACTTTCAAAGGTACAATTTTTTTTTTTTGTGATTTAAATTCAATATCTTGTGTGTTTTGCAACAAAAATGGATGAGGTTTGTCCTAATTGCTTCTGCTATGTGTTGTTGATTATATTATGTATAAAATTTTTTATTTTTATGACCAAATACTAATGAAATCTAGCATTAATCCTAACATGCTATTGCTCAAATGTGTATTGAGGCATGTGTGCATTCAATAAGGGATTTGGTACCTTGTAATTGAGCGAGTAGTTTGTTCTATGTAATTAGTATTTTATTAGTCAAAAATCCTTGATCAAAGGGTTGTGTGATTGAATGGGATTTTTTGATAAAAACATTTATCTCATGAGGTAACACTGATTAGTCTTATGGTTGAGTTTGTAAATTTGATTACATTTATGACTCTTGCTTGGTTGGAAAAAAATAAGGCAAAAGGTTTATGCTGCATGGTACTGATGATCGAGTGGATTCATTGTGATCTGTTTCACTTCGTTTTATTTGGACTACAACATGGGCCACAAGCTAGTTGCTACTCATATCTTTTAAGTTGTACCTATTGCCAAATAAGAATAAACCTAAAGAGACACACAAAAGGTTGTTGTATATGATGAGTGTTAAATCAATGGGCAGCATGATATATTTGGTTGTAATTGGATTGAACTAAGTAAATTACCAAGGTATTTGTTAATGATAAGATCATTAATTAGAAGCACAATGAGAAATTTAATTCAATTAATAGGATTAATTAAATTAAAGAGGTAAGATGTGAATGGAATTATTTGATATTAATCATGTTTGTTAATAATATGATTATTAACTAGAAACATGAAAGCCTTTGATTCAATTAATGAAATTAATTAAATTGAAGAATATAATTTCATTAAGTCGTAATTGTTGATAGAGATTAATAATTAAGAGACTAGATGTGCTTTAATTATCAATAAAGATTAATAAGTAAGAGTTATGGGCTGCAATTATTAAAGAGTTTAATAATTAAAAAATGTATGAACTAGTAATTACTAAAGGTCTATGTAATGAGCCCATGAAGCTCATAACTAGTGTGCCATAGTGTTTTAAATATCAATACATGTTTTAAAAGAGCTCTAAGCATGAAAAACGAAAAAAATTTCGTGTTCCACCCATCCAATAAGAAGAAAAATTATTCTAGCCACCCTTTAATTTTTTTTTTCTTGTCGCTAAAAGCCTTCTACACAAAAAGAGTTTCCATTAGAGCCTTGCAAAAGGGGTTTTGTAAGGTGTAGAAGACACTCATCATCACAACAACTATGTGGACAAATTAAAGAAAGAGGTTTGAGGGCCATGACTTAAGAAACACAAGCGCCACTAGAATGTGATTCCAAAGGTATGTTTCTTTTAGTTTTCTTCAGTGGTTTTCAGTTACTGCGTGTTGTATAGCAAATGCAGAATGAGTTTAGTATGTTATTTCATCGTGGTTATACTATTATTTCATAGTTTTAAAGTTTTAAATCTGACCTCAAACTTGTTGAAACCTAACACCTTGTCCGTCGAGGTGATGCTAAATCTCATGCACTTCTAAAGATTTTCACACCATTGTTGGGTTCGTTCATTTAGTTAAAATGGACAGTGGTTCCCATGGATCCATGGTGGACACTTATGGGTGCACAATGATTTGGAACGCAAAACGGGTAATCATAAAAATCTAGTTTTAGATCGACTTTGGGTGTTGTCAAATTGATTCAGTTGCTTCGGAGAGTGAGGGTCTGATTTGGATCAATTGGGTGGTCTGTTGATTGACACAAGGAGACTTTGGAATTACGATACAAGGCTATATGATTAATTGCATTACATGGATTGTTGCTGGGCGTGAAGCTCAATCAAGAGACTATTGGGAGTACAATTTATGCCACTTGGAATCTATTGGGATTGATCACATGATCAAGATCGATGAGGATCTATTTGGGGTGGGTAGATCAACTTGGGCAAACTTGAACAACTAGGAAAACTCACACAACTTTCAATCATCGGGTGGTCAAAAAACTAATTTAAGGTCATGCAAAGGATGGAAGAGCATCATTATTTCTACTGATACCTATGATTATCATTGGTTTTTGGCAAACTAAGGGAAATATGATGAAAGATGAAGGGAACAAGAGGGGTACATGTACAGGTCAATTACACGGGGTCTTCGTTTGTAGGTCTATGTGTATGCATATGCTTACATATCTCCTCATGTGTGTTATCTAGATCTCGCATGTGTGCACAAGGAATTCACATGAAACTACATACACGACCAATTCCTAGCTTCTACATAACTTGAATTGAAGTTCAAAGTTCGGGTTTTGGAAATTACTTCAAAGATGATTTGAAGAATCTGTTTCTACTCTCCTAGTGATGCAGACAGCCACAATTCACTTTTGGGGTGGAAGGATTAATTTTATAGCCTCGCCTAGTCTTTTATACTAAGGCTCCCACATGGGCAAATAGGATAAGGATGGGTAAGGATGACTTCTTCAATTAAGGGAAGATTCTTCCTACTATTTCTCCTTCTGAGTTTACCCCAATCCTACCATATTCTCCCTTCTCATGCATGGTATCATGCCATATGTGACTCAATCATATCTTACCAACTGATAAGTCACAAATTTGTAGTATATTTACATATTGGCTAATTTTTGCATGCATTTTAAGCTAAAATGGCTACATCATAAGATAATGAAATGAAGAGTTTTTTCATAATGTTTTAAGGCCGTTTAAATGAATAATTGATGATATTTAAATGAAATTGAGCATTGTATACACTTAGAAAATTTTTGTGTCTGAAACGTAGGTCTTGCGACCACAAAGAGGAAGTCTGTAGCTGTGAAAGGTGAGTTTGTAATTAGGGAAGTTAAACATAGCATGTATTGGAATTTTCCATAGATGATGTTCACGGACACGAGGAGTCAACTGTGAGCATGGTGTGGGACTGTAGTTGTATTAGCTAAGGCACAGTTCTGTCATGGTTGAGCCTGCGACAATGAGAGGGTGAGTTGTGATCGCGAGAAGGATTGGTGTGGCTGTGGGATTTGGGAAGCAAGGTTTTGTAAGTTCTGCGCTTAGGTTCATTGACGTAGAGAAACATGGCTTGATCACGAAGTTGATGTTCGTGGCTGTGAGGAACAGTGTGTGATGGTGCTATGTCACACCTTTATATACATGGTTTGACACATCTAACTAGAGCCTTGGACGAGTTGTCCACGTTCCCTCACTTAGAAAACATAAGTTATATTGACTTAAGAGGTAGAGAAGGAAGAACCCATGACACAGTTGGATACATTTCAATTGTTCACGCAATGCAAGTAGCTTAGAAGAAGTTTTTCATACTTTTTCCCATTATTTTCACATTGTTTGGATGTTGAACATTATTGCCATGGTTTCATTAACATTAGTATGAATTGCCAAACTTTTATCTGATCTCTTATGTTTGTGATTGAATGAATACATACGTATGATTTTATGAGTAATTTTCTTTGCTTTTGTTATTCACAATTATTGATACAAACTGTGATTGGAAGAATTACTCACTTCTCTAATTGATTTTTTGCTGTGTAGGAAATAATAGAAGTAAAGCCTAAGCACTAGACTTACAACTTACGAACATTAATTTCATAAAAAAAAAGGAAGTGAAACTATAGTATTAGCGTGGCTAACATATCATTAATCATAGAACTAGATTACTTGACTTGATTTAGTTTGGGAAAACCCACTATAATCTTGAGTTGAAGCTATAGGAGAGTTCGAGAGAATATTTTGTAGATTTAGAATCACCTATATCAATTAAATTAATAATTAACATAAATTGGCATGCGTAGGAAATCAACATAGCATAGTGGGTTAGGTATTCAATTCTTGGTACTCCATCTATCCAAGTTTGTAATCTTGTTTTCTAGGTGCTTGCCTTTAGTTTATTACCTTTATCCTCGCTACTTTCTAATGGTTTAACTCATAGAAACCTAGTTAGATTTATAGATGCACAACTCTTCTTTGTGGATATGACACGTATATTCACTATAGTACTAGTTTACTATAGATTTAATTTGATGTGGTGACGACATGTATCACCTAGTTTTGATACGGTTTTTGGTACAATTGACATACACATGATTTGGTCTTTCCTACACTTTTCTTCTCGAAACTTAGCTTTAATTAGCCTTGATTATCTTCAATGCCCATGGAATGATGTGATTAGGGCCTTAATCAAATTGTCCACTCTTGGTAGGGTTTGACTAAATTATTTGCATTATTCTTTTTCTATACACTAATGCTCAATCATGTCATATTCTCATTTTTTCCATGCATGGTTAGGTGTCCTAACAAAGCCAATCACATCCCTCGTATATGGTATAATTGACCACACACAAGATTGCCTCCTTCTTCCGTTCACATAGGTGTAGGGCAATTATGCTCCTTTCTCATTAATAACACCATTATAATCATAATTATATTATATTATAATTGTTGCAAAATTCTCTTGTATTATATCCTCGCTCTTTACAATAAGTTTCGTCCTCAAAACATAGTGTACATTATTCACAAATCGGTGAGTATATTGCAAGGCATTCCGCTTTATGATCTAAAGTTACATTCATTGAACTCAGCATATCATTGTTTCTCCTTAAAGGTTTGTAGGACTATCATTGAATGTGGTTTATGCTCTTCTTCACTTAGGGAAATAAACCAAATGTTGTCTATATATTTCACCACTTTCTAGTTAAGACCTAAATTTTTCGTTTATGCAATCCATGGCTGTTGCAGGCGTATAGTCAACCTTAGTAGCACCATATTATTTGTAGAGCCTAGTTCTAGTTGGATCTTAGGGTATCCTCAACTTCCTCGATTTTGGTCTTTAATTGTTGGTAGCTTGACCTCAAATCAATCTTAGATGATACTTTAGCCCCCATCGAATTGATTGAGTAGATCATTTATCTTAGGTAGTGATATTTATTCTTAACCCCGATTTGATTGAGTTTTCCAATCCCCTATTATCATCCTTAGGTCTCTACTTTTTCTTTTTCTTCCTCTTTTTTCTAAGAATAGGATAGGGCTTCCCTATGCTTATGTTGCGCCACTCTAATCTCTCTTTCATTGTAAAGCATAGGTTGGTCCTAAGTCTTGTATCTCTTAGTATCCGACCACTTTCTTGAAAACAAGTGGGTGAGCAGCACCCTAGTCAAATAAGGTATATGTTTAGGAGTTATTGGTAGAAGTGTTACTAGCCCTTGTATCTTTAGCACTTCCACTTCTTTCCGAGTTACGTTTCCTTTTTTTATTAGGTTCATCTATTTTAGCCTGGGGTTGGGGTTGGCTTAGGTGTTAGATCTCTACTACTTGGACCAGTGACTATCGTAATCATAGCTTCTTGCCCTAGTCCCTTTAGGCCAAGGTAAGATTGTAGTTGGGATTGTATTGGTGGTGGAGGTGGAGGACAGTTGAATGATCACTCATCGTTGTTGCTCTTGGGTACTGTAATGAGGGCTTCACATGTGTGCTTTGGATGATTGACCATTTGTAACAATGATTTCTTGATGCTTATCAATAAGCAACTAACACGTGTCTCATTGTTGTGTACATACAGGAAGTGGTAAAAGTAGGAAATTAATAACATAAAATTGGAATTTATATTATTCAAATATTAAACTTCGTAATCTTATTGACATCTCCATATCACTAAAAACTTAATGTTTTCATCCTTACTAATCTTTTGTTTCTCATCTCACTCTTGAAACCTTTACGCTATGTTTGACCCTACATATTTTCTCTCTGGATCTTTCTCAAGGTTCTCCTTTAGCTCGAACACCAGTACATTGATTTGCTCATGTAGTTCATCATTCTTATCCAGAAAGTCGAACACTTGCCCTTTTAGGGTATCTTTCATCTCCCTTAGATTGGCTATATTATTTTTGTAATCTATCGAAATGTCTAGGTACTGTGAAATAAGCCTTTGTCTTTACATATCTCCTTTTAGTTTCCTAGTACACCAGTCGCAAGTTCTCATACTCTTCCCACAGCATCTGATTTTTGACTTCGATTTTGTCCCTGGAGCATGGGGTAGGGCCCATTTACATATATCCCCTAGGCATGCTCATCCCTTTCATTATCTACTCCACATGATCTAATTTTTAGTTAGTATTAGATCAAATATCATTATTATTAATAGCTTAAGTGTACGTGAACATGTAATTATCTAGTCTTATGATTCATTCTATATCAGTATATGCTCCTAAATCAAGTCCTAGGTTTAGATGTATTGTGTATTCTAGCATTAAATTCTAAGCTCAATTTAAATTTTAGATGTCGTAGAACCTACATTTACTCTAATTCTTAAATTTTGTGCATGTATAAGATCGAGAAGTTAGGCTCTGTTTAAATCTCAAACATCATACAACTTAGGATGAAACTTAGGTTTGTCTAACTTTTGGATTAATATCTTGTGTGCTTATGAAATCACAATCTTTGGGCGATAGAATTTATGCCCTAATGTTTCAAACTGCTATGGTCAAAGTCTAAGTTCAAGGGGCTTATGTGTTTAGGATTGTGACTTATGCTTTGGTAAGTGTTTTATATGTCTAAGGTCAAAGCCTAAGTTCTGACACTACTTTTTGTCACACCTCCATTCTAGGACATGACATGGTAGCATATTCGAGGCAGTTTCCTTAAAGGATATCCAAGCCCACATTATCAAAGTAATCTAAACCATTGAATCATAAACTTTTCATAATATGTCCTATAGTACAAAGTTGTAGTGGAAAGTATAAAATTACATCTCAAAATCTTTAGTTGACAAAAAAAATAGTAATCAAACTCCTTATTCTACTATCTCGAGACTCTACTAGCCCTAGGTACAGTTTTGTGAATGACCTATCACCAAGTAAGCAAATATACGTTCCTTTTTGGTAGTGTCAGTGAAAACAGTTCTTTCTTGTAAATGTTTTGCAAGAAAATTTTAAATTCACAAAAAATCCTTTCATAGTGAAGTGGTTTCAAATTCATGGAAATTACTTTGATAGTGAAATACGTAAACGTTTTTCTTTCACGTGTGTTTACATTGCTTATGGGTTTTAGAAATTTTGGGTGTCATTTCCACTAATTAGGGTCTTAGCTATAATCCTAACTAAGGAGGATAACGTGTAGGTTTACTAGTTGTCTTAATTTTTAACTCCGATTGAGAAAATTGTGTACTCAATCTTTAATCTCAATTGATAAGGTCATTTACTCAATTTATAATTTTGATTGAGAGGGTCATGTGCAACCTCATCAGTTGTCTCAATCAGGTCTTTAACCTCGATTGAGAGGATTATATATTCAATTTATAACTTCAATTGAGAGCATCACATGCAACTTTATCAACTATCTTAATCTTTAATATCAATTGAGAGGGTCATGTACTCAATCTTTAATCTTAATTATAAGGGTTGTTTTACACTAGTGTACATTACCAAACATGATCATTTTAATGTAAGACTTTTCACATAAATAGAATTATTCCTCTATATATTCAAGGTAAATAGGTAGCTCACATCTGTAATTTCATCTTAAAGGCAATTGTGTTCCAAAATTGAAACATTCATAGGTTCATTTGTTAAATCGATGAAAATTTCCTTTAACATCACAATGTCAAGATTTGTGCCTTGAAACATAATAATTTCTGAGAAGACAGTTGCAAAATATAGTAGATGACCGCTTATAGTTGAAAACTTTATTCATATAGAAAGAAAAATTAGTTTGTCATGAGACAGTTAAGAAGTTGGAAGGCAAATCCACATTCACAATAGAAATTTCACTTATGCAATAAAAACAATTTTCAAATGGCATTTGTAAAATTTGTAAGGTATCTCATTTAGCTGGTATTAGCTTAACTGATTTAGTTATTCTGTTGATTTGAGTCCTTGGTTTCCTATTCCATAAAGTAATTCCTTGGTTAGTCCTAATTTTAATAAATTGAATGTCCTATCCTTTTTTCTAAGTGTAATCTAAAATCCTTTAACACTGGGTGGCCCTTGCCCACCTGAGTGATGCTAAGTCTCATGTGCCCCTACAGATTTCACACTGTTGTTGGGTTTGTGCGTTTGCTTAAAGTGGATATTGGTTCTTGTGGGTATATGGTGGACGCTTGTGGGTGCATGTTGATTAGGAACATAAACAGGTAGAAAAATTACTAAAATTAGGTTTTGGATCGACTTCGAGTGCTGGTCGATTGATTTGGTTGCTTTTAAGGATAGATTAAGTTTAATTCAAATCAATTAGGTGGTCTAACAATCAACACAAGGACTCTTAAATTATGATCTAAGGCCACGCAATTGATTGCATTGCTCAGATCACTGGGGGATTGATCACTACCAGGCATGAGGCTTGATTTAGAGGTTACTAGCAGTACGATCCATGCCACTTGTGGTTGATCATGGTCGATTCTATGATCGAGATCAACGGGGATCAATCTTGGGTGGTTTAGACTAACTTGAAAAAATCACTCTAATTTCAATCATCGGGTGGTTTAAAAATTCATATAAGAACATGCAAAGCTTAGAAGAGCATAATTATTAATACTTACACCTATGATTATCGTTCATTTTAACGACCCCAGGGGAAACATGATGAGAGATGAAGGGAATAAGAGGGGCACACATATGGGCTAATCATATGAGGTCAACGTTTGTGGGTTAATGTGTAAGCATATGCTTACGTACCTCCTTATGTGTGCTCATCTAGAACTAGTGTGGATGCATAGGAAATTCACGTGAAACAACATCTATGACTAATTCTTAGCTTTCTACATAACATGAGTTAAAGCTCAAGGTTTAGGTTTAGGAACTTACCTCGAGATGACTTGAAGAATCCTCTTCTACTCTTCTAGTAATGCAACTAGCCACAACACGCTTTTAAGGTGTGAGGATTAATTTTGTGGCCTCAACCTATCTTTTATAGTCGGACTCCCACATGGGTAAATAGAGTAAGGATGACTTCTTCAATTAAGGGAAGATTTTTCCTACAATTTCTCCTTATAGGTGTGCCCCAATCCAACCATATTCTCCTACTTTTGGTATGGTTAACATGCACATGATTTGGTCATTAGTACACTTTTCTTCTAAAAAATCAGCCCCAATCAGCCTTAATTATCTTTAATACCTATGGTATGATGTGATTAAGGCGCTAATCAAATTTTCCACTCTTGGCAAGGCTTCACTAACTTATTGACATTATTTTGTTTTGATACTTCAGCCTTGAATCATGCCTTATTCTCATTTTCTCCATGCATGGTAAGGTAGCTTAATGGAATTTACTGTATCCCTCATATATGGTTTGATTAATGACGAATAGGATTGCTTCCTCCTTGTATTCACATAGGTGAAGGGTAATTACGTACCTTCCTTTTTAATAACACCATTATAATCACAATTATGTTGCAAAATTCTCGAGTATTAGAATATGTATAACAATGAGTTTGCATATAGCATGCTACATGCTATCCTGATCCATTTGTGCCTATTGGTGTCATGTAGGACTCGTTAACTATAATGGGGTCTACTTGGTGGTGGATCTTCATATTACACATTAAGTAATGCCTGGGTATCTTCAACAAGCTACTTATCGTGCACACCAGAATTTATGGATAATTACTTGAATGGAACAGGGGATATATGATAGGGGTGGCGACATGACTGGTTGTTGACTTGCTCCACTATTAATATAAGTCTATTTACATGTCTGGAATGTACTCCGTAATAGGGTGAATGGGGATTGGCTTTGTAGATCTAAACATAGATGCACATATACATCATCTGCCTGTGTGTTTAAATGAGTAGATATGGTGATGTCATGATCATATGATGTGCCAGCCATAGGGTGGCATGTCTATATAAACCTGATCGCATGTCTCCATTGGCTCCATATGGTTAATCTATGGGGCCCTTCTCTCTATATAGTGGGAAATCATGAACTAATAACTATTGTAACTGATGCTCCACATCATTAACAATACATAGGTCATACTCACTAGTTCGCAATTACTGCATCTACTGGGCCTGTAATTGAAAACATAATGGTTAAGATGGATAAGTTCAATTAAATAGTATATGAAAAGTACTCAAACATGTATGTAATAACTAACCAAAAGTGAGAAAATGCCGATGTGTCTATGCTGGAATCCACAATGTATGAATATGTGCCCATGTGAGATGTACTATCACGTGCTTGCCAATACTACCTAGCATGCACTAGCTCTGTGCATGTATCATAGTCATCAAAAATCTCTACTGTGACCTTATCAGGACTCATCCAGTAGCATAAAGAACTTACATGGTCATGGCTCTAGGCCATATAAAATCCCTTATATTGCCAAATAGGATGCAACATATCGTTCTCTTATGGTAGATCAACTGACTGTCTAAGCATACCAGTTGAATAGGAAGGGCCTAATGTACGTCCATAACTCGTGCCCAGATCAAAGGGGAAGGGCCTTGTACAACTTGATTGAGTAAGGCCACCACTTAAACTGAAGTAATATATAATAGTAGTCGAAGCCAAACATAATAGTGGGCAAATGATATGATTATTGGAAATGCTATGTAAGATATCCCTAATGGTGGGCCAGGCATGTGTTGCTATTTGTGTCTACTTTGCACTATTTTGTCCACCTAAAAAATTCAGAATGTTGATTAGATGTGAAACCTTACGCCAAGTAAACCATCTCTAGTATAAACTAAGCCATAAGATTATTGTATCATGCACTACACAGCACTATTAGAAGCATAAAGCCACCTCTAAGATCTGTCGAACTGCTGTATACTCCATTCTCAATCAACTCTGGTCTCAATCTAAGGATTTGGGCCTATACGCATATTTGTGACAATGTTTATTTAATTAATAGCATAATCATGGTACTGATTGCTATGTAATATATGCTATATCATACCTGAAGAAGATCTAGTGGACTTGAGATTGACTGCCTACATCAAATTGATACAACCCACAGCTCATCTTACAGGTAGGTGAGCACAATGTTGACCCCGCTATAAGTGTGGGCCATACTTAAGTCCTCTAGTCTTTTTCTATTTTCTATTTCTTCTTGTTTTTTCTACTAGATATTCAAAAAAACAAGTTCTTACATTTTTCCAAAGATAATTTCCTAATTTTTTGGACTCATTTTTAGTTTCTATGATTTTGTTTTCTACAATGTTTCATCAAAGATTTCTACAACTAATTTTCCCACAAATTAAAATTCAACAAAATAATTGCACAATTGTATTAGCAATGTTTGGTTGAACGGCTTGTTTCTGATTGCTAGTTGAATTTCATGCTTGTGGTTGACTTGCTGATGATTTGGTTTCTTTGATGGCTTCAAAATATGCTTGAAATACTCTTGCCACTACAACTTTGTTGCAAATGTGCTGTATGAAACAGATTTGTGTTAATGTGTGTAAAATTGTTGCAAATGTACTATATGAAATAGATTTGTGTTATTGTGTGTGGAATGCAAATAATGCACTTGGCTATATAATTGAACTAACTCATTTAATCTCAATGATTAATTTTTTTTAGTTGATATTTTCACCTTAATTGATTCCTTACTTAATGCATTTAAGAGTGTAGAAATTACAGGTCAAGTAGTACAACAATTATTGTATTAATTAGTCACATATCTCACATGGGTCCTTTTGCTCAAATTTTAATTTTATTTGTAATTTATTCCAATGTTCCGGACCCCGAAGTAACATTATTTCATGTGTGTGTGTGTGTGTGTGGTTGGTGTTGAAGATGCTTGTTCCTATATTGGAATTTTTCTTATAGCAAAAATGAATAACCAAGCACAACATCCCATCGACCCTTTGCCTGTATTATTTTATGTAAGGATTTATAGCTATTTTTGGGAGAGGAGTTTTGTTGGAATAATGTTTGGCGAAAATTATATTGGAATAAATGGTATATTTAGTTGTAAGATTTTAATAGAATAAAATATTTTATTATTTGAATATATGTATGAAATATATATTATATATAAAGTGTGCGACCTCTATGTTAGTTACTTTCAGAAATCATAATGTTAACTTTCTAAAATAACCCGAATCTTATATGATTCTTTGTTTCTCTGATTTTATTCTTTTAAATCTTTTACCTCTTTCACAATTATTTTCTTTCATTTTTTCTTTTTATAAAATGTTTAAAGTATTAAATTTTTAGTCCCAACAAGTGTCTTAATATAAACTTTTTAAAATACCAAAAATTTTCTATCATCTTCCTTTTCTCCATTTTTAATCCTATATTTCATTAATAACCACATATTTCTTTTTCCTTTATATGTAATTTTAAAAATTGAGTTCTATTATTTGAGAATTGACTTTTGATAAAATAAAATAATTTTTTTATCAAACACACCCATTGATGTCAATTTCACTAATATATAATAATAATTAGATGATGTGATAGTATATAAGGATAATGATTTGTTTTCATAATATAAATATATATATATATATATATATATGAGTGTAAATGTGTATATATAGATATTGACTGATCATAAATATGTGTAATGATTAAATATCAATTAGTTAGATATATAAGAAAAAAATTGAGTTTGAATTAGAATGAAAATTTTGTGGTTTGGCTGTATAAAGTTGGATAGGATGAAGAGTAGTGGAAATTTGATTAACAAATAGAGTCTATATAATTTAGGAATTCCACATTAAAGCACGTTACATGATTAAATTTGTTCAAATTAGTTTGATAAAGATTTAAGCGTTTGGACTTAATGCATTTAGTTAATTGTTTAATTAGTTATTTCTACCTCTTTCATAACTTTGGGTGGATTAACCATTGCAACTTTTTTTGGAGCCATTTGGTTCTTGCCAAAGGATTTCCATCTCTTAGGACATTGATCTCATAGGACGTGTCTTGGTTACTTATAAGGAGACAAATACTTTATTGATTACACACATACTTCTATACACACGACCAATGGCATTTTGTGCTCATAATCCTATTAGGGTAGATGGAATTCTTGATGCTCTAATAATGCATTGATCATGATACGCACAATGTATCCAAGTTATCTCAAGTCTAAGGCCTAATCGAACTTAACATGATCATGGAGCAAGACTGTGTATTCTTTGTTCTTTAAGTCAATGTTTGAATAAATAATTCTTTAATGATATATCCCCACACATGTGTTCTTGGTATATCATACTGAATGGCATGCCACTTACTATAGAGATACATGGTATGAAAGCCTTACCAATATCTCTAATTCCCATTTAGAGATTCTATGACAATCAAATAGGTTTTGATAATTGTATATTCATAGTTCTTATGACTAAGAGTTCTTAACACAACTAGATAGGCACATGTAACATTTTGGACCATATCAAGATTTATATATATGAATGAAACTTCCATATATTGATAAAATAATGTATCAATATTTTATTAATAAGAATGAACATTTACAATTAATTTCCCTATGATGGATGAATATTTGACTTTGGAAGGCATATTACTAAGATTTTCTGACTTGGACTTTAATGCTAATCATTATAGTATCTAATACCCATTTCTTCAAGATGATGATTTAACTAAACATGTGAAATAAACTTGGTGGGTGGGTTCACTCCATTATCTACTGAAATTATTTTCTGCATGGCTATATTACCTTATTCAATGATGTCTCAAATAATGTAGGAATGTCTCTCTATGCATTTGGATTTTTGGTGATACCTCAATTCTTAGCTTGTGCTATCACTCTATTGTTGTTACAATAGAGTAGTAATGGTTGATCTACATTTGGAATAGCTTAATGCTCAATGAAGAAATTCTTAATGCAAAATGCCAACTGTGCTACATCACACGCTGTGTTATACTAAACTTCAATGGCAAAGTCTGCAATAGTAATTTTCTTGAAACTTTTCCAACTTGACATGCCTTCATTAAGGGAAAAGATATATCTAGAATTAGATTGCTTATCATTGACTTTCAATTGAAAATTAGATTCTATGTTGCCATCTTTTATTAACTATCCGTTACTATTAGCAATAACCATATCGTTAAGCCTGCTCAAGTACCTAAGAATACACGTGATGGTGTTCTAGTGCTCCTTTTCTAGTTTCCTAAAATCTACTAGTAACACTTACAACATAGGCAATGCCAGGCCTCGAACATTGCGTTGCATACATTGAGCTTCCTATTATCAAAGCATATGTCATGGCCACCATGTTACTTCTCTTATCCTTAGTTTGTGAACTCATAGACTGTGAATGATGGAAGCTATACCTGAATCTTTCTCCATCTAAACCACTTTAGAGCCTTCTATATATACAAGACTTGGGAGAGACCCACAAATCTCTTCACTCTATCTTTATAGATGTCAATGCCCAAGTCGTGGTTGCTTCTCTGAAGTCTTATACGGAGAATATACTATATAACCTTGATTTGGCTAAAGTCAGCATCCCAATGTCATTCCTGATGAGTAATATGTCATTTGCATAAAGCATTAGGAGTGCGATCGTGCTCCTATTAACCTTCTTATAGATGCATAGTTCATCTTTGTTCTAGATAAAGCTAAATGATTTACTTACACACTTAAAGTGAAGATTCCAACTTCTTGATACTTATTTGAGGCAAAAAATGGACTTTTTAAGTTTGCATATTATATGAGATTTACCTTTGTTTTCAAAACTATAGGTTTGCACCATATGAATATCTTTCTCAAGGAAACTATGGTTCAACTCGATCATTGCAATGCTTGGCTTCTACAAGGTGGTTCTTGAATAGGTGTGCACTGCATGGGTTTATCTGTTCTAATGTTTAAGTTCTTTGAGCTCGATCATTCTACATACACTATTTTCTCGAATGAACTTATTTAAGAAACCAAGCTTAAGTTATAATTATCCTTTGGTCATCAAGTAAGTAGAACTTATATCCTATAGAATTGTGGAGATATCCTATAAAGAAACCTATAATAACTCTCACCTATAACTTGTTTGTTTTACTTTTCTAGATATAAGTTGGACATCTCCAAATTCTAATGTGCTTTAGGGTTGACTTCCGCCTAGTCTACTTCTCATGTAGGTTGGAGGAAAGAACTTAAAAGGAATCCTATTCAATATATGGGTTACTATGAGGATGGCATCTCTTCCTAATGAAATAGGGAGATCAGAGAAACTTAACATGAATAAAACCACATTGAACAAGGTTCGATTCCTTCACTTAGTCACACCATTCAATTGGGAAGTCACCATACAATGCTATTTTTCTCAAGGAAATTTTCAAGCTTGATGTTCAGAGATTTGACACCACGATCCAATTGAGGTACTTTCACATGATTGCTTGTTTATTTTTCTACTTCTGCCTTGAATTCTTTGAACATTTCAAAGGATTTATACTTTTAACTCATCAAGTACACATAATAATTATTAGTAAAGGTTACCAAGTAGTGAAAACCTTCTCAAGCCATTTCATTAAATGGCCTATAAACATCAGTAGGACAAGTTCAAACACTAACGAGGCTCTCTAAGTTTGTCCATCCCATGGACTTCTTGGTCATTTTATCTAGAAGATAAGGTTTACAAGTTAGATAATGTTCCTTTCCTAATGGGCCAATAAGCCCATCTTTAACTTGCTTATTGTTGTCTCTATAGCATGATCTATTCTAATGAGTCACAATTGCTTGGGATTTAATCTCTGCCTAGCACATTTGTTGGAAGTGGCATTAATCACAATGTTATCATCATTGTTTAAATAATAGAGATTGTTTACCAATGAGCTAGTGCTAATTAATTTATTATTATAATAAATGATTCAAACATTGTTTTTAAAAGAAAATTCATAATTCTCTAATGCCAACAACAGAATGGAAATAATATTTTAAAACTAATTGGGAAATAAAAGGAGGTCACTCAACTAACATGACTAGATGATAATCTAATTGAAGTTATTCCAATCATCAAGGCTGTAACACTTACTCCACTATTGACTATTATCAACACTTCTTGCTTCGTAGGCAAACTACGTTTGATATGATCCTATTGTGAAGTACAAAAATGAGAAGATGCACCATAATTTGAAATCTAATAAGTCAAAAGTACACCAATTGGACAAAGTGTTTCATAAATATAAAGTTCTTTACCTTTAAAGCCATTCTTTTAGCTTTTGAGGCACTCAACATAGTCATTCTTCGATTGCCCCTCCTTGCCACAATTGATAGTTGGCATGCATTCATATAATTTTTATATAAATATTGTGCTCTAAATGATTAATTTTGATGCAATTCTTGTTTAATTTGATATCAAGTGGTATATAGTACGTGAAAAGTGAAAAGGAGCAAAAGAAGAAGAAAATTTTGAGAAATTAATTAGTAAATTGATCTGGGCCAAGGGATGGTTGATCTAAACTTTTTAGGAGTGAGTAGGATTGATCTAGGTTGCAACAAACCAAACCAAATAATTATCCCTAGCCATTGGATTACTTATCCAAAGTCTATGCAATCGATCCATGTTGATTGCGAACCCCTTAGACCAAGATATATTGATCCAGCTGATGAGCAATGTGGTGGGATAGACTTATGCAGGTGCTGAATTATTGATTTTTGAGAGTTAAGATTGATCTAAAATTGTTGAGATTGATCAAAGTATTAATTATATTGATTCGGGAGGCAAAAATTGGAAAAATGGAGTTTTTTACACCAAGCAATCCTAATTCTTCCACAAGTATAAAAGGCCATTAGAAGCAAAATTTGGGGAGGTTTTCTTACAGGGGATTAGGGAGAGAAAGTTCCAAACAAACTTGAGTGAAGGATGAGAGAATTTATTACAGAATTTATAGAGATCACAAGAGGATTAGAGATCAAGGAGTTTCACTTCAAGATCAACGATGCACTTATCTTTCCTTGAGTTTTTCTTTTTCTTATTCCCTAAAATATTGTTGATTAATACTTTTGAGATTAGATTAGTTGAAAATAAGTGTGGTTAATTTTTTTAGGGCTTAGAAATAATTCAAAAGAGCCTAAATATTTTTTTTTATTTATTCATTTCAATTTTAAGATGATATTTTCTTTTCAATTATTTGTGTTGCCTATTCTCAATTCCAATTATGTCATTGTGATAAGATTATTTGTTATGTGTGGAATTGTAAATTTAAGAGAGCTAGTTTATGCATCTGAACTAAGGTTCACATGCTAGGTAAAATTCAAAAGACCGATAGAACCTAAAGAATCATAAAAGGTGTAACTAATGCATGTGTTTAAAATTGGATGGATGAGATAGATTCAAATAGGATTTCATTTGAGACTTGGGAGAGGTAATGTAAATAAAATTGAATGCTTTGAGTAATAATCGAATTGAATGAGTATTAAAATTTGTTGAATAATCAAACTTGGTGAGGATGAGTGATTTGGTTGGTTGTAGTTTGATTATTGATTCTTGTGGGATTATACTCATGCTCACTATAGTACTAAAACTTCACGGCATATACTTTCAGTGCATCACAAATTCTAATGTTACCTAAACAAGTTTTTTGGTATCATTGTCGAGAATCTTGTTAGATCATTTGGTGCTAATAATGTGAACCTTGTTGAACTCTAGATCAAGCATAGTTAGGTTAGTTCATTAGTATTCCTTACTTTTATAGGGATTTTAGGTTAGTCTAGTAGGATTTACTTTTCCCTTTTTAGTTTTTACTAGTTTATGCATTGTATTGGAAGACCTTGAGCTTGATCCTAAATTTAAAGAACTTGTTATAAGTTAAGGAAAAAGACTAGGGTAATAAGAAGTCTAACTTCTGAGATGGAAGAAATTCAAAATAATCAAAATTTCTATCAAAATCCACCCACTTAAATACAACATGCACCTAGAGCCTTTTAGGAATAGTAGTAGCCCATTGTGTGATAATTTCTCTAGCATTCAACAAGCCAATAATTTAAGTTGAAGCCATTAGTAATAAGTATGGTATAGGAAAATCAATATGAAGGATTGTCACATGAGGAACCTAATCTTCATCTACCTATATTCTTTGAACTTTGGGACATCATAGAGATGAATGGTGTAACTGAAGATACCGTCTACTTGAGGCTTTTTCCATTCACACTTCCGAATAAATCTAGATTATGGTTACATTCCTTGTAGCTGGGAAGTGTATATTATTAGGATCAACTTGCACAAAAATTCTTAAATAAATTCTTTAATCCCCTAAAAACCTCTTAGCTCTGTAGTGAGATTGTTAAATTTCAACAATTAGGTTATGAGCATTTGGATGAGGCATGAGAGCATTTCAAGAACATTCTTTGTAGATGTTGTCAATATAGGTATCAAGATTGGTTCTAAATTCAATTATTCAATATTGGTCTCACTAGTCAAACTATGATGATAGTAGACGCTGCTGGCGGTGGTGTATGCTTAAGATGATAGCGAATGAAGCTTATGACCTATTTAAGGAGATGTTGGACAGTAGCTATCATTGGCCTAATAAAGGGGATCAACTGAGAAAGGTTGCTGCAAGAAAGTTTGCGGTTGATCAGTTGATGGCCTTGAATGCTTAAGCTTCTAGCTTGACCAATTAATTATCTCAATTAACCACTAAGGACCCTTCTGAAAATCCATTGAATGCATGGAAATCCGTCAAAGTTGGCTTTAGGCAAGGTTGAGCAAGAGCATTGCATAAATAATTGTGCTTTTGTTTCCCATAATAATTTTCTAAATCAATATCATCATTAGTTACAAAATGATGAGAATTTCTTAAATGCAAATGTGAAATGTTCTCAATCCTCCAACTAGACATAATCCTTCTCCCAAAAAGAAGCGATCTTTAGAAGATTTTGTGACATCCTTTGCCATGGAATCCAAAAAGAGGTATGAAATGTATGGATCTATGTTAGCCTAAAAAACCACATGGGAAATTTACGGGCTTCAATGAAAAATTTAGAAATCTAAGTTAGGCTATTGGCAAATGCTCAAAAGAAAGATCTTCAACATATTTTCTACTAGTTGACATTAAACCCAATAATCCAAGAAATCAATGCAAGTTAATAACTTGGAGTGAATTTGTGATTTAGCTAAAAGAAAAATCCCTGAATGTTGAAAGAAAAATTGAAATTGAGGAAGAAGAAGAAAAAGTGGAACCTGGGCATAATAGAATAATTTTTATCCTTCTCCACCATTTACTCAATGTTGCTGTAAGTAAAATCTAGATGAATAATTCTTCAAATTCCTTGAGATATTCAAAATCCACTTCTTGAGAGGTGTAGAAGTATGTTATTTCTCACTACTCATAAAAGAAGGATCTAGACAATTTCTCCATTTCCTATAAAATTGGAAAAACAAATTTTGATAAGGCATTATGCGACTTAGGATTTAGTATCAATTTAATACCTCATTTAGTTTGTGAGAGGGCAAGAATACGGGATATCAAGTCTAGCAAAATTTCTCTTCAAATGGTTGATAGATCCTTCACTTTTCCTAAAAGAATTGTAGAAGATGTTGACGTGTGTGCAGAAGCATAAAGACACAATAAATGGTATATGCCAGAACCCAACGAAATTTGCTGGCGTGAACTATGAAGAACAACCCAAACGTAATTGAGGCATACTCAAATTATGAGAAAACCAAAGAAATAATTTCATTCAACAAATTACCAAAGAGTTTTTGTGATAAAAATAACCAAGCCCTCTATTTTTAGTTCTAGTTAGGGCTAAATCATGCTTAAAAATCATGTATAAGAGTTCAGAAGCAAATAAAATAACTTTGAAAAAGAATCCTATACAAACTAGGAAAGAAATATGCTAAAACACGCCATTTCAATTGATTTTGTGGTCTTCGTGATTGATCTAGCATCTTCGAGAATAATTTGGGTGCAATTGGGTCCCTCCAAATCATTAAACTAGAACACTGCTAGGACATTGGAATAATGGTCGAATTGGTCATGATCAAGCAACCTCCTTGCAATCGTAAAAATAGAAATTGTGCAATCTATCTCTCAGACGATCGTTTAGGATTTGGCTCAATCCTCTTGGCTTGTGCTCAATTAGGAACAAGCTGAGATCAGTCCTAATGTTGATTTTAGTGTTTTTTCATCACTGTTTTTCTGCAAATGATTTGTGAGCTCCTTTGGGCTTCCAAAACATCTGAAACATCCTAAATCCCTTTGTAACCCATGCCTAAGGTTCTTCTTGGCTTTGTGGAGTTCATGATATTCTACTTGTGTCCATGAGTCACCTATCATTCCTTGTTCTAACCCAGCATTTGCGTCAAATGTCCTTGAGAATGTTGATAAATTCATTTTCTTGTTAACTTTGTTGTGCCACAAATGGAAGTAGACAAGAAGGTACCACTCGTTTTTGGTTGTTTATTCTTAGCCGCTATTAGTGCTATGATAAATGTTGAAATTGGCACCCTTGATATATGAGTAAATGATGACAAAGCTAAAGTTAACATCAACTATAGTGATCCATTTAATTAGTATAGCTTAGATGTTATCAAATCTTGTGGTAAAGAAGTTGTGGCAAAATTTCTTGCAAAAGATAAGTTGGAATATGGGATTCCAAGTTCCAACAAGGTAGTGAAGTACCTTCCCACCTCGAAATTTCTTGATATAAATCTTGTCGATTCTATTAAGCTAATTGGAGCCCCTATGGAAAATTCTTCTAAAAACTCTCGTTAGTGATCTAATTATTCTCCCTCAAATTTTGAAGAGTTGACTCTCAAACTTCTTCTCAATCATTACCTTTATGCATCTTTAGAAGAGAGTTCAACTCTTCTTGTCATTATCTTTACCTCTTTTTAAAATAAGAAAGCCGAAAAATTACTTGCCATTTTGAGGCACTGTAAAAGTGCAATAGGATGGTCTATCTCTAATTTGAAGGAAATTTGCCCATTTGTTTGCATGTATAAAACTCCCATGGAGGATTCACAATAGCCTTTAATGGAATATTAAAGGAGACTGAATTCTGCCGTGCAAGAAGTTGTGAAAAAGGAAGTGCTGGAACAATTTATCCTATTTTTTGTAGTTGTTAGGTATATCTTGTGTACGTGCTCCCAAAAAAAGGTTGAATGACCATAGCCAAAATTTAAAATAATGAAGTCATTTCCAAATGCGTAGTACTGGGTGGCATATTTGCATTAACTATAGAAAATTGAATAAGGCCATTTGAAAGGACCACTTTCCTCTACTGTATGTTGATCTAATGCTCAAAAAGATAGTAGAGCACGAGTATTACTTTCACCTTGATGGGTGTCTTAGGGATAATCAAATTAAAATAGCCTCATAGAATCAAGAAAAGACCATTTTTATGTGTATGTATGGTACATTCGCCTATTGGCAAATGACTTTTGTGTTTGTAAGAGCTACCAAAAATAGGATAAAATATTCCGACACTTCTTTTTTTGCAACTTCTTGCATGGATCCTTTAATATTCCATTAATGATGGCTATATTCTATGACTTTGAGGAAGACATCATGGAAGTATTCTTGGATGACTTTTCAGGCTTTAGAATGTCTATTAACTAGCGTCTTGAAAACTTGTCTAAGGTTCTTAAAAAATGTGAGGCAAAGAAATATTGTGTTTCATGGTGAAAGAAGACATAGTTCTTAGTTTTCATGTCTCATCCTAAGGTGTCAAATAGACTTATTTCAAGGGTGTTTGTAGTTTTCTAAGGCATGTCGGGTTTTGCTAAAGATACATGAAAGATTTTTTTAAGATTACCAAGCCCTCATGGAACTTATTGGAAAAAGATTTACATTTTAAATTCAATAGTGCTTTTGTCAATGCATTTTGGTGATCAAACAAATGTTTATTTTAGCTTCAGTTGTTGTGTTGTCTTTAACTAAAGTTAACCTTTGAAATCATGTGTGTTGTTAGCAATTTTATTGTTGGGGCAACATTAGGGCAAAGAAGGAAGCGGATGTTTTGTTATGATTAACTATGCTAACAAAACTCTCAACAAGGCTTGAATAAATTGCATAGTGTTTTTTTGTGGAAGGTTTGCTCATACATTTTAGGATATAAGGTCATTGTTTACATTGATTACACAACTATTTAGTATCTTCTTCAAAACAAAGACACAAAGCTAAGACTAGTTTGGTGAATTCTGTTGCTTCAAGAATTTGACTTTGAAATTTAAGATAAAAAGGAGAATGAGAATTATGCACCCAATCACCTATCTAGGATGGAACAATTTAGGAAGGAGAAGCTTAATATTTAAGAGATATCACTTGATAAATAACTCTTCCAAATCAATACGTCACTCCTAGGGTATGCAAACATAGTGAACTACTTAGTAAGAATCCAATTACCATTGAATCTTTCCTACAATTTGAAGAAGAATTTCTACATGACATGAAAAGTAATATATGGGATGGTCCATTTTATTTCAAGAGTTAGACCAATGAAATAGTTTAGAGATGTGTACTCAACTCTAAATTTCAGTCCATTTTGAGGCATGCTATAATTTAACATATGGTGATAATTTTACATGTACTCGTGTGGTTGAAAAATTGTTGCAATCATGTTTTTATTTGCCTACATTTTTTAGGCATTGTCATGCTTCTGTAAAAGCCTACAATATATGCTAAAGGACTAGTGACCTTTCAAGGAAGCATTAGTTACCCCAAACTTTTATGACTAAAGTCAAGTCAAAATATTTGATATTTGGGGTATAGATTTGATGGGTCTCTATCCTAAATCTTTTGGATAGTAGTGTGCTATTCTAATTGTTTATTATGTGTCTAAGTGGATGGAAGGCATTGCTACTCCCATTAATGACTCTAGAGTTTCCCTCAAGTTACATCATAAATTTGTTTTCATTAGGTTTGGCATGCCTAGAGCTATGATTAACGATGGAGGTACTCACATCTATAATAAATTGTTTGAGGCTATGATGGCTAGGTACAATGCCAAACACAAAAAGGTTTTAGCCTATCATCCCCAAGCCAATAGGTTAGTTGAGGCGTCTAATCATGAGATTAAATAAATCCTCAAAAAGTTTATGGGGACTAATTGGAAAGATTTGACATACAAGCTTGTTGATGCATTGTGGGCATATAGGACAACTTATCAATATCTAATTAGAGTGTCTCTATTTTTTTGGTGTATTGCAAGCTGTCATTTGCCCATGAAATTGGAACACAAGGCTCATTGGGTGATAAAGTAATTGAATGCAGATTTTAAGGACGTTGGAAAGCATAGGTTTTTACAACTAAATGAGCTAGAGTAATTTAGGAGTAAAGCCAATGAAAATGCATGACTTATAAAGATAAAACCAAGAAATTGCATTATAGGTATATATCAAGGCATGAGTTCAAGCTCAGTTAACAAGTTCTTTAGTATAATTCACATTTTCAACTCTTTCATAAAAAATTGAAGGCTAGTTGGTTTGGTCCTTGACACCCTAATAACATGTTGATTGTCATGCATATAAGACAACTATGTTGTATTAAATCTAAAGTCTATGCGCATTTAACAAAAGAACAAAACATGACATTGACAATAAAGAGTGAACTCCATTAGTATGCATCATTCTTCAAGTTAGTGTTTGTATCTAATTCTATAATAATGTATCCTCGAGCATGTGTTCTTAGTATCTTATATTGAATGGCATATTATTTACTATACAAATATAAGGTGTGCAAGTCATACTAACTTTCTAATACCTTTTATGAATAATGTTTCTTAATGCAATCACATGAGCACATGCAAAATTTCACACCAGTCAAGATTTGCATACGTGAAAGATTGCCATAATATTGATTTAAAATAAAGCAAATTTTTATTAATATGTGAAAATTTTCGATATACATCTAGTATTCCTCACAATCTATTAGCATTAGAGGACATATTACTAATAATCTCCCACTTTCTCTTAAATGCTAGTAATCCTAATGCCAGTTGCTATGGTATCTAATATCTATCTGGTCAAGACGGTGATCCAACTAAACTCGTGAATCGACTGATAAGTGGGTTGATGACATGGTTTGCTAAAGCTTATGCTTGACTATGCCTACCATTTCAATGATTTCTCTATTAATATGATAACACCTCTCAGTTTGTTTGGATTTTTATTAAGCCTTGGTTCCTTAGCTTGTACAATTGCATCATTGTTCCCATGATAAAGCTATAGCAACTGATCCATATCTAAACCACCTAAACTTCTATTAGGAACTTCTTTATTGAATAGGCTCCTTTACAACGTCACATGTCATGATGTACTCAATTTTCGTAGAGGAATCCCCAGTGTTACTCTATTTAGAACTCTTCTAACTCATAGTTCCACCATTGAGGATAAACATGTACCTAGAGATAGACTTTTTATCATCCACGTTTGACTGGAAATTAGAGTTATTATATCTATCTACTCTAAAATCTCCATCTCAATATATAAGTCTCATATTTTTAGTCCTTCACCAATACTTAAATGCTCTCTAACAGGATGCCTTTAAAACTTATTGGTACAATTATCATATAGGTGATATCTAACCTAGTACATAGCATTGCTTATTTCTAGCTTCCAATAGCCGAAGTGTAAGGAACAACTTCCATACTTCTCTCATCGTCTGTTTGTAGGTACATGAACTTTGAGAGAAGTATACCTTACCTAAATGGTAACAATCCTCTCTTAGCATTACCACATTGAATCTCCTTAGTGTTTTGTCTATGTACAAGGCTTAGAAGAGACCTATTAATCTTTTCATTATATATCTATGGATGCAAATGTCCAAGATATATGTTCATTCTCCCAATACTCTCTTAGAGAATGTACCAAATAACTAGGTCTTAACTAAGGTTAGCATTCGAATATCAGTTCCAATCAACAGCATGTTATCTACGTACGGTACTAGAAATGTATTGTTGCACCTACTAACCTTCTCGTAGATGCATGCCTCATCCTCATTCTTGATCACACCATAAAAACAAAGATTCCAACTCCTTGATGCTTGCTTTAGGCTATAAATAGATGTCTTAAGATTGTGTACTTTATAAGATTCCCCTTTGACTTCAAAATCTTATGGCCACACCATATAAATATCTTCCTCGAGTACCTCTTTAGGGAAAGCAATTTTGATATCCATCTGTCAAATCTCATAATCTAAGTGAGTGAGAAGTATATGAATGGATTTGAGTATTGCTACTGGGGAAAAGGTCTCTTTGTAGTTAATTCCTTCCTTTTAACTATAACATTTTGCTTTGTACTTGGCTTTATAGGTCTTCACCTCTCTAATCAAACTAATTTTTCTTTTGTAGATCCACTTCCATATGATGGGAACTATTCCTTTGGGTAGATCTAATAAGGTCCATACATGGTTTGCATGCATCAAATCCATTTAAAATTGCATAGCCCCCAACCACCTAGTGGAATCCATATCCAAAATTACTTGATCAACTGTAGATGGATTATCTTCATGATCATTATCTCCCACAACGAACAACTATTTTTATTCTCTAGGCATACCCAAATCTCTCTAATGCTTGAAAGATCCTACCTAATCACCATAATGCTTACGTTGTAAAAGGTTGTTTCTAAATAGAAATTTGTTGTACAAACTCATTGCTTTGTTACTCATACTCGACCTCCACATAACCTCTCTACCTATCACATCTTCAAGTGAGTAGAACTCATATCACAAGGAATTTTTGGAATATCCAACGAAGTTGCGCATGATAGTCCTGCCTCAACTTTTTGTCTTATTCTTCTTAAAGTAAACCAGATATCCCCAAATCCTTATGTGCTTAAGGCTTGGCATCTTTCCACCCCACATCTCCTGTGTGGCTAAAGAAACAAACTTAGAGGGAATTCAACTTAATATGTGTGCAACAGTTAAGAGAGCATGACCCTATAGTGATATGGAAAGATTTGTGAAGCTAATCTTAGATCAAACCATGTCTGATAGGATTCAATTAGTATGCTTAACTACACCATCTAATTGTGGAGTTGCTAGTAATGTTAGTTATGACACAATGCCATTTTCTTTGAGGAACTTAGCAAATTTAATACTTATGTACTCACCACTGTGATCTGATTGTAGTGCTTTGATATGTTTGTTAGTTTGCTTTTTAACTTACGCCTTGAATTTCTTAAACTTTTAAAAGGATCCATGCATGTGCTTTGTGAAGCATACATAACCATACTTAAAATAATCATTGGTAAAGTTTTTAAAGGAATAGTATTCTCCCCTAGCCATTTCCTTAAATGGTCCATAAATATCAGAATAGACTAACATCAACACCTTTGTGGCCTTTTGACATGCTCATCAATGGACTCTTGGTCAACTTGCCTAGTATGCAAGATTCACAAGTAGGATAAGGCTCCTCTGTCGATGTACTGATAAGCCTATCTTTCTCTAACTTACTTGTCCTCCTGACATGACCTAGTTTAAGTTGCCCCAATTGCAAGGGTTTTAAACCGTTCCTAAAACATTTGTTGAAAATTACATTCATCACAAAGTTATCATCCATATTCAAGTAATAAAAGCCAATCATAAGAGATGATGTGGTAACCAATTTATTATAAGAATAAATATAGCACATATTGTTCTTAAAAGAAAATTCATAATTCTCTTTTATGGGTAGCAGAATAGAAATAATGTTTTTAAGCCTTTTGGGCAAAAACAATCTCTCAAAACCATAGTTTAGCCAAATGATAATCTAACTAAAGCAATCCTAATCACAATAATTGCAACACTTGCTTAACTATCGACCTTAACCATCACTTCACACTTCTCAAGCATCCTACTTCTATCCAGATCTTGACATGTACATATATGAGATAGCGCACTAGAATTTATAATACAAGGAGTAGAAAATAAACCAGTGGAATAAAATGTTTTATAAACATAAAGTTCCATACCTCTAATGTCGTTTTTTAAGCTCTTAAGGTACCCAGTACAATTCTTCTTCTAATGCCCACACTTGCCACAGTGGAAAAACCCTTCCTTTATTGGCAAGAGCTTTATCTTTTTGATACTCCTACTCAACTTGGGAACCATAGGGTTTTTCTTTTTTGTCTTACCAGAGGAGCTAGATGCAGTAGGAACCCCCTCCTTCCCTTTGCTCTTCAAGTCAGTTTGAGTAGTCACTAGCTTATTAAAGAGCCTAGTAAGTGTGTACTCAATATCATTAAGATGATCATTTGTAATAAACTGTGAAAAAGAATTCAAAACCAACAAAAGGAACAAATTTGTCTACAAATTGGTGTCTAAGATGAAATTTAGTGACCCTATTCTCTCGATCAACGAATTCATTTTAAGGACATGCTCACTCATGCCTCGACCTTCTGCTATACGCATCGTGAATAATTTCTTTGATATTGCATATCTAGCTGTATGAATTTGCTTGCCACAAAACTCTAGTAGGTGATATAGAATCACCCGAGCACTCACCATGCCCTTATGGGTCTTCTAGTAATGATTGATTGTAGTAGCCAACATTTAGCTCTTAATCAACAAACCATCTTCCATCCATCTCTTATAGATGTACTTGTCCTCCTCACTCTTAGATTCTAGTGCTAGTCGACATAGTTGGACTCAATCAGTGTATTTCTCTCAAGAAGTTTTCAAAGAGGTGTAGACATTAATTGGGATAAGTAAAGAGTATAGAAAATAAACAAGATCCATTAGGTTAACTATATTACGTGTTACCACATGATTACGGAATTTAAATCAAAATAACCTCCTGCTAATTTTTTAAATCCTACATTCCCTCTAGTAGAAAATGAAAATTTAATTGGAAAAATTTTCTAGTGAATGATGGCGATCCTCATTAGACATAACACACCTCACACATATAGTTCTTGGCACACTCGGCCTAATCAGTGGTACCTCTTATCAATACATCTCATGCATGGTCTATTATTTTCCTTCAAGCTATGGCCCAATGAAGCATCACACATATAGTTTTTGGCAATGCACCTCAATTTAAGATACACCCATTGACTAACAATTTATCAAATTTGCAACCCCACTCATGACCTTTTCAGTTCTTAAGGTGAAGTATCCACTGAATATCGCATCAAATGTACCAAAAACCTTATAATGTACTGTCACAATGTTATCCTATGAATGTGATCATATCACACACTAAGACTAGACTTCTAACCTCAAGCTCGTTAGAGGACCTTGATGAAACAATTTCGCTATTACAACTTAATATTAAATAAGGTAGTTTTTGGTCCATGGATTTTTGGTCTCACTTTGCACATTACTTAATTTTATGCATATATCTCACACATGCATCACATATAACATGCAAATCCATAATATGGAGGATTATGGACTTCTAGATCCAATTGGAGCCAATACTTTGATCTTGTACATATGCGTGAATTCCTAAACTGTTACATGGGAAATTGACAATATTTTTCTCATTGGCTTGGTCTTCACAGCCTCCTTTGTGGGTCCACTACACCATGGAACTTGAATGGCACCAACTCATGGTCTCTACACAAACATCAACTCTTGATCTCTTCCATGTTGCATTTACACAAGGCATACAATGGAAAAAAAGTCCTATTCTACATAAAATGGATAAACATGGGCTTATGACCTCGCAACCGATACATCGACGAAAACCAATTGAAAAACAAAAATCTATTCATCTAAAAGTTTCCAAAGTCTATAATCTAACTATGACATACATGAATATAATTATACATTACATGTAAAATTTGACAAGTTCACTTGATAACCCTTTATATAACTTATGCATCTTTGATTTTAGTTCTCATTTGTGGAAAAGCTCTTTTTCCATTATTTCAAAATTGAGAAAATACATAAAATAGCCCCTATATGTGAGAACAATTGTCATGATTGTTAGTTGGACGTTCACAATCGTACAACCATTTGCAATAGAAAACCCCTTCTATCACAGTCACCTTCATAGCCACGAGAACCCATCTCATGATCTCAAGACTGGCACTTGTGATTGTGATTTTGGAAGTGAGGTTCACATAAAGCTCACTTCCTATGATGCAATAGAGATCTTGCTTGCCATAGCCACACAAACACTTCTTGCGATTGCAACAACGGTAGCAACTGTGTGGCAGTGTTGATTCTTAGCACTCAAGATTCAATTTTTAACACCTTTTATCAAATCAGCGCATCCAAAAAATGATTGTGCAATCACAAATAGGTATCAAATACATGTTTTAGCAATTTTCAAATGAAAAAATACCATAAACCATAGAAAGTTCATTAAATTTCGCGATTATATGCGTAAAATGGTGGCTCTTATACCACTATCAAATTTCAATGGGTTTATAGTGAAAATTTTTCAAAAATTAAAATATGAAACATTGAAGTTTGCACAATGAAAATAATAATCCAAATCCATTCTATTTTCACTATATGGCATGCAAAAAATAATTTATACAAGAAAGTGCCCAAATTGTAACTTTTAGAATCATATTCCTAACTTGAGCAAACTCCTGATCTTCAAGTCATAACCTTTGAATCCTGACCTCCAGTTTGCCCACATTTTTTAAATGTGAACAAGTCCTCTGTCACCTCTCTGTAAACTTGCAAGGCTTTAACTCAAAATGCTTTAGGGCAAAAAGGCTTTAGAACAACGAAGAGAAGGAAAAGGGAGGTGAAGAACTTATCTTTTTCTTGTATAGAGGGGATGGCCTAAAATTTCTTTTTATCTTCTCATTGTGTGCAATTTGGAACTCTTCAAAATCTATTTATTTCTAAGACACCACCTCCTACACTTAATAAGATCCTTATTTCCATGTATAACACATTGGCCACACATGCACTATTGACTTTCTATATGGACCTTTGATTATTTTTAACCCATAGATCGTTTAATTATTAATCTTATTGATAATTAAAGCTCATTTGACCTTTGGTTAGTAATCTTATTAACAATTAAGATCCATTCAAGTCTTATCCTTTAACCTTAAATTTAATTAATCCCATTAATTAAATTTAAGGCCTACCATACTTTTAATAAATAATCTCATTATTAATAAGAACAATGGGAAATCCATTTACTTTAATTCAATTGTAATCAAATTAATTTTTACACAAGACTTCTTTAGCATTGTTCACAACACTTCTCAAGCCTTGCATGCTTCCCAACCGATTTACCACTTATTTCTCATTTCATATTCTGTGTGTGACTCCCTAGGTTCATGCTTAATTTGTAACAAGCATGGAGTAAAGGATATGGATAGCACTTAATATACGGCTTATATTGTTGCCCAATTAAAATGAATTGAATGAATCACATGAATTCTTCCGATAATGAATACCATGTGGTATGGGCCTTTTATCTTTTTATGTCCTTATCGAGCAAGAGTTATAAATTTAGTTAAATTTACTAGCTCAATCATATAACCAATCAATGTTACCTCATTGGTGAAATGTCCAATCAAAAACTCCTTTCTGAGCATATACTACCCTAGCCATGGATTTTCAAGTCATGGTGCATCAATCATATAGGATAAATACCCTACTCACTTACAAAGAGATAAATCCCTTATTGAATGCACACATGCCTTCATATGCACATGGACCATGACACGTTGGCTCATAACCCAATGTCATTCCAAGATAAATGTTAATCCTTAATACCCTAATAACAAGTTAACCATCGTGTGCATAAGACAACCGTGTTGTCTTAAGTCTAAGGCTCATGTGTATTTAACACGATAACGAAGTAAGACATTAACAACAAAGACTGAACTCTATCTGTCTGCTTTGTTCTTCAAGTTAGTGTTTGTATGCTCATTCTCTAATGACGTATCTTTGTGCATGTGTTATCAGTATCTTATATTGAATGACATGATGCTCACCATACAAACATAAAGTGTGCAAATTTTGCTAATTTTCCAATGTCCTTTAGAGGATTTGTGACTCATGAACAAGTTTTGGTGATTGTGCACTAAGACAACCATGTGTTCACATTCATAACATCTTATGGATAAGGTTTCTTAGCATAATTATATAGGCACATGCTCAATTTTATGGCATTCAAGATTGATATGAATAACAGATTGCCATAATATTATATAAAAGAAATTAATATTTTATTAATATTTAAAAATTTTACATATACAATTAATATCCCTCATTAGCTATTGGTGTTAGATGACATATCACTAACAATTAATTTATCTAAGAGACTTCTCAAGCCTCATTCACATCCCAACCAATTACCAACTTGTCCTCATTCCAACATTTTTTGTGTATCTCTCTAAGTTTATCTTTGATTGGCAACAAGTGTAGATCAAAAGATATAGCCCATACTATAATCCAATTAAAATGAAGTGATGGATCACATGAACTTTTCCAATTGTGAATATCATATAGGGTAGGCCTTTTGTCTTACATTGTTCTGATCAAGTGCAAACTATGGATTTAGTCAAACTTACTGGCTCAATCATATGATGAAATCAATGTTGCCTTATGAGACTTATGTCCTATTGGAAACTCCTTTCCAATCACGTACTATCTTAGCTAAAGATTTAAATCTCATGGAACTTTAATTGCATAAGACAGACATCTTCCTCATTGGTATAGAAACAAATCCCTTATTAAGTACTCACATATCTCCATATGCACTCAAGCAATAGCTTGTTGGGCTTATGACTTGATCTCGTATCAAAATAGATGTCGATCCTTACTACTTTAATGACGTGGAAACTATCGTGTATACAAGACAACCATATTGTCTTAGGTCTAAAGTGCACACGCACTTAATGAGATCCAACTACATACTTATGTCATTAGCTTGGTGTTGGGTTAGCCATATTATCCTTCACTAAAGCTATTTTCTACATGACTATGTCCCCCTGTTTTAGTGATTTCTTTAATAATGTGATTACACCTCTCAATATGTTTGGATTTTTAATGATATGTCGTTGCCTTTGCTTGTGCCATTGCATCATTATTGTCATAGTAATGTGACAATGGTTGATCCATATCTTTAATTATCTAATGTTCTATCATGAACTTCCTTATCTAAATAGTTTCCTTCACAACATCATACGCTACGATGTACTCTGCAGTTGTGCTCTATTTGAAACTCTTTTAATTCACTGCTCCTCTATAAAGGGTAAAGAAATACCTAGAGATAAGACTTTCTATCATCTACATCTAACTAGAAGTCAAAATTGGTATATCCTTTTATTTTTAGATCTCCGTATTCATACATAGTACTATATTCTTAGTCCTTTTCAAGTACTTAAAGATACACTCGACAGCTTTCTAATGCTCTCTTCTAGGATTCTCTGAAAACCTACTTATAACACCTATGGAATAAGCATTATCTAGCCTTATAAATAGCATTGTAAACATCAGGGTTCCAATAGCTGAAGCCTATAAAACTACTTCCATGCTCCTCCTCTCATCATCTATCTATAGGCACATATACTTTAAGAGATGGATGCTATACCAGAATGGTAGCAATCCACTTTTAGAGGCTTCTTTACTAAATCCCTTTAGTATCATGTCTATGTACAAAGCTCAAGAGATACCTATCAATATCTTTGCTTTATCTCTGTAGAAGTGATTATCCAAGATGTAAGTTACTTCTCCTAAGTCTTTTATGAATTATGTACCAGATAATTATATCTTAATTGAGATAAGCATCCCAACATCATTTCTAGTCAATGGTATGTTATCTGAATATAGTATTAGGAATGAAATGATACACTCACTAAACTTCTTGTAAATGCAGGGCTCATATTTGTTCCTGATAAAGCCAAATGATTTAATTGCACTATCAAAGCAAATATCCTAACTCCTCAATGCTTGTTTAAGGCCATAAATGAACTACTTAAACTTGCATAATTTATCAGATACACCCCAAACTTCAAAATCACATGGCTACATCTTATAAATATCTTCCTCAAGAAACCTATTAAGGAATGTAGTTTTAAAATCCATTTGTCAAATCTCATAATCCATGTAGGCAACTATCACAAAGGATATCCAAATAAATTTAAGCATTGCTACAGGTCAAAGATCTCCTCAAATCCAATTCCCTCCTTTTTGACTATAGCCTTTCACCATGAGCTTGACCTATAGGTCCCCCTTTGCTAGTCAAGCCAATTTTCCTTTTTGGAGCCACTTACATACAATGGAAATTATTCCTTTGGGTAGATCCACTAATGTCCATATTTGGTTTACATACATCAAATCCATCTCTAACTACATAACCTTTACCACTTGGCAAAGTCCTCATCTGTCATTACTTGATTGAAGGTAGAATGATCATTTCTATGATCATTATCTCTCATAACAAACAACTCTTATTCGTTCCATAGGACATAACTATGTCTCCTTAGCACACGAGAGATCCTACCTTATTGTCGTAATGTTTACATTGTAGAAGATTGTTCTTTAATAGAAATTTACTGTACAGGCTCGTCACTTTATTGCTCATGCTCAACCTCCTCGAGCACAACCATTCTACTTGCACTATCTTCTCTAATTCCCTCTTCTTTGAGAAATTGTACTTGATATCCAACAACAATCTTATTATCCTCAGGTGGGTAGAACTTATATCACATAAAATCTTTGGAATATCTAACAAAGTGGCCCACAGTAGCCCTCCCTTGTAATTTATTCATTTTACTCTTCTTAAGGTAAGTTGGCATCCCCAAATCCTAATGAACCTTAGGCTTGGCTTCATCACACTCCACATCTCACTAAGAATAGAAGGAACGGACTTAGAGGGAGCCCTATTTAAGATGTGTGTAGCAGTCAAAAAGGAATGACCCTATAATGATATGGGGAGGTCTGTGAAGCTAATCATAGACTGAACCTTATCTAACAAGGTCCAATTCCAACACTCAGCTACACCATTTAATTTAAGAGCTGTTGGCGATGTTAATTATGATACAATGCTATTTTTCTTAAGGAACTCAACAAATTTAGCACTTGTACATTTGTCACCCTGAGTGGATTGTAGTTTTTTTACATATTTGTCAATTTGCTTCCTTATTTGAGCCTTGAATTCTATAAAACTTTCTAAGGATTCATGCTTGTAATTTATCAATATACATAACCATATATAAAGTAATTGTTAGTAAAGGTTATGAAGTAGTAAAATCCTCCTCTAGCCATTTCATTAAATGGCATAGAAGTCAGTGTGGACTAGCTCTAACATCGATGTGACCCTTTCGACATGTCTATTAGATGGACTTTTGGTCATCTTTCCTAGTATGCAAAGTTCACAACTTAGATAGGGTTCTTCTCTTGATAGATGAACAAGCCTATTTTTCTCTAACTTACTTATACTTGCATGACCTAATTTAAGATGCCACAATTGCTTAGGATTCAAGTCGTCCCTAGCATGTTTATTAGAAATGGCATTCATCATAGGTTTATTATCTAAATTAAGGTAATAAAGGCCATTTACCAATAAGTTAGTACTAACAAATTTATTACAATAACTAAGTTGGCACATATTATCTCTAAAAGAAAATTCAAGACCTTTTTCACTAATAAAGTTATAGATACAATATTCATTAGCCTATTTCATAATAAGAAACAATCTTATAGGCCAAAATATGATTGAATGATAACTTAACTGAAGCAATACTAATCATAGTGGCTGCAACACTTAAACCACTACTGAACTTAATCACCACTTCTCCTTCTCAAGCGATGTACTCTTGATCAAATCTTGACTCGAAGTGCAAATATTAGAAGACACACTCGAATCCAAGATCCAAGATGCCTCAAATGTCATTTTTGTTAGTGATATACCCTCTAACACTAATAGAAAATGAAGGATACTAAAGGTCATTTAGTTGTATATATACTTTTCATTCAGTTATTAATAAAATATTAATGTTATGTCAATCTTCTAGTATGTTTCTCATGCATGTAAATCTTGATTGGTGTAAAGTATTGCATGTATCCTTATGTTTGAATTAAGAAGCCTTATTCATAAATAGACATAGGGTTATCTTTTTACTCAATTATTAAAACCTGTTTATAAATCACAGATACTCTAAAGGGCATTATAAAGTTGGTACAACTTGCAAAACTTGTATTTGTACTGTGAGTGTTATACCGTCAAGTATGAGATATTGGTAATACATGTTTGTGAATACACCATTAGCTAATAGGGCATTCAAACAGTGGCTTACAAAATGAAGTAGACATATAGAGTTCACTCTTGACTGTCAACATCCTGCTCTGTAATCGTGAAGTGCACATGAACTTTAAACTTGAGACAACATAATTACCCTATATACATAATAGTTAATGTGTCTTTAGGGCATTAAAGGTCAATATCTATCCTAATATAAGATAAGCCATAAGCCTAACATACCATTGTCTGAATACGTATGAAGGTATATGTGCATTTAATAAGGGCTTTGTTTTCTTGCAAATGAACAAAGTATTTGTCCTATGGAATTGGTGTTCTATGAGACTGAAACCCTTGGCCAAGGTAATTTCTGATCAAAAAAGAGTTTCCAATGGGAACTTTTGTCTCATCCAGGTCTTAGGTGCAATAAGTATTTTGGATTTAGACCATCCCTAAGAGATTTGTCTAAAAAAGTATTAATCACATTACTATAATCCATATTCAAATAATACAAGCCATTCATGAGAGATGCCATGCTAACTAATTTATTAAAATAATAAATATGACACACATTAGCTCTAAAAAAAAATTCATAATTCTCTTTTATTAATAATGGAACAAAAACAATGTTTTAAAGCCCATTAGGCAATAAAGGACAATCTCTCAAACCTAAACTATAGCCTAATGATACTTTCATTGAAGCAATCCCAATTTTAATGGTTGTGACACTTACTCCATTTCTCACCTTGATCACCACTTCATACTTTCCAAACATCCTATTTCTAACCAGATCCTAACACAAGGTACCAATGTGAAAAGTTGTACCAAAATCTAAAATCCAAGAAGTAAACTAAACACCAATGGAATGAGATGTTTCGTACATATAAAGTTCCTTACCTCTAGTTGCCTTCTTAAGGCTGAGGTACTCAACGTAATTCCTCTTCTAATGCCTATCTTTTTTGCAATGGAAACACTTTCCTTTTTCTGTAAGAGCCTTAGCCTTCTTAATACTCCCACTAGCCTTAGGAATAGTTGGCCTTTTCTTATGCTCTTTTTAGTCACATTAGAGAAGCTAAACGCAACAAGAACCACCTCCTTTCCTTTCCCCTTCATAGCTTGTTGTGTAGTCACCAGCTTATTCAATAGTCTATCCAATGTACACTTAATATCATTCATATGTTAATCCATGATAAACTGTGAGAAGGAATCCAGAATCAAATAAAGGATTAAATCCATCTGCAAATTGGCGTCCATGATGAAATCCAGCATCTCTAGCCTCTTGATGAGTGAAATCAACTTGAGGACACGCTCACTTATATCACCACCCTTTAGTATACACATCCTAAACAACTACTTACTTAGATATCTCATATATAGCAATACAACTATACTCTCCACACAACTCTAGCAGGTGGTACAAGATCTCCCTCACAATCCTTATACCCTTATAAATCCTTTGAAGATCATTGTTCAAAGCAACCAACATGTAGTTTTTGACACGTAGATTATCTTCCATCTATTTCTTATGAGTGGCCTTTTCCTCCTCACTAGGCATGTCACTAGGGTTTTATGGGACATCGGCCCCCAATACATAGCCAAGCCACTCTAGATTAAGAGCAATTCTTTGATTCCAGTGCCAATCGACATAGTTAGGTCCAATCAGAACATTGATCTCAAGTAATTTAGATAGAGGCTCAGACATTATTCAATTAATTTTGTTACTAAAAAAATAAACAAGATTAATTAATTTGGTTGTTATGTGTTTTACTATTGTGATTATAGACTTTAAATTAAAAAGGTCTTCTACTAGATTTTTCAAATCCAACACTCCTTGATGGAAATTCCATTCGTAAAGTTTCTTTAGTGGGGATTAAGGTTTACATTAGACATAGCATACCTCATGTAAATTGAGTCTTGGTATGCTAGCCCTAATGAGAGGCGGCTCTTTCCAACACATCTCATGTGTGGTCGAATCTTGCCTTCAACCCATGGCCCAAAATGCCTTATGTAATTTGAGTCTTGGCACATTTGGTCCATTTAAATCAAATCCACCAATTGACAACTCATCGTATTTGAACTATACTGTGGCTAACTGCTCTTAAGACGTAGTATCATTTGAATGTCGCATCAAATACACATGAAGTCAGAAATGTGCCATCACAATGTGACCTCGATAATACAGTGATATTACACATGAATGCCACACTTAGGGCCACAACAAACACTTTGTTGTTACAATCTAATATTTTCTTGATAAAGTTTTTAGGGTCTATGTAAATTAATTTTAACTTTGTACATTACCCTTTTCAATGTATCTTATGCATGCATCACAAATAACATGCAAATATAAAAGTGGAGGATTAGGGATTTCTTGATCCAACTCAAGCCAAGTTTGGATCAAGCTCAAGTGTGTGAAATACTACACTATTACATAAGGATTTCTTTGAATGCTTTGTCTTGGTCTTCATAGCTTCATGGGGTCCACCACACCTTATAACCTCAAATGGCACTGACTCTTGGCCTCTGCATGAACATCAACTTTTGAGGACTTTCAAAAATTTTATTTTACAAGGTACACATGGTATACCACAAATAATCATATTCTATGTAATGTATAAAAACAAAACTGGGCTTATGCCCTTACAACTTATAAAAAAATTAATTATACAACCCAAAAAAAAACTAAAATAAATGAAGTGCATTCATCCACAAGTGTTTTAAGTTTATAATCTAACTATATCATTCATCTAAACAATTATACGTCACACATATAATTACATAATTCTATCAAATGATTGTATCCATATCCTACACATCTTATGCATTAGTTTCCAAGCCTCGAAAATAAATTTTTCAAATTAAAATTGAAAATCTAATCTTGCCACAGAACTCAATTGCAATCGCAAAGATGCCTACCATGGTTGCAAGTTGCCTTGGTGCCACCACGGAGGCTGACTGTTATAGAAACCATGTATGTCATGATGCCTCTCACGGTCACAACAAGGCCCATCGCGACTACGAGATTAATTCCCACAATTACACACTGAACCATACGATTCAAATAACTCTCATAGTCAATGGTGTGTTTGCAATGACTAGTGTCATGACCACAAAAAGTTGTCTAACAATCATGACAACCAGTCGTAGTTCATCTAGCAGCATTAGTTGCACAATCAAATTCAATCCAAGATCAAAATTTTCAAATTTTATTCCACTCCAATTGACTCCAAAACACTTTTGAAGTATTATGCATGCATCATATACATGTTTTATGGAATTGAAATGGAAAACTAACATAAAACATGGATTAAATCATTGGATTTCATAATTTTGCAAGAAAACGGTGGCTTTAATACCACTATTGGATTTTATTGGAGTTTGGCTACAAAAATCAAAACTTTCACACATAAAATAATCAACAACACATAGGGGAAGCAATTAGAGAAAACCTCATCTGTTTTCGTTACAAAACACATAAGATATTGAATTTGAATTGTAAGAAACAAAAATTGTACCTTTGAAATGCTTTTAACCTTTTTCTTATGTGATCCTTGAAGTCATGGTCCTTCAACCTTTATCTTTAGATTGTCCACATGACTGGAAAGCTTGTGTGCTCTTCCTACACTTCACAAAACCCTTTTTGTGAAACTCCTGCGCAAACACTTTAGACTAAGAAGACTTTGTGATCAAAAGAATATGATAGAGGGTGGCTAGGTGTTTGTTTTCTTTTGGCTTGATGAGACACACGAATTTTGTGTTATTTTTGGTGCTAGGAATTATTTCTTGAACTCTTCAAGACTTCTATTTATATTATATATGCTAGGATTGACTTCATGGGCACCATGAGCCCTCCTACATGGACCCTTATTTAATTAAATAACCTAAGGACTTTAATTTATTAATCTCATCAATAAATTAGCCCACATGTCCTTTACCTATTAATCTCATTAATAATTAAAATCCCATTTGTCTCTAATTAATTTTATTTAATTAAGCTCATTAATTAAATCAAATTTTCCATTATGCTTCTAATTAATGATTTTGTCATAAGCATTCACCATGGTAATTTATTTAATCAAATACAATTACAACTAAATAAATTATCCACTCCATCAATTTAACTCTCACAATTGTTCCTAATCTTATTTGCATCACTCTCTAGGTTCATTTTTAATTAACAATGAGTATAGCTTGAATAATGTAGATAACATCTAGTTTACAACCCACATCATAGCCCAACTAAGACGAAGTGATGATATCATAATAAACCTCTTCCAATTATAATTACCATGCCATATAGACTTTTTGTTTTACTTTGTTCCTACCGAGCAAGAGTCATAGTTTTAGTTAAACTCACAAACTCAATTATATGATCAATCAGTATTTCCTCATGAGACAAATGTTGCTATCAGAAATTCTTTTACAATCATACATTACCTTAGCCAAAGGCTTCTGGTTCATAGGATACTAATCACATAAAACAAATGTTTTGCTCACTTACAATGAGACAAATCCCCTATTGAACGCACACATACTTCATACGCATCTGGGTAATGGCATATTAGGCCTATGACCCTATCCTATATTGGAATCGATATTAGCCCTTAATGCCTTAGCAACTTGTATGAGTGTTATGCACACAAGATAACTATGTCGTCTCAGGTAGTCTGAGGACACATAGCACGATCACAAAGTAAGATGTCGATGACTAAGACTACTCTATACGTTTGCTTCATTCTGTAAATCAATGTCCAAATGTCTCATTCACCAATGGCATGTCCACACACAAATAATCTCAATATCGCATTTCGAATGGCATGACGCTCGCTGTATAAGTACTAGCCATGCAACTTGTACCAACTCTCTAATGCTCTTTTAGAGTATTTATGACTTGTAAACTAATTTTAGTAATTCAGTGAGCTTTGTATCATTATTCATAACCCCTTATGAAAAAGGTGTGTTAACTTAAACATATGGGCACATGCAATACTTCATATCAATCAAGATTCACATGCATAATAAGAGTTGTCACAATATTGATATGAAAATTAATATGTTATTAATTTAATTTGGAAGGTACACCTACAAACAAATGCCCTTTTATTATCTCTCATTTCCTACTAGCGTTAGAGAGCATATCACTAATATTTTATTGTCAAAATTCCTTCTTGCTCAAAGTAGTTTAAGTTAGAGCTTTACAAAATAAATTTTACAAAGTGTAGAAGAAGCTCATGATCATCCTAAATGTGTGACCAAACTGAAGGTTGGAGTTTGAGGGCCGCAACTCAAAGATCAAATTCAAAATTGTTAGAAAACATGCTAAAGGTAACAACTTTATACCTTTACCTGTATGTAGGATTTCTTGTGTGGTTTGCAACAAAACAATTGGGATTTGTTCTCTTATGTTTTGTTGTGCATGCATGAAGGTTTTGTGATTAAAAGTTTAGATTTTTATGGGAAATTCCCATGGAAATCCAACAATCTTTCAAGCAATTCAAGCATCTGGTTCAATTCCATTTCCAATACCCCCTCTTTTATATTAAGCTCTATAGAAGAAAAATAGTTGTTCAAAGGAATTCAATAACAACTCTTGAGACTCGTCGGTGGCTTATTCCCTGTTGCTATATTGGATTTTGCCTTATGTCTATGTTAGTGGGGGGCTTTTACTATAGAACAAGTTAAGTCTCAACTCATTGGTAAGATTTTCACTAGGATCAGATAAGAGATTCACACTAAGGTCATAACCAATTGAGATATTTGACAATGAAGATTAAACTGATTTCTGCCTTAGTTTGAACTCATATAAAAGGCAAATTTTGCTCTTAACTAAACTATATTATATAATATAATCTTTCCTCGATCGTGAACGTTAATCTTTATACCTTAGAAGTTTTATAGCTTTCTGACTTCTAGTCATGGAAACTCTTTCCTCTATCAAAATAAGCAACTTTTTATTGAATTAATTTATTGATAAATTGAGAATTCTTGTAATAAAGAAATTTCTTCTCTCTTAGTTGGAGATACAGAGGAAATGTAATTCTTTTTCCCATTATTTTTGTAGTTATCCCTTGATTATTAGTGTAAAAAGGATATATAGAAGTAAAGAAAGGAGTACCTAGGATATATAGAGGTAAGGAAAGGAGTACCTCGAATAACACTTAGATTCAAATTTTTAATAAAAATAAATGTATTCTTGAAACAATAGCCTTCATTTCGTATATAGGCTTTTGATAATTTATATTTAATTTTTAATAGTGTTGAATTTGTAGAAACTAGTTTTTCATTAGTCTATTTATAGTATTTTGATGGAATTTATCCTTCTTCAGTGCAATTCTTAATAGTGATTCTATCTATTAAACAAGTTGTAGTAACCTTAAAATCTTTTGTATTAAGGTATACCTTTTTCAAAAATTATTTTTCCTATTAAATATATAAATTTCCCATCGGTAGAGGTTGTTAGATATTTTTTTGGATTTAACCAATATCTTCGAGAATATATGAATTTTTTTTCTTTGATTTGTTAGGACAAGAATAATTTTGCTTTTACTTGTAAATCTTTTGTTTTTAACAAGAACAATTTTTTTGAATTTGTCTTGAGTTTCAAACTCATTTATCTCTTTGTACAAATCTTTTGACATTAAAGCCTTGCCTAATGAGCTTGCTGAATATTTATCAAATAATTTTGATATACTAAATGATTCTATAATCTTTGGTTTTGCTTCTTCCTCTACAGGAATCAATTCTTTAAGTCCCAATAAGGGTTTTTTTTTTTTAATCTTTTGGATTTACAATCTTTTCAATTAAATTTAAATAAGTTCTTATTTATTTCCATTTTTGGTAATTACATTAATCACTGGAGGACACGAACATTCTTTCTCATCTAAATCCAAGTTTGACAAGTGTACTGAATCTTATATGTCATTTATATTTTTGAGGAGCAACTGAATTCTTCATTATGGTTTTACCCATTCAATAATAAAGAAGCTTCTGAAAATAATTCATTGATTATTTTGCTTAAGAGGGCTTAAGGGGGCATTTGATAGCTTTGTGCTCTAATTTATCACTGTTAACTTTTGTCTTTTGGATCTATAATTTTTTTAATGTTTTCTCTACGTTTCTCCCTTTTTAAAAAAAAGCTCTTCTTGTACAAACATTAAATGTTCTTTAATTTAATTTATTCTAGGTTTAAATAAATTTTATTTCTTATTTTGAAAATGATATAAAATATTATTTATTTATTTATACTGTTGTGCAAACTTATCAAGAATATCTTTTATCACCTATATTATATGTTTAATATCTAAACCCATCCGCATACAAGTGATTTCGAGCAATGTTATTAAAATCGAACCATTGATAAAATTAGATAGCATTCCGGTTCACCATTTTAACTAGTGCAACTAGTTCAATCAGATCCAAAAACTAGTTAATTTCATTAATAATATTTTTATGTATATGTATTGTTTTAAAAAAGATTTAGAAAAATATAAAAAATATTTGAAAATTGCATAACTAATTTGTGTACAAATCAAAGTAGAAAATATATAATTAATTATGTACTTTTAAAAATTAAACAAATTAAATATATAATGATTATCTTATTGATTTTTATTTAAGAATATAGAAAGGCAAAAAATAATTAATATTTGTTAAAACAATTACAATGGAATGAGACTTGTTCCTATTATACATTTTCATTCATTCTTTATTTGTTTTTCTTCTTCTAGTATTAATTTTTCAATTTATTGATTTTTTTTCTGTTTTTTTCCCTCCTCCTCTATTTCCTCTCTCCCTTTCCTTATCCTCCCTTTTTCCTCCTGTTTTATTTTTTCTACTTCTTTCTTCACAATCAAAAAAATAAATCAATAAATATATACATTAAAAAAAATTAAAAAGAGGCATCCAGTGCTTACCCAAATCGGCTAACGGGCTGGCCTGGGCCGATTTTCAAGATAAAGGTTTTCAGCAACTTAAGCAGATCAATTGGATTGACAAGGTTTCTCTGTCATCTTAGGGCATGTTAACGATTAAAATTTTAAAAATTATATTGATTGATAAGTTAATTATGAAATAATTTAATAATATATTTATTAAATTAGATTATTGATTAAAATTATTTTAATTTTTTAAATATAATTTTATTTTAAATTTGTTAAAAAATAAAATATCTTTTATTTATTACTTATATAATCTTACAAATCAGGATAACAATATCTCCTATATAGTTTCATTTGATATTTATTTAATAAAATTAAATTATAAAAAATTATATTTATTTTTATCATATTTATAAATATCAAAAAATTATATTTAGTTTTAAATATTATAAAAAATATATTGAGGGGCAAAAATATTTATACAATAAAATATCGGATAAATCAATTAAATAAAATTATTTTATCATACTTAGTGAGATAGATAATTTATTTAAAATTTTAATCATTTAATATCAAATTCATATTTTATAATAAATCTTATTTCTCTAAATGCATGTATAATTAATATGAATAAATTCATTAATCAGGCACGATGAACAAGACTTTGGCAAAAGCTACAACCATGCCTAGGCGGCTAGACCATCATTCTAGGAATACAATTTCCTGTACGTCAAGTGCATTTCCCTTCTTTTAGCAAAATTCATCAAAAAAAGAATATAAAAATAAAAGTGAGAGTAAAAAAGTTAAATTTAAATTAAAAAATATTTATTGAATTGTATATTTAAAAATATAAAATAAAAAAAAATTCCTAACCCAGCCTTTAATTTTTTAAAGATAAATAATTCAATATTGGTGGGCCTTCACGCGTCCCGTCATTATCAAAATTTTGTATTCTCGAAGACATTAAAAATGCACAATAATTTCTACACATACCAGCAACGTTATTAAAGGACTTGAAGCCTATGTTCGTTATCCTTATTTTAAGTTGACAATATTCAATCCAATTTTATACAATTCAAAAATTACTCAATAAAATTTTTATTTAAATTTAAATTTAAATTTTATTTTTCTCTTTATTATATAATTGATTCGTTATATTTTAATCATTATATTTATTAACAATCAAATCAATACATATATACACGCATATATTCACAATTATATATATTTATACTTTAAATATTAATATTTTTTTTATATATTATCACATAATTTAATCATTATTATGCACACATACGCGCGCGCACATATATATATATATATTCAAATCAACAAAAATATTTGTGCTATGAAAAGTTTTACAATCAAAAATTCAATTCATTCAACATAATTTTCACAAACCATCATTTCTAACAAAACTCTACTCTCAAACGTAGCCTAAAAATCTATTATCATTGTCTATACCTAGCAATAATGTGATGCTGCTCAGTGAGTTTTAAAATTATCGGTCTGAATTTTTGTTTTCGAATCTCACGCTTAAAAACGCACTCATATAGTTATTATATTTTTTTAATTTTAATTTTATTTTTTTTATTTTCATATAATTTCTTATAAAATTACACCCAAAACATACACCAAAAAACTAAAACAAACAATTTTTTCCTTTGAAAGTAATGTGGGGTAATGTGGAACCTACGTTCAATTGAAGATAAAGATCATTTCACCGTCAAAAGTTGAACTAGCTAAATATCCTAATATCTTTTTCTAAGTTTGAACTTCACAACACACGGAGGCCATAATCTATATTATATTATTAAAATTTTAAACTTTTTTTTAATTACATTAAATAAAATTATATGTATACTTCTTTTCAATTTAATTTAATTTATATTTTTATTTTTATAGGTCTTATTTTTCAATGAATATTTGATTAATACGAACAAATTAGTGCCCTTAGCCAAAGCTACAACCATGCCTAGCGGGTAGACCATCGTTCTAGTGATACAATTTCTTGTACGTCAATTGCATTTCCCTCCTCTTGGCTAAATTTATTGAGAAGAAAAAGCATATTAGTTTTGTTGATTTTATTTTGATTGATCCCTCTCATAATGGCCCAACTATGTTCGAGTAATCCGAAATATACATAATATTTTCCTTGGTTACGTTCGGAAGGAGTTTTTTGGTAGGAAAAAATGTTTGATTAGAATTGTATTAAATGATTAATATATTTGGTTGTAAAATTTTTTATATTTTGAAAATTTTAATTTATTTAAATATATGTCTAAAATATATTATAAAGATGGTATGATATGAAATTATGTAGGGTTAATTATTAATTTATAAGGTGTAGTGTGTGTGTGTATAGATATATAGGTATTGATTTGATTGTAAATAAGTGAAATGATTAAATAATAATTAATTACATATTTAAGAGAAAATTTGAATTAAAATTGTAAAGAAAATTTTGTTGAATTATATATTTGAAAATGTAAAATTAGATAAAATATTAAAAGTTGAAAATGGATTCCAAACATAGCCTTTGATTTTTTTAAGATAAATAATTCTAGAACGGTGGGCAGTCTCGCGTCCAGTCACTATCAACATTTTGTACTCTCGATGACAATAAAAATGCATCATAATATGTACACCAGCCAACAACGATATTAAAGGCGTTGACGCTATGTTTGTTATCCTTATTTTAAATTGACAATATTCAATCAAATTTTATACAATCAAAATATTATTTAATAAAATTTTAATTCAAATTCAAATTTAAACTTTAATTTTCTCTTACTTATATAATTGACTAATAGTTATATATATATATATATATATTTTATGTTATCACATAATCTAATTGTTTTCACACACACACAAACACATTCAAATCAATAAAAATATTCTTCCCATAAAAATTTTTATAAGCAAACATGGAATTTATTTAACATAATTTTCACAAAATATCACTTCCAACAAAACTCCACTCTCAAACGTAATTTTCACAAAATATCACTTCCAACAAAACTCCACTCTCAAACGTAATTTTCACAAAATATCACTTCCAACAAAACTCCACTCTCAAACGTAGCCTAAAAATCTATCATTATTTCCATACCTAGCAACAATGTAATGCTGCTCAATAAGTTTTAACTTATTGGTCTCAATTTTCGTTTTCAAATTTCACATTTAAAAATATACACATTACAATTATTATATTTTTTAAATTTCATTTTTATTTTTTTTTATAAAATTTTTAATAAAATTACTAATATAAACACACATTAAAAAATTAAAACAAACATTTTTTCCTTTGAAAGTAATGTGGAACCCACGTTCAATTGAAGATAAAGATCATTTCACCGTCAAAAGTTGAACATAAAAAGCTAAATATCCTAATATCTTCCTCTAACTTTCGACTTCACACGTGACCTCAATCTATACTATATTAATTTCAAATTTTTTAATTATACTAAATAATATTATCATATATATTCTCTTCAATTTAATTTACATTATATTTATATTTATGTTATTAAAATTTAATCTTAACAAGAATACACTAAGTAAGTTTATAAATATATTCTTATTCAACTATATAATGATAAAATTATTTATGATTATTATTATTATTAGTACTACTATTATTATAATAATTTGTTCTTTTATTCTTCTTTTAATTATAATATTTTTAATATAACTATAAAATAAATATTTAAATAAACTCATCGACACTATAAATAAAATAAATTAAGTGATTGTTTTTATTTTTATATTATATCAATTTCGACATGCATATATTGGGTGTCAAAATTATTAGTTATTATTTAAAATTAAAGTAATAAAAGTACAAAAAAAATATTTTTTCAACTTCCATCTGAAATATTGTGTCCAATTGCACACGCGCGCGTATGTATATCTTCACCTGAATATTAAAATCTCTCTTCCAAAGTCCAGATTTATCCCCAATACCAGCATTCAGGCCAAAAATTAAACAACAACAATAATAAATAAATAAATAAATAAAAATAGAAAATGAAATTCAATTTAGCGCGAAATGCATTTAAATAAGAAACAGGCAAGAGCACTATCAAGTATTAAACATACGATTTCTAGAATATCCCACAGGATTTTCACATTTGGAAAACCGAAAATCACCAGAGCAAAATCATCAAATTCCAAAACGAACAAACTTCAGAGCTTCACGCTTAGAAATTCTTTGCACACACATAAATGCAGGGACAACCTGGGGACGCATGGTAAAATATCTCACTTCTTATATATATATAATGCACAAATTTGCCCCAAACATGATTCTCAATCGTGTTACAGGATCAATATATTAAAGTCAAGTAACGATGTACAAAACACATGCTTTCAGTTTATGGGAGAGTGAAGATCCAAGTAAGAAAAATTATATATACTCCCCGGAGTTATATATCTGACTAGCATTGGCCAGTGAGCTTTGTACAGATTAATCCTTCCAAAAATTATATATACTTTTCTTGAATAGAAGTACATATAAGTTATCTACTTGAAGGGTTAGATCTATGTAAAGGGCAAAACTCAGGAGAAAGCATTTACAGTTACCCCTCGTTTCATTTCTAAGGAAGTTCTACCCAAGCAAAATTTCAATTCTTGATCTGCGTGTGGCTTAATCTGGGTACGGGCGATCCACCAGATTGGAAGAGGCAGAAAAGGAATGGCCCATCTTGGTCTTGTTTGCTGAGGCAGAGGAGTCTGATACATGTGGTCCTGCTTTCTATTAGCCAAACAGCTCCAAGTTCAAATGCAATTCTTCAGACCTCAAAAGTAGATCACGTTCAGCAGCAAGGTGACAGAACAACACCAGAAATAAATCAAGAAGTCACAAAAGACCGATTGATGCAAATAAAATTCAGGCACAAAATGCTCTTTTGGGAATTGGAGGACAGGGGTTGTTTGCCACCCGGGAATTTAAAATTCATGTGCTCAAAGAAGTTAAGCACATGATCAACCTCTCAGTTAAGTTGTTGCCAAAGCAAATACCAAATTCAGTGCATTAAGAACAAATTAAATTCTCTTGCTCACAACTTGAGGTGTTTAGAGCATTTAGATTCCATGAAATGACGAAATTTAATGATCACAAACGGCCTTAATGTTAAATGGATCTCAAGTCCATCAAAATCACTTACAAAGGGCTGAAAACAATTGCTGATGCAGCTGAATTCTATGGTACCCTCAAATTAGCCAAGCAAAAAAATGCAATTGTTACAGGAATCAGTAAATACCAAGTCCTTAAAATGGTTAGAACTAGGATCAAACAGCTAATTTGAGTATGGGAAAGTTAGAACTAAAAAGAGTATGGGAAGTCACAGACAGTTGCAGTTTACCATTACTAATGCCAGGGTGAGGTCCTGGCACCAACCACAGAGTTTCCCCCAATGCACAAAATAGATGAATGCCTAGGTACGTTCGCCATTCACTCTTAAAACAATGGGAGGGCAGTCCATCCCCTTGATCCTAAGGGTCTAGGATGGAATACACGTGTCCATACAAGAATTGCATACAAACAAAATTCAACATGTATACGCACAAGGTAAGTCTGCATCTTCACTAAATATGATTTCGTGTCAAAGGCAGCAATCATGTTAAAAATATCATTTGCAATTACATACATCCTTCAATGCGGCATAGTACACGCCTTACGCACATTTTCGTACATTGGACTAATGAACTCATGCCTTCGTTTCCAGATTTGCCAATGAAAACAAGAGTAGAAGGGATCAATCTTATTAAACACCAGCATTGATGTTGACGCTCCCAAGATGCTTGCTCACTACTAAAAATGTCTTCTTTTGAAAATTCAAGAAAATCTTGAAGCGTCCATCGGCACCCAAACTTTAAAAATCGAAGATTCTTCACATGACAGTACCCAAGAACACCCCCCCCCCCCCCCCCCCAAGCATCTTCCCTGCCTTTACAAACACACCCAACACAAGAAAAGTAAATTACAAACCAAAGTCCGACGTTCTTTTTCACACTTTTTTGGACTGGTTTTTCATCTTTCGCGGAATTCAAAGTGTGGATAACTAATCGATTACCGCTTAATCACAGGCCATCGACTCGGCGACGGAAGCCAGCTTCTGTAGATTCAACTTAACAACAGTATCGGCAAAAAGGCGCGTGTCCTCCTCCGTGTTCCCCTCCGGCGCATCCACCACGTACGATTCCAGAACAGCAGTCAAGATCCCGATCTCAGGGCGGTGCACCTCATGCACGGTGGTCACCGACCGGTAATTCTTCAGCCTGTGGTCCCCGCCGACGATGCTGAACCCCGTCACGCGCCGCTCTTCGTCCAAGATGTCAAGCCTTTCGGTGCTGGTGGCAGCGGGCAATCCGGATATGACGTTGACGTCCCTCAGGTCGCCGACCGTCAAGTTGAAATCCTCCCTCACGGTGCAGCTCTTGATGAAGTGCTTGTAAGTCTGGGGCTTATCAAAGCGGCGGACGATGGACCAGACGATTTTCGGCGGCGCGTTGACGACTTGCGCAAGTAGAGAAGAGCTTTGGCCAGAGTTGACCTGGTAGTTGTGAAACTCGATCACCGCAGGTTTTAGATCTTCGAAATCTTCCTGGGTCAACCCAGATGGGAGTGTTAGATGGTGCGCCGTCAGCGCCGACGCCGCTGATTCTTCTTTTGGTTGTTCAGTTGTTGGTGGAATCGCGCCTTCATCTTTCTCCATGGAAGAGAGAGAGGGCTCTCTACTTTTTCTAGTGAGAAAAGGAAAGGGATGAAATATGTAAGCAGCTTATACTTATTTAATATTGACCCTAGAACAATAAAGAAATATAAAAAACAATTTCTACAGTAAAAATACAAATAAAAACAAATTAAAAGGAAAAGGAAAAGGAAAAGATTAAAAATAAAAGACTATAAAATTAAATAATTATATAATTTTATTGCTACCCCATTTGTTTGTATTTCTGGAGTCACTGTCTGCGGTTCATTATTCTCGTTACCATTCCTACGTACTAATATAACTGAAGAAAAAAGAATGCCTCTTTTTTGTCTTTATGTGGAAAACCAAGGGTAAAGAATTTGGTGTGGCTTTTTAATAATAACCTTGGTCTATAATATACACCATGTACTAAAAAACATGGCACGCTCAATACTTGTATAAATTTTATAATTATACAATTTTATTAATCATAATAAATATAATTATTATATTATTAATAAAAATTAAAATTATTTCAAAAATTAAAATTATAGGGAAAAACTTTAATAAATAAGATAACGATAGAAAGAGTAAAGAAAGATTAAAGAACAAGCTGAAAGATGCTGAACTATATGGGAAAAGTAAAAATTTATTAAAAAGAATGCACTAAAAAAATATGTAAAATATAAAAATAAAGATATTTTAGTAAATTAATATTGTGCAACTAAAATCAAGCCATTGTTTTAATTTATACCATATATATTAAGACTAAGAGCCTAGCCATATTTTGGTTGCACAAGCCACAATATGTAATTGTTAAAATACTTTTAATTATATATATATAGATAAATAGATAGATATTACTCTATTAGTTTAATAAATTTTCATTTATCCTATTTCAATTTTTTGTCAGTTTATATTGAAAATTGTAATTTCATAATTTAGATACACTAATGTGTGCACAGAAGCATGAAAATAGGATAAATGGTATAAAATTGAACTAACAAAAATCTACTTGCTTGAACCATGTGGAAATGACCCAAGCACAACTATTTACGAATAATTTTGGCAAAAATGGCCACAATTAATAAGTCAAGTTAGTTGATACATTACAAATTAGTCTAAAGAACAATTGGAATAACTCCAGTTGGAGTTTAGATTCACAGGACTTAAGAAATACTCAAATTCTTAAAAAGCAAAAGAAGAAGAATTTTATTGATCAAGAATATCAAAAACTTCTTTGTAAAAAATAACCATGGTTCTTTATATGTTGTTAGAAATCCCTAAAAGTCAGCTAAATTTGTCCCTAGGTGGTTTAAGAAGATTAAGGTAAAAATTGAAATAAAATCCTAGCTAAAATACAAATTTTCAACTTCAAGTCACAATTTAGATCAATCTAGACCTTCGGAATCAATTTGGTGTATTTGGGATTGATTCGGGTTGTTTCATTTCATCCTAATCGTACTTCCAAAAGGTTGGTTAGTTGCTGTTTTTCACGATCGCAAATCCTACGATCGATCATGATGCTTTGCAGTTAATCCTAGTGCTTTGTGATTGATCTACACCCTTTAGATCTATCTTGCAATAAATCCGATTTTTTGAAATCCTTTCTGTGATCAATCCAAGTGCATTGAAATTGATTTAAATGTCGATCCGATTATGAATACCCATCATTCACCCTTGTTTTACATTCGATTGATAAGTGAGCTCTTCTTTAACTTTCAAAACCTCTCTAAACACTAAATCACTTCTTGAAACTTGTGCAAATATGCCTTCTTAGACCTTTAAAGCTTGTCGCCTTCAACTTGCAAATTGAACCCTATACTAAACTCTTGTTTTGACTTGGCACTCATGTCATTCTCCTTTTCTTGAAGGTAAATTAACTTTAATTCATTAGGATTTTGGTTACTTAGAAGAAATAAATATATATAAAAAATAATGTAGTAGACTACCAGTATTGCCCTTACCTTATGTGCTCTTGCTTCCAAACTTGACTTTGTTGTGGACATGTGAATCCTTATGGACTTCCACCAGTTGCTAGATTAGATGGAACCTCCCTAATTATATCTCAATTCCAAGGTCAAATATTGTGATTTGGAAAAGCCTTTTAATCATTTTAAGTGAAAACAACCTCCTTACTAGATTAAGACAACTTCTTGCCGAACATTTGTGACCTCGCTCAAACACACGCCTTAGTATTCGTTTATGCTTTTTTGGCCAAGCAACAATCTTAGAAATCTTAAGGAAATATACTTGTAAAATGTGGACCCAACTTTGGTAACACGTATGTGTTCCAATGGGCTAATAGCTTTAGACCTCAATAATCCATCCTTGCCAATACAAAACTCACAAAAAATCAATTAATGACAATACATTTCAAATATTTGACAATCTATCACATCAATGGACACAATAATACTATCTCCAATCACATATTGCTCATGCAAATGATGGCATAACTCTCTACTATTTCCTACTACACCATATATATCACAATTCTGCTCTTTTGCATAATGTGAGTAAGACCTATACTAACTTGTCCATGAGCTCATGCAAGGACACATGTTTCAAACTCCAAATAATCCTCAAGTTCAAACTTGGCATGCATAGAAAGTTCAACATATTTACACCTTAAGACATGATTAAACATAAATCTTGTAAATTCTTTTATCCTAAGATAATCATGCTAAAATCCCACCACCTTTATAATTTACAACCAAGAATATAAGTGTTGTAAACACTCAGCATCATGAACACCATCATAGATATACAATGTATGTGTGAAATAAGGCATATAGAACTCACTCAACTTATGGTCATCAAATGAATGAAATGCATTATACTTATGACCAACAAATGATGCTATTACTACCCAAGTATTACACAAACTCCTAAACTCTAATTATGGAAACTTTGCATATGATCCTAGGGTACATATAATGCATGCCTCATATTTCATATGCAACTCTTGACAATGCCAACTATTCAACAAATTCTCAAATTTCAATTTATCACCTTTAAGCTCCACCAAAATCTATCAAGAATCATGGAATCTAAATAGTTCTCACCCAAAGCCATAGTTATGCATGACAAAATACAATTTCTCAATGCTAAATCACTATCATGCAAACCACTAAGAGTTACGCATGTGAAAATCACAATTCATTCACTCCATTCATTCTCAAGAGCTTACAATTGAATGCTAAACTCATGAAATAGAAATCCTCCTAAATAGCAAGAGTAGTAAACAATACAATACAAGACAACTCCTCTAAATAGCAAGTAGACACAACACTACTCTCATGATAGCTTACCTCTTTCCATGGTGTCAATTCAAATGGAGTCACCAACTCTTTTGCATGTAAGACTTTCTTGGCTTAAGCTTGAACCTTCGTGGTAGACTCCACTTCACGCCTCTTACAATCCTACACGAATGAATCAATAGAAGGCATTGATGAGCATGCTCATCATTAATGGATTATCATGCATTAGTCTTAGAGGATTACATTGTGTAGTAATTTATTCAACAAGGTTACTATCATTATCCACCAAAGGTTTTCTAGATGTATCTTTACTCAATGCCTTATCTTCATGTCCTATGCCATCATCTAAATCTAACTTATCCACATCTTTTGTAACTTCTCCTTCAACTAATGATGAGTCTAAGTCTACTTTATTCTTGTTGTAGGCTACAACATCGCCTACATCACAATTAATCAAATGAAAGTATGTACAATTTACCTTTTCTATTGGCATGGATGTAGTGCCAATAATATCCACATGCAATATCTCAACCATGGTTCTATAGAATTGTGTAGGCCCCTTGACAGAATTTTCACGATGGTCATATCGATTAGATCATTGGGCATCTCTACTCTTGAGTTTACGCTCAATTCAAATGGCCCTCTATACCATATCCTCAATGCATTTATAGCTACGATATTCCACAATCTTCACAATAGCATCATGCAACCCCTTGAGGAACCTATTCATGGTCTTATCAACTCTCTCATCAATATTAGCTCTTTTTATAGCATATTTCAACTCATCATAATATTGTTCTACACTTAATCCTTTTGGAGTTAAATTATTAAGCCTAGCACACAACTCACATTGAAACGAATATGGAACATACTGGTGTCTCATTACCCACTTTAATTCCTTTCATGTAGTGACTCAAACTTTCCCTGTAACTTTTCTTACTACGAACAAACTCACTCCACCAATGCAAGTATGGCTAGTTTTATCTTCTATATTTCCAAAAATAGATGAGAATCAAATACTTCTTCCACTTTTCTTTCCCACAACAAATGTGCATTGGGATTAGCTCATCCTATAAGCAATGGAATGGTGAATTTTGCTCTCTCATCGTTATCGTTTCACCATCATCAACATGAGTTCACTGGGTATTTTTCTAGGAAGGTCACTAATCTCACACTTATCATCAAATTCATCATAAGATACATACCTTCACCATTTATCTCAATGTGTGGTACCATCTAACCCATGCTTCACCTTCTCTTTACCTAAATTCTTACGAGATAATGAACTACTATGTGAGGTAGTATATGACTTCTCCAAATTATCCAACTATTAGTTTATGCTAGCCAATGTCTCCATCAACCATCTCATGTGGAAAGCTTTGCCTTCTAACATCCTAAAAATATAAAAGTAGAGAGATAGAGTGTAGTGTGTGTGAGCATTCTCTCACTTCATAAGATGTAAATCGCTCGTTTTTTTTTTATCTGTCTCTCGTGAATTGATGTATGTTGTCACAACACTAAAATTAAATTTATAGTAAACCAGTACTGTGGTGAGTATAGGTATCGAATCCAAGGAGAGGGGTGTGCATCTATCAATATACTAAGACTCTATTAGTTAAGTAATCAGAATGGATTGTTAATCTTGAAATCTGTAAGACATTTTCCTAAACTCTCTTATAACATTGACTCTAGATTACAGTGGATTTTCCCAGGCTAAATCAAGTCTAGTAATTTAATTATGTAATTAATAATATTTTACCTGTATTAATCCTATGGTTTCACTTCCATTATTCCCATAGAATTAATGTTTGCAAATTGTAAGTCTATTGCCCAAGTTTTACTCTTATTATTCCCCAAACAATTATAAAATAATTCGAGAAGTGGCTAATTCCTTTAACTACTATTCAAATTCATAGTTGCGAATAATATAGGCAAAGACAATTAATTATGAACTCATGTGTACAAATTTCACCAAACACGTACACAAATGACTAGAGAATAATTTAACAAATCATGTTGAAATCAATAGAAATCATAACTAAATTATTCAACATGCTAAATAATTAAAAAACACAAAAAAAGTTAGAGAAAAACGTAGTCGTGCCCTATGGATTGGGTGGAACCAAGAACTCCTCTTCAACCTTGGCTAGGATTTCTCCTTTCCAATACTTTAATCCTTGTGTTTTTGTGTTTCTAGGTGTTTTTAATGTAAAAACTAGGTTAAAGCTCTCTAAAGACCATGTGGAAGTTGTGTTTATAGTTGCATGGGGGGTAAGGTTAATGTATAGTAGGAGAAAAGTTGAAACAACCATAAAATAAAAACCTGCCAGTGCCTTGCACTGCTTCTCGTGACTCCACGGCTGCGCCACTTCTTCTTGGGCTTGATTACTCAGGCGTAGTCTTCACATAAATTTTTCTATCTTAGTCTCATAGCCACAGCCATTCTGCTCGTGGTCGCCTCGTCATTCTTCGTGATCTTAGTTGAAGGTGATCAATTTTTTGTAGGGATATTGAATAGTTATAGGTAAATGATTCACATGGGATAGGGTAATCATGAAACGTGGTCACAGCATTCAACCGCGACAAATTCCATTACATGTGTCTTGCTTCACATTTTCAAACCTCCTTCTTGTGGTTGCAAATGCTCTTCTCATGGTTGTGAGTGTTAATCATGAGTTGATCTAGAAAGTGTTGTGCTTCGATTTGTGGTTGTGAACTCAAAATTTGCGGTTGTAGCTCCATTTCTTGCAAATACGAACCTGAAATGTGGACCAAAAATTTTTATTAAGTGTAGAGAATCAAACACTCCCAATTTACCTTTATTAACATATTGACATACATAGACACATATCATAATCATTTTATTCTCAATATGCATACAAAAATCAATCATCAAGGTGTGAAAATATACTATAATTTTGTGACTTATCAAACCCGCACACTCGTTTGCTTGTTCTCGAGGAAGCATTCACTTTACTAATCAAATAATTGATGTAGTAATCATGAAAACCTCAAATTCAGCCACCCTTCTCAACTTCAAAAATGAAAGCACACACATGTTACATAGTTTATAATCATTCGAGATCATAGCACTCTTAATCTAAGTGCTTCCAACATGAATTCCATAGTGTGTGTCACCCTTCAACTCCTAATCACTTCAACCATTTGATGATTCTATAGTAATTCCAAGACAACTATTCAAGGATGGCTCACTGTAAGCAATTAACTCACCCTCTTTGGAATAAGTTTAATCAATACTAAAAACTAAAAGAATTGGTCTGGGTTCAAATTATTTTTCTTCTTTTTCTCATTATTTTTTTAGCTTTATAACTTTTCTTAAGTCGTTGGAAGCCTTTTCATGTGAAGGTGAGCAAGAGTCACCACGCAATCTTGGTTATTCAACTCTCAACAAATTTAAACTACTTTGCATACTCATAATTGGACAACCATTTTATATGAGAATGAACAGGAGTCTCTGCACAATCCTAGTTACTAAATTACATTAATTAGCGGAGTAGATTATTTTTCACATGCTCACAAATTTTTTTAGATTTTTATTTTTCTCTTTCTTTTTTTTCTATTAAACTCACTCTTTTGCTAGAGAATTCATCAATACTCAAAGTGAGACTTATGTCCCTAAATCAATCATTCTATCCTTAGAATGGAACTTCCTAAGAGATTTAGTAACTAAAAACGAAGAGTGTTTATGCATAAAAATATGGGAATTACGTCTTTAACAACTAGGATAGACATGCTATACTCAAAAACAATTAAAGAACTATGTAACCAAAATTCTACATAGTATATTTCATCAAAAATTAAGTCTAGTGGCCACTAATTTTTTATATTAACATGCCATCATATTTATCATGTAAACCATACTTGCATGCATAAATTTCTCAGCAATACACCTCACATGCATATACATTATTCTCACATAGAAATTTTCCATACATGTTTGCCCTAGACCTTGCTTCTTGTTTTACCCTATTTGGAAATACAATCACAATAATAAGGTAAGGTAAGGAAATAGGGAAAGATACAACCTACAGCTAAAGAAATTACATCTTTGTTCTTCCCATGCAATTCTTTAGCTTCATGCCTCTTCAATCTTACACCACCAAAGTTAGTCACAAAATGATGATTCCATGCAACCCACACAACACACAAAACAAAAACATACACAAAACAACTCTTGAAAGTGATAAAAACTTTAGGTTGCCTCTTAAGAAGTGTTCAATTTAATGTTTATAGCCCGAAAATGTGCTTATGGCTCAGGTGGATTAATTGAAGCTTTAGGGATCCACAATCCCATGAGCTGCAACTATCTCCTTCTTCCTTCTTGTTTTCCTTCTTTTTGTTCTTGCCTTCTTCTGCACATGCTCTTCTTCTTAAGCCATTACCCTAGGATGTTTCTTTAACTCTTCCCCCACGCTTGCTTATTCACTCATGCTTTGTATCTACACTATGTCTTCTTTTCCAACAATTGCATCATTAAACTCATTAGTAGAATTATCAATCATGTATAGTATAGAAACATTCTCCTTTTTCTCTTGCCTATTATTAGTAGAAGTGTAAAGTATATTAGAAAAGTTACCTCATTAGGGCTAACTTGAAAAGTTAGGCTACCTTTGTCTATGTTAGTCAATACTTTCATGGTAGCGAGGAATGGTGCCCCAAGATGAAGGAAGTCTCCTTCTCACCCTCCATGTCTAAGACAACAAAGTCCATAGGCAAAATAAAATCACTTACCTTTACTATCATATTTTCTGCCACTCCTAATGGCCTTTTAGTTAACCTATCGGCCAACTTCACCAACGTCCATGTGGGCTTCACCAAACTTATCTCGAGTGCCTGAAAGGTGGAAAAAGATATTACATTGTCACTTGCACCCAAGTCACATAGTATGTTGTCAAAAAAAAACTCTTGATAGTGCAAGGTAAGATGAAACTCTCTAGATCATTTATTAGCTCCTAGATCCTCCAACTTCCTTTTTCTCAAGGGTACTTCATGTAAACACTTGACATAGCTTGGAGAACTCTTATCTTCTATAATTAAATGAGCATTAACATGAAGTTTTCAAAATCACCTAGGAACTTACTAACCGGCTCCTTTACTTTTACTGGATAAAGCCTTTGTGGGTAGGGAACCTTTAGCCTGTATGGTGATGGTACAACAGCCCTCTTCTCTTCTTTTTTCTCTTCTTCTTTAACACTAGCTTGCACACTTTGTTCCTTGTTATCTTCCATGACCTGCACACTTTTCACATATTCAATAGGATTATTTTCTGCAATGCTAGGAAGTGTACCTACTAGTCTTGTAGCCATTTCATTTGCAAGTTGCCCAATTTGCACATCTAAGTTTTTAATGGAAGGTTGTTGATTCCACAGGAGAGTGTTAGTACAATTCATATAGTCCTACGTAGTCTGAGTCAAATTATCTATTATCTCATTAGTGGACTTTGCAAGATTTCACTCAATTTCTTCCAACGACAGTTTCTTCCCTTGCTGGTGGCATGGTCGGATGCTTGGTGGATTTTGTTGATTCCACCATGAGAAATTAAGGTGGTTCCACCATCTTAGATTCTAGGTAAAGAAATTGGGATTGTTTGCTTCTGCTCCTTGATTACCTAAAAAAATTCACTTGATCTTTATGGCCACTACTTGTCCCTTCTTTTTGACATTCATGTGTCGGATAAGGACCTATACACATATCACATGATTGTACTAGAGAAATTAAGGGGAAATTGCTTACTACAATGCTATCAATTTTCTTTAATAAGAGCTCTTGTAGAGAGTGTCGTCAAAGTATCTACATCATGCACATTGGCAACCCTTCTTGCCATAGGCCTTTCAGCTAGCCATTGGTAAGTATTGGATGCCATTTCTTCAGTCAATGCCCAGTTCAATTTGGCAATTTATTCTTCACTGCTCCACCAATAACTGCATCTAAAACTGTACGTAATTAACTAGAAATCCCACCATAGAAAGTCTATACTTGCATATAGAGTGCGTGTTCATGCTGTAGGCACTTTTTGAGTAATTCCTTGAACCTCAACCATACCTTTAGCAATGTCTCTAAGTCAAGATACTTAAACGACCCTATCTCTATTCTCATTTCCTTAGCCTTGGTAGGTGGAGGTATTTGGCTAGAAATTGTTGACCACATCCTGCTAAGTTACAATGCTCTTCGGAGGTAAAGATTATAACCATTATCTAGCTTGATCCTAGAGAGAAAAAGGAAATATCATGAATTTAATTGCATCATTTAACATACCATTGAACTTTACCATACCATAGAACCTTAACAAACTGGCAAAGTGTGTATTAGCTTCCTCATGTAAGGCTCCACCAAAACAGTTAAGTTGTACCATATTGATTACTACAGTTATTAGCTCAAAGTTGTTTGCATTCATCAGTGGCCTATCTATGCCTGTTAGGTGTGGATTCATCACTAGCTACACATAATTCCTGATAGCTCTTTGATTTGGTAGAAGAGGAACCTTTTGGGGCTGTGGTAGTTGTAGGTTATTCTCTATCTCTATTGCTTCTTGTTCACACTTGAATAGAGCTTAGCGTCTATGTAATGTTTTCTCAATCTCTGGGTAAAAATCCCAGTCTAAACTCTTACTTCTGTGCATATAAGAATTCTCCAAAAAAATAGAATGAGACCTACAAAAGCAGTAACTCTTATCTAGAAAAGCAAGAATAGAAAATAAAGGAGAGAGGGGATAAGAGGAAAATAACGAATAATAAAAGAGAACAAAAGTTGGATAATCAAGCAATCTTCTATAGTGTTTGATAGCACTCATCGCCTTCCCTCAACAATGGTGCTAGAATTGGATACATGTTGTTATCACTCCAAAATTAAATTTACAGTGAACCAATACTGTAGTGAGTATAGGTATTGTAGCCATGGAGAGAGGTATGTGTTTATCAATATGACTAGGATTCTATTAGTTACGTTATCAGAAGGCAAGGATAAAAATAGTAAAATAAAGATGAACACTTTGAAAACAAAATCCCTAGCTTGAAGCTTGGCGTACTAATAATTGAAGAGTCTAGCCTTTCATCTTGTGTTGGTTTATAGGCCAATTATATTAATTATTAATTTAATTGATTTGGTGATGGACAGTTAATCTTGAAATCTATAGGATATTCTCCCAAACTCTCCTATAGTTTTGACTCTAGATTATAACGAGCTTTTCCAAACTAAATCGAGTCAAGTAATTTAGTTATGTGATTAACAATATTTTACCAACATTAATCTCACAATTTTACTCTTGTTATTCTCACATAATTCATGTTCAAAAATTATAAGTCTGGCACAAAGGTTTCACTCCTATTATTTCCATAGCCACAAAATAATTATAGAAGTGGCCAATTCCTCCAACTACTATTCCAATCTACAATTACGAATAACACAAGCAAGGATAATTAATTATGAACTCGTGCATACATATTTAGCTAAACACATGCCTGAGAGACAAAAGAATAATTTAGCAAATCATGTTGCAATCAATAAAAACCATAACTCAATTATGCAACATCCTAAACAATTCAAAAACACCAAAAAAGTTAATTATAGTCATGTCCTGTGGATTACATGGAACCAAGAACTCCTCTTCAACATTGGCTAGGGTTCCTTCTCTCTTTTCAATCCTGTGTTTTTGTGTTTCTATGTGTTTTTAGTGCAAAAACTAGGTTAAAACTCTCTAAAGACCATGTGGAAGGTGTATTTATGGTTGCATAAGGGCTAAGGTTGGTGTGTAATAAGAGAAAAGTCAAAATAGCCTAAAAAATAAAAACTCATCAGTACTTCGTGCTACATCTCGTGGTCGTGAGGTTAGATTTCATGGCCACACCACTTCTTGTTGTGCTTGTGAACCCAGATACAATCTTGATGTAACTCTCATTGTCTCAGTCTTGTAGTTGTGCCAATTCTCCATGTAGTCATCCAACCATTCTTCACGATTGCAATCCTCAACTACAACTGATTCCATTGCATGTTGCATCCCATTTTGTGGTCTCAGTTGCTCTTTCCATAGTTGCAAGTAACAAGTCAAAATTTGTTGCACTTTAATCCATAGTTGCGAACTCAATTTTTGCAGTCGCGGCTCCATGTCTCATGGATGCAAACCAGAAATGTGAACCAAAAGTTTGATTAAGTGTTAACAAAACTACACTTAAACCCTCCTAATTCACCTCAATTAACATATTAACATGCATATACTCATATTGTAATTATTTTATTCTCAATATGAATGCAAAAATCAACCATCAATGGGTGAAAATGTACTATAATTTCATGACTTATCATGTATTGCACTCTAAGCACTCAATCAATGAACTTACCAAACTTAATTCTTGTGTTTGTGATGTCGGGTCATCACCACACTAAAATTAAATCTATAATTAAACTTATATTGTGGTGAGTATAGGTATCATCTCATGAAGGGGAGGTTTGTGTCTATTGATTTAACCAAATTCCTATTAGTTAAACCTCAAGAATATAGTGAAGTTAAAAGAAATAAAACAAATAAAACAAGCACTTGAAAATGACTCACAACTTGAATAGGTGAAGTACCAAGAATTGAAAGTCTCATCTGTTGTGTTGTATTGATTTCTTATGTACGTCAATTTATGCTAATTCTTACTTTAATTGCTTTGTTACAGGTTATTATTTCTACCATTTCTAAGATATCTTTCTAGATTCTCTTAGAGTTTCAACTCAAGGTGTGGTGGGTTTTCTCAAGCATTACCGAGTCAAGTAATTAGTTATGTGAATAACAACATTCTCTCCACACTAATTATATAGTTTCACTTCTATTGTTTCGATAGGTTTAATATCCACAATTTTACGTTTAGCATGCAAGTTTCACTTTCATTATTCTTCTAATTACTATTCAATCCAACAATTGTGCATGACAATAGCAAGGACAATCAATCACCAAACCATGCATATGTATTCAATCAAACACAATCATAAGTGACTAGATAAATATTTAGCAATCCATGATATTATTAATAAAAACCATCTCTAAAGTGCTTAACATCCCAAACAACATAAAAATAATAGTAAAGGCATGAAAACTTATGTTGGTGTCTTTGTGCTATGTGGACACTTAAATTGTCCCCAAGACTTGACCCAGATCCCTCATCCTTCACTTCTCCAAAGTGTGCGACATTGTATTTTTAAGTGTTTTAGACAATAAAACTAAGCCAAAGAGGTTCCCTAGACTATGGAGAACATGCGTGCATGCGTGTGTGTGTGTGTGTGTGGACATGTGTGCATGAGGGCTATGGTTTGTGTACATGTGAGAAAAGGCAAAAAAGCCCTTAAAAATCCATGCTAGATCTTAGGTCGAATTTATGTTGCACAATCTCTTGCGATAGTGACAACATGCTTCGTCTTCTTCCACGGTGGCGATGCTGCCTTGTGGATATGAAATTGCATTTTAAGTGTATAAAATATCCAAAATTAATCATTAACTCCACAACTACAATTTTTCACATTCAAATCATCATATTTAGTATTTTTCATACATGAAAATAAATTTTCTCTATTTTAACTCACATGCAAGTATAAATTAAACACATAAGGGCTAAAAATATATTATAATTTCACATGTTATTAGTTTATCTCATGAAATTCCAAGTACTTTTATGAAGCTCTAATGCAAAGAACTAAGGGCTACAAGGATTTTAAGATAAAAGAGTGCTCGAAGAAGGTTGCTAGGTGGCTACACTGTTTTACTTGGTTGGGAGCATGAAAATTAAGTCTTATGTTGTATGTCTTGAACTCTTCAAGATCTTTTTATATAGTTAAGACACTAGAGTTTGGATATGAGCTCCATGGGTCATCATACATGGATCCTTTTAATTAAAATAACCCATAGACTTTTACTATTAATTTCATTAAAATTATCCCATAAACTTTTTAATTAATAATTAAAGTCCAAATATGTCCAACTAATTTAATTTAATTAATCGTGTTTCTAATTAATGATATCATCATTATAAAGCATCATGGTAATTTATTTAGCCTAATATAATTGTAACTAAATAAATTATGTAACCTATCAATTTAACACTTACAATACATCCCAATCTTATTTGTGTATGACTCTTTAGGTTCAATTTTAATTGGCAACGAACATAGCTCGAAGGAATGGATAACATCTAGCTTACAACCTATATTATAGCCAAATTTAGATGAAGTGATTCAAATTACAATGAACCTTTTTTATTATAACTATCATACTATATAGACTTTTTGTCTTACATTGTTCTAACCAAGTGAGAGTTATGGATTTTGATAAACTCACAAATTTAGTCATATGACTAATTAGCATTTCCTCATAAGATAAATGCTTCTATCAAAAACTCTTTTTCAATCATATATTGCATTAGCCGAGGGTTTCTGTCTCATAAAACACTAATTGCAAATGACTAATTCCTTGCTCACTTATAAAGAGACAAATCCCTTATTAAATACATACATGCCTTCATATGCATCCAAAAAATGGCATGGTAAGCTCATAATTTTATCTTATAGTAGGATAGATATTGGCCTTTAATGCTCTAATGACATATTAACTATCATGCACACAAGACAACCATGTCATATCAAGTTAGAGGTCCACGAACACTTAACACGATCATGAAGCATGATGTTGGTGAACTTCATGTCCCTACTTCAGTTTGTGAGTCATTGTATGAATACTCCATTCTCTAATGGTACATCCACACACATGTATTATTAGTATCTCATACTAAATGATAAGACATTCACTATACAAATGCAAGGTGTGCAAGTCATATTAACTCTCTAATGCTTTTTTAAGTGTTTATGACTTGTGCATAGATTTTAGTGATTGAGTACTAAGCGAGCCTCGTATCCATATTCATAACTCATTATGAATAAGGCTTGTTAACACAAGTACAAGGATACATACAATATGTTTTGCTAATCAAGATTTATATATATGAAAACTTGCCAAAATACTGACATAAAAATCATTATTTTATTAATTAGTGTGAAAAATCTATATACAAACAGATGCCTCTCTAGTATTCCTCATTTTCGATTGGTGTTAGAGGGTATATTACTACACATTCTGGGATTATATCGAAAGTGCTACTAAGGAGGCTAAAGATTGATCATTCTGGACCATCTTTGAAGATTGTGGCCATGTAGTAGAGTGGTTGAGTGCTTCAACTTGGAAAGGTAAATGACTTGGTTGTTGTTCTAACACTAGGGTCAAAAGGCACCAATACAGCCCAATCTACTAAGAAATGTCTTGCTAAAGTTACTGCGCATTTGGAGGCACTTGGGCATGGAATTAATAAGCAAGTTAATTAGTTGCAGTTGTAGCACCATGAGTTAAATTTGCAACTTACTACCTTAAAGTTAGTGTGTGCCTCTATTCTAGATAATGAAACTGATGAAGTTCCAACATCGACTTCTTTAAGGGCTAGAAATTCTCACTCTTGAAGCCCCTGAGGGCACTTCCTCCTTGAATTTTGGTTTTGTAATTGTGTTTCCCAAAGGAAGAATAGATTGCATATTAAGGAGGAGTTGAGGGGAAGCAACATTGGGGAAGTAAATTGAATTTCCTTAGGGTTTGGCTATTTCATAAACTGCTTGTCTAGATAGAAATGTTGGATCATAGTTTTCTGCTACTGATGATTTTTGGAGACTGCTGATGGATTGTTGTTGTTTTGTCCTATTTTTACTTATGGCTTAGCTAAAATGTTGATGTGACTTTCTTTTGAATGATTATGCTGTTATTATAACAAGCAGTTTTATTAAATCCTCAAGTATTGGATAGTGTTGCGACCTTGGGCTTTAATTCTTCTTTTGTTACTTGATGAAAACTTATTGTTACTCAAACAAAGGCGCAACACTAGAAGGAGGTTACCACTTGGGATTTTTTGATCACCGAACATTGACACTTAGAAATATTTTTTAAAAATTAAGAGATTTTTGTATCACACAATGCCAAAAGGGGAGATAGTTGGCATGGCATTGATGTGGCATTGGCATAGTGGCCAATGTGGCAGATAACATGGCAATTATGTGGCTCCATTTATGGACATGTGTTGGCAATGATATGGTACCAACATATTAGGAAAGATTTTGTAATATCTTTTTTACAAGGATTTTATGTAATCTTCCTTCTTGATTTTGACGATTTGACTGAGATAAATCAATTGCCCATGTAAAGTAAAAAATTGAGCTATCTTACCTAATAGAATAGAAAGATTCATGGTTGCTCAAGAGGGAAAGCATATCTTGTTAGCTAGGAAAGATAAGACTGGCGTTAGAATACTAGATGCAGTGCTTGGGTAGGAAATGGTTTAGCTTTGATTTGGTGCAGAATTTTTGGTGATTACACATCTAAAATGGATGGAAGTTGTTGACTTTGATGGCTATATAGTCCAAAGACTTCAGTGGATGACATAGACTTTTGAAACTTCACGAGTTTTGTGAATTTGAGTGTGAACTTTGTCCCTTTGTGGTGAGGTTTAGTGTCTATGGAAAATTGAGTGGGAAAAGTGTAAGTAAGAGAGTAAAAACATTCAGTACAACATAGTTAGGACTAGTGTAGATTGGTTGAGTGAATACTTAGGCATTGTGGGTTGCTTGTTAGTGTGAGTAAAGTTGAAACCAATGGGGATTGGATGAATAGAGTGAATCTCTTGAAGTTTGAGTGTACTCTTATTGAATTTGATGTAGTGAAATTCTTTACTTGGGTAAGTGCCCCATAAACTTAGGAGGCTACTCCGAACTATATTAACAATTGTGGTTTATTTGTATTTACTTTTGGTTTGTATGTGTTGGTGTTTAAACGTAATAGTTTCACGGCAATATTTAGTGTTGAACAGCTTAATCCAAATATTACTAACGAAAATTAATTTGGTGTGAAAACAACACTTATTGTACCAACATTTCTAATAAAAATTACATACCTCATAATTACACAGTCCTTTTGATACTTTGCCAATCTCTTTGGCAATTTTTGTGGGAGAGATAAAGTTTTTTTTGCCTTAAAGGGTGTTTAGGTGAGCTTATAAGCTCTTCAAAATATCTTATAAGATGTTTAAGAGTTTATAAGTTCTTATTAAGTGTTTGGTAATTTTTTTTGTAAAAGAACTTATAAATTCTAAAATTAAAATGTTTAAAGCTTATAAGCTCTTTGAAAATAAATTGAATATTCCCAATTTATTTTTAAACATCTTTTAAGTTACTTCATTTTATATTTAAAAACAATATAAATATCTTTAAACTACATTCTATTAGTAGTATTTAATTTATTTTCATTATTATTACATCAAAAAAATATAATCAATTACAATTATAAATTTCAATAAAATCTTGTAAGTTAATTTTACCAAACACTTTAGTAGTTTATTTTAAAAATAAGATTTGTAAATTTTTAAACTTTGAAAACATCTTTTAAGAACATTTTATAAATTACGTGATCTTATAAGTTATAAAAAATAAGCTTAGCCAAATATCCTCTTAGCCAATGCTGTTCCAGCTTTTAGATTTTGAGACTTGGAATAGACAAATTTGTCCCAAACTGTTAGCAAAAGAATTAGGCATTGTACAACTATATAAATTGATTAGGAATGAATATTTTCATCCTAGATCCGTTTCAAACCTTGGGATGGATTTAGAGTCAATCTCGTCTATCTCAGGCTTTGATACAAACAAAAAAAAATCCATCCCAAATTTGGGACCTATTAGGGACAAAATTCATTATTTACTTTAATTTATATTTTCACAAAATCAGGGATAGATTTTGTGACTGAAAGGCTGTCCCAAAATATCATAGGCATTCAAGGAGGGAATTTGTTTTCCATCTCAAATCATTCCCAACACTATGTTTGGTTCTTGGATTTCAAGAGGGAAAGGAAATTACAAAGACAAAGGAAATGGAAATCAAAAGAAACCCAAAGTCTTTAGTTTGTTTGATTCCAAGAAAACAACGAGTTAAATAAATTTCCTTGAAGACCTTCATTTCGAGGTACTGTGAAGATTATAAGCAGATTTCCTAGTTGTTTTCTTCATCCATTGGCTATTTTGATTTTGACCAGAAACTTGTACATCAAAATTTTGATTCGAAGTAAGAGATTGTCGATCGATTGTTGATGGAATTCTTCCATAAGAACTTGATGAATTTTCTTGAGACGACATAATTGTGAAAGATAACAATAGAGTAGAAGAAAGAATCGAGAGATGTGTGAGAGAGCTGCCAGAGAGAGAGCAAAGGCGAGCATCCGAAGTTTCTTACAAGTGAGCGGAGAGTGATTTCCTTGTCTTTCCTCCCATTTTTATGAGGAAAAGTAATTTTCTCTTTTAATAGTGCCTTTTCTCTCCTATTTTCCTTTTCTTTTCTATCCAAACATAAAAAATGATTTTCCTTTATATTTTCTTTTTCTTGCCCTCTTGAAATCCAGGAACCAAACATAGTCTAATATCCCTCCTAAATCCATATATTTCTTCTTGAAGAATTCACCATTGCTTACAAAGTAGTTGCCAGGTAAACTGTCGCACATTCCTCGTAATCGTCAAAAAGAATTTGAGATCAATAACCAGATGATAAATATGTGAAAGTATTGAAAATAAATTATTACTATTATCAGAATAACGTGCACAGATCCATGATTATTTAGAGTGTCATAGTTTTAGACGATCAACCACTCTATGCGAAATGGAATGGCAATGTGCATTATTAATTCTCAACGAGGTGAAGAAAAAGATAGTTCGACATTGACGTTGGGCCGACGTTGAGGCCGATGTACAGGGTGTTGCTTTTTGTTATATTACTTTATTGTTCATCTATGTCTCCACAACTAGAATCCAACAGCCTATACTCGAGAAACTTTCTTGATATCTTCGGTGCCGAGCCTTTTGTCCCCATTTTCTCACTACGCCCATCCCCCTATTCTAATTAGTCGTCATCCCTTCTCGCAGCTCATATCATCTTTCGTATCATCAGCTTTAGTATATATTTCCTTTAAATGTTACTGGTCTCATGGCTGTTGAGCTAGGGCTATTGAGTCCTCCGCCGATCAGTTTCCGAAATCAAAGCAATCCAAGGCAAAACTCTTCATCATCGGCGATTTCATCATGATGTGGAACGGCGGCAACAAACAGACGTGTCACGACGACGAAGACGATTCTTGGGAAGTCCGGGCATTCGAGGAAGACACGAGAGGCAACGTATTAGGGTGCACGTGGCCTCCGCGCTCGTACACGTGCACGTTTTGCCGGAGGGAATTCCGGTCAGCCCAAGCCTTGGGCGGCCACATGAACGTGCACCGCCGGGATCGTGCTAGGCTACATCATGAAGTGCCACCGATAGTCCCCGCCACTTTTCCTAAAGCACCCTCTCTATATATTCCCCCGGCAAATAGACTGTGCTTTCTCTATCCCCTGCCCGGCAACAGTACCATTTTAGTCCCTACACAACCTATGGATTTCCCAACTGCCCCCCCTCCTCCCTTCCCTTCTGCAATGAATAAGCCTGTGGATACGGCAGCCAACAGTGTCGTTTCTTCGATCTGCCACTCTACCAACACCGAACCATCGGCCTCGAGAAGCACCGACATGGGTAACGATGACAACGTCAGGGATTCGGCCATGGAAGAGCTCGATCTGGAACTTCGTCTGGGACGGAGATCACCTCCAGCTCCGTGAGAGGGACAGTCCAAATACTTTCTAGCTAGCTTTATTTATATGCAGTTTATTTCCTCTTCTTAATTTCGTGCAAGAGCCCGTGAAATTTACTGAATTTAGACATCACTGAGCACTGTTTGATTGATTCGTTTTGTTTGACTGAATGAATGAAAATAGGGTCGGTAACTTTCGAAATAGGTAAAATTAGAGGATTGGGTATGAGTAAAGAATGAAAAATTAAAAAAGTCGGTTGATAAAGCTTGCAGTGCAGCGTCATTTTCTAACATTGAATTTCGAGTATAATGCATGTCTGGACGTGCATTTCCGTGGGGATTTTTGATTACATCTCATGCAACACATTCAATTTGGCGTCTTCCTGTCACTGGCCACATTAATGCTACCTGGTTGCCACCCCATTGTAAGGCTGGGGGATGCTGATTGAAAAGAATCAAGATTCCAGTGCAAAACCTCTTACCTGTGAATCCATATTGACTCTGTGTGTGTGTGTGTGTGACAGAGAGAGAGAGTGGCTAGACGTATAAAAAATACTTTTGCAAATGTTAGCTTTGTTTGGAATCATATTTTGATGTGAAGTGTTTGCTCAAATGTTTTATAAATAATATCGAAGTGATTAATTGTATGTTTATTAATTTATTGTTTTCGTGTGTGCGTTTGCATATTTTTATATATAAAATGTTATGTGACTAAATGTTATAATAAAATAAGTGAGTAATAACTGTAATGATTAATAAGCACTTTTTCGTCTTTTCCTACTAATACACGAATCTTATGTACTATGCAAATATAAATATATATTTTCTATGTCTTGAAGATGGAGTTAGACTTAGTTTTACTTTTTAAAATAATTAGGAATATAGGAACTCGAGATTGAAGAAAGATAAATCCACATCAAGATTTGAATAGTTCATTCTCCCACACAACACAGAGTATACAGACTAAATTTTGCTAAAATTTTTCTATTATTTTCATGATTGTTTGGATGATGAAAAATTTAAAATTGGTTTTGCTTGAATTTAATGAGTTTCTAAATTGCATTTTAGTCACTTGTGTTTGTGTTTGGTGAAATATGTATGCATGAGTTTTGATTAATTATCCTTAAAAGATTATTCGCAATAGTTGCTTTGAAAAATATTTAAGAGATCCACTAATAAATAAGTGGTTGTGCGAGGAATAACAGAATCGAAATTTGCATGCTAGAAATACAATTTGTGAACACTAATTCTATTAGAATAACAAAAATGAAATTATAGGATTAGTGTAGGTAAACATTGTTAAACTTGAATTCTTTAACTCGATTTAGCTTGGGAATATCTACTAAAATCTCGAGTTAAAATTATAAGAGAGTTTGGAAGAATATTCCATAGACGTTAGGATTAATAATCCGTAACTAGTGTAATTAGATTGATAATTAATGTAATAGGTATACATAGGAAACTAACACGACACAAGTAGCTAGATGCTTCAACTACTGATACTTCACCACCTCTGTCTTATGTGCTTTGTTCTGAGTGCTTGCTTTTATTTGGTTATTTTTGACCTTTCAATTTGATTTTGAGGCCCAACTTATAAAAACTTAGTTAAATCAATAGACATAAAATCCTTCCTTATGAGAACGATACTTGTAGTTACCACAGTATTAGGTTTAATTATAAATTAAATTTTTGTGAGGTAAAGACCCACGTCAATCCACTTCATGGTTGCATCATCCAATGACATATATTAGTCCATGGTGTATCATTGGCCTATGGTGTGGACCTAACACATGAAGTGTAGTCTATCCATGATGTGCACCTATTCTTGGTTTTTTTGGGCTTTTGTCTTAGTTTTTGAATATATTAAAGATTTTTTCAATTTTAGTATCTGCAAATATTATAATCACGCAACATAAATATCATATTAATAAACTAAAGTGATAACTCTATTTGCAAAGGGTAGATTACAATCTCACAATTCCTCCAGTAAGCTTGCTTCATTGCTCATCCAACATGAGCGTGCCCAAAATTAATCATATCTTAAGCTCATCAGGTTCATTACGCTCTTTATTGTAAATGCATATCAAACAAGAGGTAGAGCCCTCAAAATTCCTATTTTTCACGAGTTTGTTTCTTAAGAGTGGAGATGTCTTCCCAACATAGGGCTCAATTGATTTCAATATCACGAATAAACAATAACATGAAATCTTTGCTCCCAAATAATATTTGGAAGCCTCAATCAAGGCACCTATACAATGCATCACATGCTTTCCAATCTCCATACATGAAGGGCATTATGATCCCAATCTAAGCAGGATGCTAGTCAACCTTTTCTTCACCTTCTACATACTTAAAGACCGTGGCCTTCTCTTCCATCCCCTCACTACACCGTGTTTGCACAGACACCATTGCCAAGTTTTTGTTTTTTACCATCCATTGGCGTTCCAGTGTCCTAATAATTCTTTAGCCTCTTTGTTGTGAGTAAGATATCATCAAACATCTTCTTATTCTAGGTAAAGACCTAAATCTTTTTTTCAAATACCTAATTGTTTTTCTTGCTTTCATTGAAGAGATTAGACATGCAAGAGAAAAAAATTCACCCAAAGCCTGTGGAATGGTATCACTTTTGTTTAAGAGGCGGCTAAACAAATTTTCATGGCTTGTGTCGAAATCATTATCACCCTCTTCAGTAGCCATCTAATTTCAGTAACAACAACTCAGCCTATTGCTATGTTAACAGGCTATGTCAATGATGCTTAGGTTCTCCCAAAAAAGCACTTAATCATCTAGAGAGATTTGAAAAGGTGCTACCTCGAGTGGCCTAATTTGTTGTGAATTTTCAACTTTTCCACTCCTTCCATGAAGATCACAAGAAATTGTTAAGATATTGTTATTTCCCATAGAAATTCAAAGAAATAAATAGATATCTTGGCAAAATTGTCATTTCCCATATACAATGCCAAAACTAATGTGATCCATAATACAAGGATCAAATTACATTTGAATCACACCCTCAACCACGTAAAATAATCAAAAACTAGATCATGAAATAGAAGAAATTAACATGGTTTTGTCTACATTTACAGGGAGAAACTAGTGTTTTATTTATGGAGGAGGAATATATAGTACAGAAAATGAAACAATACTAATGATGGAGAAGAGGAATGGCTTCTAATGTTGGTTTTTCCCTACTTAGTAAGGGATTTTATTCTTAGAGAATAGTAAAGGCCACATCCATTCACCTCCCATAATGTCTAGGGAGTGATTAATTCCCTTAATATATTTAGAAATTAGGCATTATTAGTCCTATTACCTTAATAATTCATGGCATTATTGTGAGGTTACTTATGGGTTTGGTGTAGCATGTATCATTGGGTATTGAAGGCAAATCTAAAGGTATTAGCAAATTAAAGCCAATGAAAATTTCAAAAAGAGAAAAATTAGTGGTTAAATGAATAGAATGATTGTATAAAAAATCAACTATTCCTCCCCAGATCTAATATTATTTTTAATAATAGCACCACAAATGCAATAAATGTTTGGTAGACAACTTAAGTTTTTTCATCTATTTATGGATGACAAATGGTACAAAAATAACACTTAATGCCTAGTTTATTCTACAAGGTTTTTCAAACATAACTTAAGAACTCTGCATCTTATTAGGCATAATGGATTTGGGCAAACCATACAAACATTTAACCTCTTAAAGAACTAGTCAGCAATATGAGATGCATCATCAGATTTATAATAAGCTATAAATATGCCATTATAAAATATCTATTAACAATTACAAGAATAGCATATTCTCCACACGCACTTCTAGGTGACTAAGCATAAAATTTATAGAAACAACTATTTCTGAAATACTAAAAAAGAGGGGAGCATACAAACTATGAGACTTCGCACATGATTTAGACTCCCTACCCATCATGCACCTCCAAATGATGCGCACCACATCTTGCCTCAAGCATGGCCAATGAAAACACTCTAGCAAAATGTCTAATGTTTTGTTGAGCAAAAACATCCTGCTAGATCATTCATATGGCCATCTTGAATTAATAACTCAAGATATGAACATTAAGTCATATGCCACTTTTTCAAATAAAATAGATACCTTCTTACACAAAAAACCTCATATGAATTATATTCTTAGTAATTTTATACTAATCTCCAAAATTAGGATCATTTAACTTACAACCTTAAGAATTGAAAGGAGCGTGTACCTTCTTGACAAAACACCAATAACAATATTATCTTGGTTTTACTTATAACGAATGGCATCAAGAAATATGTCAATAAAAGCAACCCCCTAACATGGCTTGTGCTCAACTTGTTTTGACTCTTCAAAAGCTTCAAATATTCATGGTCAATGGCAATGGCAATCTTTCTAAGTCTCGAATATTATTGTCATATCTCCAATGCTTTCACTAAAGCATGGAGTTGTCATAAGTTGGGTAGCTCAAAGAAACTCTACTAAGTTTTTCCTCAAGTATACTCTATTGGAATCTTAATATGTACAACAAAAGTATTACATTCAATTTTAAAAGTTCTAAGAAAAATCAAGCAAGGACAACAATGGAGCATTAGTAAATTTTTTCTTCAGTGAATTAAACACTTTTAGCTAAGTCTCACCTTGATGAAATCATTCATCTTTCTTAATAATTGGTGTCAATTATGTATTAATTGAACTTAAATTCTTGAAAAACTATCTATATAAGCTTATCAACTCATGAAAGTTTCTAACAACTAGCTAGTTTTGAATTACCTTCGCCTTACCCTCACCTACCTCTAAACCATGAGAATTTACAATATATCACAAAAATATACAATGATCAGAACATAAAGTGTATATTTTAGTATTATTTTATAGCCTCTTTCTCCATAAAACATCTGATACACATCCTAAATGATTAACATGCTTCTCGTATCGATCATTAATATATCATCAAAATATACAATCACAAATTATATATATAAGCACTCAACATAACTAATAAGCTACATGAATGTACTATGTACATTTTTTTAAGTCAAAGAGCATAACCAATAATTCATATAAGCCAAATTTAGTTTTTAAGTATAGTTGTTTATTTCCCTTGTAGCTAATAGTATTCACTTTTAAGGTTTATTCTAGGGTAATGGTGTTAGCTCCTTCCACAACCAACTGGCATTCAATCATTAACATGTGACAGGCCTTAAATGCTTAACCCTTACAAAATCAATATGTATTTTCTAATGAAGAAGATGATCAATACTCTGGATTTTGTTGCCGCAAATATTTCTCTAAATAAATTTTGTCATCCATGAAATCCACTCAAACTTTCTTTGTTCCTCATTTCTAAGAAGTAGCCTAACTGTCATTCTAGGCAGTCTGACGCCCTCTAGGATTTTGGTGTATTGTAGGTTTTCCTTTTATTTCCTTTAATATTAGATTAAGAGGCAATAGAAAAAAGCAAGCAGGAAGATTTGAGTTCTTTGGGATGCATGAGAATATCTAGTCAGTGTTGGTTGTTTCAAACTAAAAATGAAATTTCTTCTGCAACAAATTTTTGCATGAAGAGTCACACTAAACATATGTGCTAGGGATAGTTTGCTAATTATCTCTTGGTAAAAGCATACCAAAACTTAAAAGGCGAACACAATAATTTGTAAGTGTAAAAGGTTAACTTTCTAAAAGAAGGGAATGTAAACCTTCTCTTAAGCGAAAGTTCTTACTTAGCTCACTAACAAAACTTGGGGGAACAATGATGATAGGGGATCCATACCCCTTCTAAACTAATGGGAGTTAACAGATTGTTGATTTTGGTGGACAAATGGAAAGAATCACTTTTGCATAGTGATTAGTAATGCCACATTACATCCTATTGTTAAACCACCACTTATTATCCACCCAACCTGTCAGTGATGAAATTATCCTTATGTCCTACAAATTCCAAGCTTATACGCAACAATAATACTAGCACCATGAAAATGGACATATGTATGTGAGTATGTGTGTCAGTATGATGTAGAGAAAGAAATAGTGATAATTACATCGTACTCTTTTGATGTTTGGACTAAATATAGATATCTCTCCATAGGTTTTATAAATTATAGTAACCTCCCTTATATTGACCATAGTGACTAAAATCCGACGAAATTTGATAAAATGACCAAAATCCCTTGACTCAAAAAGACTAAAATGTAATAAAAAAAAGAAAAAAAATTACACTACCTTTTCCTAAGGTTTAAAATATATATAGCAATCCCCTTCAAGTATTACGAATTACAAAGGCCTCTCTCATATTAAACATGTTGACCAAATTTTGGCAAAAATTGATAAAAAGATCGAAATGCCTATAGTTCAAAAGAATAAAGTGTAATAAAAAAATCAAAATTCTAAAATTTTGAAATGACTCTTTTACCCTTTTAGGTATATATTTTATATTTTTATAAATGCCAAAAATATAAATATTTATTTTTATATATTTTATAAAATTAATTTTTAAATTCTTTATATATTTCAAAAAAATATATTATAATATCTTAATCGGAAGATATTCTAAATTAATATTTTCTAAATTTTATTAAATTTTAAAATTTATTTTATGACATATAATTCTTAAAATATATATTTTTATTATTCAAATAATATATTTGGAATAAGTAACAAAATTTGAATTTTTTAATTTTTATAAAATATAAATCTTTTTTTGGCTAACATCATCATTTTCCAACCATCCATTAACCAGATGGACTAAACTATAGCTGAAGAAGTAATTCAGATGAGGTACCTATAATTCTGTATTCTATTCAAACGTTAGGGAAGGGTGGTATTTCCTAAAAGAAATAACATAAGAGGAAGGGAGGCCTTGTGCATAGTAAGAATTTGTACAACACTCTTTAATAGTTCAAAACATTGCCTTCAAGCTAAACTCTTTATAGATGTTGGCTTTAGTGGATGAAACATATGGAGCTCTATCTAAACTTTTTTTTTTTCTTGTTAACTCTTTTTACTGACAACATAAATTGGGTGATTTAAATAAGAAATGCCAAATTAGTTGTAGACCGACTAATTTGTAACTATTTAGTTTTAATCACACCAACATCGTTATCAAGCAAAACGGTGCTATAAATATAAGAAGTATATGTATCTAATGCATGTATAGGTTATAAAAACGCAATAATATCAGAATTATACTAATAAATAACAAATATTTAAATTGCATATTTTGTATCAATTGTAAGAGTGAAAGAATAATTAAAATAGAATAGATTAAAGTCAGGGTATAGAAGAATAAAAATAAACATAATAAATTAAATTGTGGTCACTCAATGTGTGTGACGTGAGCACCAAGTTGGAACAAGTGCAAAGTGAAGGGTTCAATGTGAAAGTTTAAGGTGACAAGTTCCAAAGGTCTAAGAAGGCACACTTGCATGAGTTTCGAGAAGTAATTTGGTAGTTAGAGAAATTTTATAATTCAAATAAGAACTCACTAATCAATAGGGTATGATTCAATAATGAAATGGCAAGAATTCATCATCGAATCAACATTTGGATTGATTTCAGTGTACTTGGATTAATTGCAAGAAGGATCTCAAAAATCTAGATTGATTGCAGGATAGATTGAAGGATCTGGATTGATCACGAAGCACCAAGATTGATCACAAAGCATCATCATCAATTGTAGGATTTGTGATCATAAAAATTGGCAACAAACAAACCTTTTTGAATTACAATCGAGATGAAATAGATCTATAGGGTTTCAATAGGTTTGATGTTGAATTTTAAAATTTTGAAACTATAAAATTAATGGCATACACATAGTAGAATAACATACAAAACTTGTTCCATTTTTGTCAAACAACAAGCGCTAATTGAAAAGTGCCAAAAAGACATGTTTTTGGAATCATATTCCAATGGGCGTGCTTTCGATCCTTAAGTCATGGTTTTCGAACCCAGCCTCTAGTTTGTTAATGTTAATGAGTGCCTATGTCACTTTGCAAGGCTCTTATGCTAACGCTTTAGGTAAGAAGACTTTTTGCTGACAAGAAGCAAGAGAGGGTAGCTAGAAGTTACTTTCTTCTTGCTTGATATGAGACACGTGAAGTTTTATGAATTTTTCCCATGCTTAGAATACTTCTACACATGTATTTATACTTAAGACACCAGGGCACATAAGTAGTGAGCTCCAATGGTTTACTATATGGACCTTTAGAAATTTCAAGCTCATGCACTTTTTTACTTATTAATCTCAATAGTAATTTCAACCCATACTTCTTAGTTATTAATCTCCATTAATAATTAAGGCACATCTAGTCTCTTAATTACTAATCTCTATTAATAATTGAGGTTTAATGGATTTATCTATCAACTTAATTAGTCACATAAATCAAATTAAAGGCTAACTTATTTTTAGTTATTAATCACATAGTTAACAAACATGATTGGCATCAAGTAACTCCATTCATATCTTATCCCTTAATTAATCTTCATTAATTAAAGGACCATTGCGCATCCAATGAATAATTTTATTATTAACAAGAACCATGTTAATTTAGTTGATTCAATCTGTTTGCTATCAAATAAATACTCCATGAATCTTCCCAAGACTCATCGATGTGGCTTTTCAAGTCTTATTCACATCCCCCAATTAAACACTTATCACATTTTCCTATCTTTTGTGTGTGAATCCCTAAGATTATCCTTAATTAGCAATGAGCACAGTTCAAATGATTTGAATAACACCTAGCTAATGGCCCATATTGTAGCCCAATTAAGATAAAGTAAAGTGGTTCACAATGAACCCTCTCGCTTGTAAAAACCATGTGGTATAAACCTTTTATCTTACTTTATTCCAACAAAGTGAGAGTTATAAATTTAGTTAAACTCACAAACTCGGTCATATGACCAATTACCGTTGCCTCATGAGATTAATTAATCTATCGAAAGCTCCTTTTCGATTAACCACCACCTCAACCAAGGATTTCTATCTCATGGGACATTAATTGTATAAGACAATTGCCTTGTACACTTATAAAGAGATAAATCTCTTATTGAATACACACATTCCTCGATACACACCCGGGCAATAGCACGTTGAACTCATGATCCTATTGTATATTAGGATAGATATTTGCCCTTAAAAACTTAATGACACATTAATTGTTATGCAAAAAAGATAACTATGTCATTTTAGATGTAAGGTCCATGCGTACTTAGCACAATGATAAAGCAAGACATTAATAGTTAAGAGTGAACTAATGTTTGCTTCATTCTACAAGTTATTTTTTGAATGCTCGCTCTCCAACGATGCATTCACATACATGTATTTTCAGTATCTTATACTATACAGCATAACACTCACCGTATAAATACAAGGTGTGCAAGTCATGCAGACTTTCTAATGTCCTTTAGAGTGTCTCTGATTAGCAGACTAGTTTTAGTAATTGAGTAATGAGATAACTTTGTGTCTGTATTCATAACTCCTTACAAATAAGGCTTCTTAACTCAATTACATAAGCAAATGTAATACTATACGCCATTTAAGATTTACAAATATAAAAACATGCTATGATATTGATATAAATAAATTAATATTTGTTAATCAAAGTGAGGGTGTACATATACAACCATAATGACCCTAACATTCCTCTTTAACTATTGCCATTTCACTAAAAATCTCCCACTTTCCCTTTAATGCCAATACTGCTAATGCTAATTGTTATAGTATCTCATATCCATCTTCTCAAATGGCAATCTAGCTACACCTGTTTCATTGGCTTCGCAAGTGGGTCATCAGCAGTATGTGCTTAAGCTATTTTCTATAGGGCTATGTTGTCTTTTTCAATGATTTCTTGATTAATAGGCTACTACCTCACTATATGTTTAGATTTCTAATGAGACATTAATTGACTTACATTTGCAATCATGCTATTGTTGTCACATTAAAGTGTTCTGCCACAAACTTCCTTATTCAAACAACCTCCTTCGCAGCATCAAATGCCGCAATGTACTCAACTTTAGTGGTGGAGTCTATATTCGAGCCCTATTTGAAACTTTTTCAACTCATAGAGAAAGACTTTCTATCATCCTTATCTAATTGGGAGTCAGAATCGATGTATCCTTCTACTCGTAGATCACCATCTCAATATACAAATACCATATTCTTAGTACTTCTCAAACACTTAAGGATATACTCAACAACATTCCAATGCTCTCTACCAAGATTCACCTAAAACTTGCTTGTAACATTTACAGCATAGATGATATCTAGCCTTGTACTTAGTGTTGCATACATCAGGCTTCCTATAGCTAAAGCAAATAGAATGGCCTCTATGCTCCTTCCCCAATCATCTAGCTTTAGGCATCTAGATTTTGAAAGATGGATTTTATGCCTAAATGGTAGCAATCCTCTCTTAGAGGCTTCTATACTTAAACTTTTTAGTATCTTATCTAAATACAAAACTTAGGAGAGACATAAAAATCTCTTCACTCTATCTCTATAGATATGACTGCCTAAGATGTAGATTACTTCTCCTATGTCTTTCAAGGAGAAGGTGTAGAATCACTAGGTTGACTAAAGTTAGCATCCCAACATCATTCCCAATGACTAGTATGTTAGCTACATAGAATGCTAAAAATGTAATGGCGCTCCCACTGGCCTTATTGTAACTTATAGCTCATCTTTGCTTTTTGATGAAGCTAAATGATTTGATTGCATCATTAAAACAGTGGTTCCAACTTCGTGATACTTGCTTAAGGCAATAAATAGACCTTTTAAGCTTGCAAACTTTATGAGATTTCTCTTAGACTTTAAAACCGCATGGTTGCACCATAATAATGTCATCCTTAAGCATCCCACTGAGGAAAGTAATTTTGACATCAGTCTTCCAAATCTCATAATCCACATGTGATGCTATCGAAAACAAGATTCATACAGATTTGAACATTACTATTAATGCGAGGGTTTTCTTATAGTCAACTCACTCCTTTTAACTATAGCCCATCGCCACCAGCCTAACCTTATAGGTCTCCACTTTACCAATCAAACCAAATTTTCTCTTGTAGATCCATTTGCATTTGATGGCAGCGATTCTCTTAGGTAGGTCCATTAAGGTCCATACTTAGCTCACACCCATAGAATAGATGCAAGCTGTCACAACACTAAAATTAAAATTCTATTAAACTAATATTGTGATGAGTATAGGTGTCTTATCCTCGGAGAGGGGTTGCATGTCCAAAAATCTATCAATCTAACTAGGCTTTTATTGGTTAGGCCATTGGAATGTACTGAAAATAAAATTAAATAAAAGTGAATACCTTGAAAGCCAAAGTAATTAAATCTAGTAACAGAGTACCAATTGTTGAAGAACATAGCCCTTTTGTGATGTGTTGGTCTCCAATATAATCCAATTTATGTTAATTATTAGTTTAGTTGCATTGTTCTAGATTGTCAATCCTAACTTCTATAGGATATTTATCGAAACTCTCTTATAATTTTAACTCTAAATTTAAACGAGTATTTCTATGCCAAATTGAGTCAAGTTATTAAGCTCTATGATTAGTATTCTTGCACTATCTTACAGTTTCGCTCCCATTCTTCCTATGAGATTAATGTTTACAATTGTATATCTAAGCATGTAAGTTTTAGTTCCATTATTCTCTACACAACCACATATTAATTATAAGGTAGATCAAGTGATAGCATAAGTAAAATAAGACTTTATGTGAATAAATTAATATTCAAATTATGTTATTAAGTTCAAATTATCAATAAAAATAAAGAAATTTACCTATTTTAAGTGTTTCAGTGGTTGTGTGATGAAAATAAGTGAGAAAGAAGAGATATAAGCTCATTTAGAGGCACTAAACTAAGGAAATTTACGATTAAGGCCTATTGTATTGTTGAAGTCAAGCTTTATCGTGTAAGTGGTCCCCTGAGTGAGCTGCCAACAAGGAAGTAGGTGGAGACCAATTAAACACTACCTCCAGTTGCCTACAGTTAGCCTAAGTGACAAGCTAAAATTAGCCTATTACCTACTCATCACCATCGCATGCTCTATCACTTAGGTGATGGAGGGGGTGATAGTTCAATTTTTTGGCCACCTAACCCTTGGACTAATGGATGGAAATGAAGGAAATGAGCAACCAATCAAGAACCTTGGGTAGTGGAGGCTCAACTCTATAAATAAGAAAGCGTTCTACAAACCAAAACATCCATCCATAGTTTAGAATTCTTATAGACAACATGATGTATCATTGTAATATTAATTTAGCATAAGTAGATAGTTGAGAATGAGTTTGGTGCTTTTACAAGACATAAGCCGTGGTATGAAATTGGGGAATCACTATGGGAAGAAGGTTAGAATGAACGATAAGTTTTCATTTTTTATTTTCCTTATTCCCAATATACATGTATCATTGATCTAAGTAAGTAAGAACTTTTATTTTATCATTTTCAATTAATTGTCTTTTCTTATTTATTTTTGATCAATTCTCTTATTCTTCTTCTTTTTTTTTTCTCTTCTTGTTCCTTTATTTTATTTTATTTTACCAAACTTGTGGTTATAATGGAATTGAATCCACAAGTTAAGCTAGTTATTCACAATTGTGAATAGTAGACTTATAATGGAAGTAAAGGTCCTATATTCACTACAAAATTTGTATTCAACTTATTATTCTTCTTTATTTTTATTTTGTTTTCTCCTAACTTATGGTTATAATGGGAATAAATCCATAAGTTAGGACAATTTATTACAATTGTGAATTGTAAACTTAAAATAAGAGTGAAGGTCTTATATTCATAAGGAATCAATTATTCCATGGTTTATATTCTCAATTGAATTAACTCCATAAATGATTAGATAAATTTAATTGAAACCTTGGTATAACTTAGAAAAGTGTAATAAAGACTCAAGGGATTACAACCCCTAAATAAAAAATTAAAGCTTGATAATTAATTAAATGATTGTGAAAGTTCTTACATATTTTTGCATGATGATTTCCATTTGCCTTTTATTGTGATTGCTATCATACTAATCTTATTCTATCAACCTAGTTAGAGTTATTTTATTGTTTGCTTATTTACTATTAAATTCAACTTTCAATCAATTTTACTTAATCAAAATACAATATTATTGAAAACAACACTGTTACTCCTTGTAGATACGACAACCCTAACTCTCTTACATTACTTGGTTCGAATGTTGTATACTTGCAACGTTAAATTTTCCCTTGAATCATCAAGTCCTATAATTACTAGTCAATTTACCAATTGTAGATAATAAAAGTAAGGACAATTAATCATAATATCATGCATACATATTTCCACCAAACATGATGACAAGTGACTAGTGAACAATTAAGCAACTCATTATTAATTCAATAAAAACCAATGAAAAATTATTCATTATCCCAAGCTTCTTGACAAACAACCAAAAAAGGGAAAGGAACTTAGTCTAAAGTTTAGCACGTTACATGGAATATGACACACTCTTTAACAATCATGCACATCCCTTTATCTACATTTCTTCAATCTTGTTTCCTAAGGTTTTTTAGGTGTTTGTAATGTAAAACTATGCCTAAGATACTTTCAAGATGTGTAGATTGTGTTTATATAGGTAAATGGGACCTATAGTATGTGTATGTGCATGGCAAAACAAGAAAACCCTTGAAAATCACTTCTCATAGATTTTTGCTTTGTGTCTTGCTACCATGTCACTATCCTCCCCAACCACACCGTTCATTCCCACATTTCCAAAACCAAGTGTGACTTTGCATAGTCTTCATGTCACGAATTTCATTCTCGTGCCTTCTGTCCTTGCAGTTGCACTCCCTATGGTCTTGCCCATGGCCACTAAGTATTCTGTCACTTTCTCTAGTGTGCACCGTAGTCTAATTTGTGTTCATGGGCCCAGCACTTCATCTCTGCATTTGCAAATAATTCTCGATGTGAAAACACAGAGCTAGGGGGCTAGGTGTTAGAAATGATGAATTAGTTTTGTTTTATATACTTGTCACTTTATCTTTGTTTGTGCCATCTAATCTATAATAATAGATAAATCAAAACTTTCAATTAAATTATTCTTTCAATTCATATTTGCTGTAAGATTCTTTTGTGGAAATTCCAGTATGCCTTGGACTCCTTCTCGCACTCGTAGAGAAAGCTTCTATGATTGCTACTATTCCTTCTACAGCTATGACCACGAATGGTTGTTGACAACTCTAAAATGCAATACACTTGAATTTTGCAATGTCAACATCTTTTTGCATAGTTTCGGCTTTCACTATTGAGGACACAAACTAAAATACAAACTAAATTTACATTTAAATATGGAAAATGTACAAAATCAATCAATTGACCCTAAAACTGCACTTATACGCATCCAAATCATCAAAATTTATGTACTTCATGCATAAGAACAAATTTTAACCATTTTGGCTCGACATGCATACAAAAATTAAGCACAAGAAAGTTCAAAAATTCTTTAAAAACATATGTTATCACATCCCCACACTTATTCATTTGCCTGTCCTCAAGCAAAGATCTTCTCCCCCAATTCACAAATTAATGCATGAAACTATGAAAAACCATAAATTTGATCTCTTCTTAATTTCAAAAATCAAATACACACACTTTACTTAGTTTAAAATCGTTCAATAGTATGATACTCTAGACTTAAATGTGTCCAACATGAATTCTGGTGTGCATGCACGCGCGCGTATGTGTCACTCTTTAATTTTTAATTACTTCAACCACTTAATGATTTTACAGTAATCCAATGACAATTTATCTAGAATAGCTCACCTTAAGTATCAACTTACTCTCTTTTGAATAAGTTCAATTAGTATCACTACTAACCAAGAGGACTAGTGTAGGGTAAATTATTTTTTTCTTCTTTTTCCACCACACTTATGTTTCAAATTATGTCGTGAGCTTCAAAATCTTTGTTAAGTAGTTAGGAGCATTTTTATTTAGTGGTGAGCAAGGGTCACCATGCACTTCTAGTTACTTAACTCACCACTTTACTCTTAATCGGACAACCGTTTTGAGCAAGAATAAACAAAGGTCTCTATGCAATCTCAATTACTAAGTTGCATCAATCATTAGTGTAGAATAATTTTTATTTGCTCATAATTTTTTACTTCTTTTTCTTTTTTAAAATTTTCAATAATATTTTTTCTTTTCGAGTCCTCACTCTCTTTTTTTCTCAATTAATCTCCCTCATTCGTTAGAGAATTTGCCAATACCTAAGGTAAAACTTATATCTTGAATTCAATTATCCTATCCTTACATAGGACTTCTCAAACAGTCTAGCAACTAAAAGTGAAGAGTATTGTGCATAAAATATGGTAATCACATTTTCAACACTTTGGCTATCATACCATTCTTAAGAAAAATTTATGAACCAAGCCAGCAAAATTTTACACAAGCATTTCATCACTAGTTAAGTACAATGGCCACTAAATTCATCGTACATTCATGCCATTCAATTCGTCATGCACTTGCCCATGCATTCATAAAATTCTCAACTCCTTAAATATGTGCATTAATCTCACTTAAGCACATTTTCATTCATATGTTCAATTGCCATTCCCCCACACCTATTTTGTTGCCTATGCTTAAATATAACCACAATAATGAAAGAAGCAACTTAGCAAGATGCAACTCAAGGTGCAATTTCTTCACCATGTTTGCAACTCTACACCATGAACACTTCTTCTTTTGCATTCCCACGCTAAAATTGAAAACAGAATGATATTCCATGCATAACGCAAAAACAAACCAACAAACTTAAAATAAAACACTGAAAGGAGTAAAATGCTTAGGTTGCATCCCAAGAAGTGTATTATTTATTGTCTGGAGCTTGATAGAATGCTCATAAACTAAGACAGCTTAATGGAGGCTTTGAGGATCAGTAACCCTTCATGAGTTGCACTGTCCCTCTTTTTCCTAGCCCTCTTCTTCTTCCTTTTCACTGTTTTAGTTGTCCTCTCATGCACTAATTGCTCTTTGCACTATTGTTCAGGCTAGCCTTTCCTGCACTCTTCCCTTTTCTCCTTTGTTATGTACTTGCACCTTTTCTTTTGGTCCTATAGCTGCACTAAAGTTGTTAGTAGAATTGTTAACCATAAACAACATCAAAACATCTTCTTTTGGGTATGAGTGATGAAGGTTTTAGAATATATAAAAGTTATGTTACCTTTCAGGGCCTACATGTAATGTCAAGCTACCCTTTTCCATCTCCATGATAGCTTTGGTGGTAGCTAGAAAAGAATGCCCTAGGATAAGGTTGTGCTCCTTCTCACCCTCTGTATTGAATACAACAAAGTTCATAGGCATAATGAAATCACTCAACTTGATCAACACATTCTTTACTAACCCTAGTGACCTTGTCATAGACTAATCCACTAGCTTTATTCTCACTTGTGTGGACTTCACTGATACCTTACCAAGTGCCTAAAAAGTGGAAAAGGACATGACGTTTACACTAGCACCTAAATCGCATGATACATTCTTAAATGAGATGCTTCTTATAGTGCATGAGATGGAAAAACTTCCTAGGTCTTCAAGCTTTAGTGGTAACATGTTTTGCCTATCAAGGTTATCCTCCAATTTCCATAAGTTTCTCTTTCTAGATGCCACATCTTGTAGGCACTTAACAACACTTGGATTTTTCTTAATCTCTCTAACTAAAAGAGCATTGATACTTAAATCTTCAAAATCATTAAGAAATTTTCTTACTTGCTTCTTTATTTTTGCTAGTAAAAGCCTATGGGAATAAAAACCTTTTGGCTTATATAGCGCTAGCATAGTTTCCTCTTTCTCTTCTTTCTTGGCTATAGGTTACGCCTCTTCTTCTTTTTTTCTTTTCACTATCTACACATTTTGCACTCATTCAATAGCATTAGTTTCTATGGTTCTAGGAAGTGTACTTATAGGCCTATTCGTCATCTCCTTTGCTAATTACCCATTTGCACCTTCAAATTTCTAATAGATGATACTTAGTTCTATAAGATATATCAATTCTATTCATGTAATCCTACATAGTCTTTGCTAAGTTGCCTATCATTTTAGTGGTGGACTTCACAAAGTTCCTAACAATATCCTCTAATGATTACTTTTTCTCTTACTACTAGTATGGTGCTTGATATCATGGAAAATTCTATTGATGTCTCAAAGAGAGGTTTGGATGATTTTGCCAACTTGGGTCGTAGTTATTTGAATATAGATTATTACCTTGAACACTGTAAATACCTATAAACTTCACTTGTTCTTTTAACCTATTACTACTCACCTCATCTCCTCTACATTCATGTGTTGGATTCGACCTTGCACACATATCACAAGATTGAGCTACGGAAACTGAAGAAAGTTGAGTATTACTTATCAAGATGTTATTTATCTTTTTAGACAAGAGCTCTACTTTAGTTGTCAGTGCTGTCATTATATCTACATCATATACACTGGCAACTCTATGTGTTATGAATCTCTTAGGTAGCCACTAGTAAGCATTGGATGCCATCTCTTCATTAAAGCCCTCTTAGGTGGCCATTAGTAAGCATTAGATGCTATCTCTTCATCAAAGCCCATGCACCTTTAGGTAATTTATTCATTAAGGAACTACCTACAACTACATCCAAAATAGTCCCTAACTAACCACTTAACCTATTGTAAAATGTTTATACCTATATCCATTGTCGGTAGCCATATTGTGGGCACTTCCTAAGTAGTTCCTTAAATTGCTCCTATGCTTTTGACAATTTTTCAGAATCAAGTTGCTTGAAGGTGCCTATTTCTAGCCTTAATTGCATAGTCTTGGTAGGTGAAAAATATTTCACCAAGAACTTATTGACCACGTCTTACCAAGTGAAAATGCTCCCAAAGGGTAAAGATTGCAACCACTGCCTCAAGTGACCTCCAAGAGAAAAGGTAAATAATATAAGTTTAAAAGCATCTTCATAAACACTATTAAATTTTACTGTATTACATAGTTCTAAAAAGCCAACAAGGTGTGTGTTGACATCTTCATGTGGGGCTCAACCAAACTAGTTTAGTTGCTCCACATTGATGAGTGTAGGCTTTAGCTCAAAATTGTTTGCTTTTATTGGTTGTCTAACAATGCCCATCATATGAGGATTCATTGAACATAGTCTCTAATGGCTCACTAGTTTGATGGAGGTGATATTTGCTCTTGAGGCTATAGTGGAGTTAGGTAGTCCTTTTCTATCTTTGAAACTTGTTTTTGTTCACATTGAAATAGAACTCAGCATCTGCAAAGAGTTCATTCAAGTTTTAGATCAAAGTTAAGGTCTACACTCTTGCTCTTATGCATAAAAAATCACCAAAAACAAGGACTCAACCCACGAAAGCAATGATTTTATATCCAAAAGTACAAAAAGAAGATCAAAGAGAAAAGAAATAAAGAAAGAAATAATGAAAAAAATGAAAAGAAAACAAAATGTCATAATCTAGCAGTCCCCTAAAGTATTCGATAGCACTCACTAACATTCTTGTCAATAGTGCCAAACTTTGATGTAGGTTATCACCACATCAAAATTAAAAATAAAAAATCTATTAAACTAGTACCATAGTGAGTACAAGCATTGTATCCACTAAGAGGGGTTGTATGTTTATCAATCTAACTATGCTTTTATTAATTAAGACATTAGAATGTAGAGAAAATAAAATTAAATAATAAAAGTCAACACCTTGAAAGCCAAAGTAACAAAATCAAGGAAAGGAGTACCAAGTATTGAAGAATGTAACCCTTTGTGATGTGTTGGTTTCCAGTGTATGCTAATTTATGTTAATTATAAGTTTAATTGTCTTATTATAGATTATCAATCCTAACTTCTATGGGATATTCACTCAATTTCTCCTATAATTTTAACTCTAGATTTTAGCAGTATTCCCAACCTAAATCGAGCCAAATTATTAAAGTCTATAATTAAGAATGTATTTCCCATACTAATCCTATGGTTTTACAACCATTATTCCCATTAGATTAATTTTTGCAATTGTACATCTAGAAATTAATTATATAATTGATCAAGTCTTATAATCACTACTCAATTTACCAATTGCAAATGATGAAAGCAAGAACAATTAGTCATAATATCATGCATACATATTTCCACCAAACACAAGATAAGAAACTAGTGAACAATTAAGCAACTCATTATTAATTCAATAAAAACCAATGGAAAATTATTCATAATCCTAAGCTTTAAGAAAAAACAATAGAAAAGGTAAAGGAAACTTAGTCTAAAGTTTAGCATGTTGCATGAAATTATGTGTTCTTCAACAGTGGTGTGGATTTCTCTATGTCCACTTCTTCGATCTTGTTTCCTAAGGTTTTCTAAGTGTTTGTAATGTAAAATTATACCTAAAATACAATTCAAAACATGTAGACCACGTTTATGTAGGTGAATTGGGCCTAGGTTCATGTATGTGTGTGAAATAACAAGAAAGCCCCTAAAAATCGCATCTTGCAAATTTTTGCTTTGCGTCTCACTACTACGACACTCTCCTCCGTGACTATGCAGTTCCTTCCCATGCTCTCAAATCAAGGCACAGTTTGCATAGTCTTTGCACCTCAAATTCCGTTGTCATGCCTTCTTTCCTCGCAATTATGCCATGCCTCATCGTAGTTGTGACCTCAACCATGAAGTATCTTATCACTTCCACTAGTGTGCATCGCAGTTCAATTTGCACTCTCAAACCCTACTCTCATAATTTTGAAGCCCCTTGTCACAATCGTGGGATTGTTCTATAAATATTCTAGTATGCCTTACACTCCTTCTGGCTCTTCGGATAAAGCTTCCACAATCACTATAGTTCCTTCTTCAGCTTTGAATGACGACTACAAACAACTCCAGAATACCCTATGGTTGACTTATGGATGGCAAAATCATTTTTCATGGCCACAAGTTCCATCCCTGTGGACACAAACTTGAAATGCAGACCAAATTTACATTTAAGTATAGAAAATGTCCAAAATCAATCACTTACACGTATACACATCCAAATGATCAAAGTTTACATACTTCATGCCTAAAAAAGTATTTTAACCATTTTGTCTTGACATGTATGCAAAAATTGAGCACAAGGGGTTCAAATATTCTTTAAAAAAAACATTTTATTAAGAATCCATCTCAGATTGCATAACCTTTAACCACTTGGCAATGCCTTTGTTTGCCATTACTTGATCAAAACTAGAAAGATTATCTCTATGATCATTATCTCTCATTACAAAAAACTCTTGTATATTCTCTGGGACATAATTGTATCTCTCTGGTGTTCAAGAGATTCCACCTAATTTTTGCAACGGTTGCATTGTGGAAGGTTGTTCTTGAATAGGAATTTGATATGTGAGCTCATTATTTCTTTGCTCTACTCAATTTCCTTGAGCACTATTGTTTTATCTGCATTACTTTCTATAATAAAATCTTCTTTCAGAAAGTGTGCCTGATAACTAATAATAATTCTATTGTCTTTGGGTAAATAGAACTTATATCCTCAAGACTGCTTAGGATATCCAATAAAATGGCCCATGACAGCCCTCATCTCTAACTTACCAGTCTTACTCTTCTTAAGGTAAACCAAACTTTTCCAAATCCTAATGTACTTCAGGCTTAGCTTCCTTCCATTCCACATCTCATATAGGGTTAAAGGAATAAACTTAGAGGAATCCTTAATAATTATCATGCTACGTGGTCCAAGCAAGCAAGTTATTGTTAGGTTCTAGCATACGCTAAATCTATCTTGTACTTTTCTGCACATGTGTCTAATTGTTTAGTATTTTCATTTTTTCTTGTTATGCATAGCTTGCGTAATAATATAGATAAGTGGTTAGGTTAACAAAAATAAATGATCAATAATGTTGTACTTAAGTAACCATAGATGATTAGCCTAGCTTGCCCATAGGTTGTGATTGTAGATCAACATTGTATTATATTCCTTGCATTTTTTAGAGTACTTAAGCATGAATATGTATTACTGCAATTGTATTAAGGAAATTTTATGTCGATTAATTGACTTTAAATGACCTTGTCTATTCTAGGACTTAGGTTGATTACTATTGGAGGCAGCATTCTAGGTGATATGTTGGGAATAAATTATTTAGGCCCTCTTTCTAAAAGCCAAAAAATTTAGCCATTAAATAAGTGGAAATATAAGGTTATACATGCATATGCAAAGAAACTATAGGGATTTAAGGCTATCAACCACACATAGTTGAAATCCTTAGCATTTTATTGAAACCTTGTTAGATATAGCTAATAAACATGAGAAATGATAGATTTATTCATAGAAAGGACTTTAAAAGTGATTTTGGACCTAGAATCACCAAGAAAAATAGATAAAAAGAAGAAAATTCTAACTGCAAGGACGATCTGGATAGAATCCAAATCAATCCTTATCAACATGGACAATGCAATAAATAAGGATTGATCACACATAGCCTGATTATAAAAATAGAAGGCCTATGGACCAACCTAGCCACCAATGCAATCGATCAGGCACAAGTAATCATAAGCTAGTGAACTAAATCGACTAAACCCACATAATGTGATTGATCCTCTTAATGATCTGTGTTGTGCAATCGACTGCAATCGATGACGAGTACATTGGATTGTAAATTTAGAATATCTCTAGGTTGATCCTAGTGCCGTTTAATTAATGGCAAACAACCACGATCAATGTAGAACTCTGCCAGATCGATCTAACTTAGCAAAAGGTTGGTCTAGAACACATATTTCAAGAATTTTTCAATTGATTAGTGATTTTAATCACTATTTAACCACAAATATGCATCCGAGACTTATGAGAATCATAAGTTATATAAATCAAGGATAGAAAACTTCTTGAATAGTTGAAATTCAATCTAAAATAAACGAAAATTATTACAGAACTATGTAGGGAAGAATTATATTATGATTCAAAGACTTAGGTCACATTCAAGAAATGTATAGGAAGTGAATTTCTATTAAATTAGAATTTAAGTATGAATTCTTTTGATTGAATCAAGCCAAGAAATGGGGACCAGTGATAACCTAAGTAAAATAAGACTTTATGTGAATAAATTTATGTTCAAATTATTAGTCAAAATAAAGAAATTTACCTATCTTTTGTGTTGCAATGATTATATGATGAAAATAAAAGAGAAGAAAGACATATAAGCTCATCTAGAGGCACTAAATCAAGAAACTGTAAGATCAAGGCCCATTACATTGCTTAAGCAAAGTTTTGTCGCCTAAATGGTCACTTAAGCGAGCAGCCAACAAGAGAGTAGGTGAAAACCAATTAGAAACCACCGCTAGCGGCCTACGAATCGCCTAAGTGACAAGCCAAAATTGGCCTATCGCCTACTTGTTGCCTAGGTAACAGTTCATTTTTTTTTTCCACCTAACCCTTGAATCAGTGGATGGAAATGAAGGAAATAAGATAATCAAGAAGTTTGGGTGGTGGAACTTCAAACCTATAAATGGAGGGTGCTCTACAAGCCAATCATCCATCCATAGTTTTGAAGTATTAGTTTAGCATAAGTAGAAGGTTTGAGTATGATCTTCGTGCTATCCCAAGATGAAAGGCATGGATTTGAGACAAGGAATCGCTACAAGAAGATGACAACAAGTGATAAGCATTTATCTTTTACTTTTCTTATTCTTGATGTATGTGCATCATTGATCTAATCAAGTAAGGACTTTTATTTTATCATTTCCAATTAATTTTCTTTTCTTATTTACTTATGATTAATTCTCTTTTATTCTTCTTTTTCCTTCTTCTTCTTCTTCTTCTCCATCTTCTTTTATTTAGATACGTAACTTGTGGTTATAATGGAAGTGAATATACAAGTTAAGAAAGTTGTACACAATTGAGAATAATGGACTCATAACGGAAGTGAAGGTCCTTTATTTACAACAAAAATTGTGTTCAACTTGTTCTTATTTCTATTTCCTTCTAACTTATGTTATAATAGGAGTGAATCCATAAGTTAGAACAATTGATCACAATTGCAAATTGTAAACTTATAACGAGAGTAAAGGTCTTACATTCACAAAGGATCAATTATTAATCTATTGTTTATATTCTCAATTGAGTTAACTTCATAAATTATTGGATTAGTTCAATTGAAACCTTAGTACAACTTGGACAAGTGTACTAAGGAATTAAGGGATTACACTTTAAATAAGAAATTAAAGGTTGATAATTAATTTGAAGATAATGAAAGTTCTTACATATTTCTTACATGATGATTGCCAATAGCTTTTACTTGTGATTGCTACCTCACTCACCTCATGTTATCTACTTAATTTAAAGTTACTTTATTATCGATTAAATCATTACTAAATTTATCTCTAAATCCATTCTACTTAATCAAGAACACAATATTATTAAACAAACACTCTTACTACCTATAGATATGACAGTCTTCACTCTCTTATATTAATTGGTGCAACTGCAATATACTTGCAACGTTAAATTTTCCAACATCAACTAGTGAACAACAAAATCAAGTAAATTGACACTAAGTTGGTTACTAGAAAATTCTTACAACGACTTACCATTATTTATGTTTCAAGTTCACTATAATTCTTAGAAGAAAATCTCTTCTTAGTATTTATAAATTTATTCTATTGTAACTGAGATTGGATATATGAAAATTAAAATTTCTTTCTCTACAAAAAAAAAAAAATTGGATGTAAACAAGTATGCTAATTGATTCATATCGAGTTACCTACTGAACAAGTTGAATTACAAAAAGTTTTTATGATTTGATGTATTTCATAAATTATTTTGAGGAACGATCTCCTATGTAATAGTTTAATTTTTTAGGTAATGATGATTATTTAATGTTTTAGAGACTTTGATGATTTAGGGTTTGATACCCTTCGAGATAACTATTTCAAGTATACTACTATTTTGCGAACCTAGAAATGGGGTGCAACAAAGAGTGGTATCAGAGCAAGGTTTGATCTTAAACACATAAGTTGTCTTGATTTAGACTTGGACAATAAGAGTTAAATTGCTAGGGCGTAACTTTCACGACTTTTTGTGTATATAGAATCTTGATTTGAACTTAGATATATAAAGTTTCTAACTTAGACCTTAACCTAAGATTATGCAGATACAAGTAATCAAGATATTAGATCACTATTTCATGCACACTGAGACATTGATTTAGTTAGTCAATATCTTAGTTTAACCATGTGGCGTAGATCATGATAAAGCTAGTGGATTGGGAGACTATTCACCATCAGACAACAACAACCTCCTTGTAAAGGTTATAGACCGTTTCCTTGCCACATTAACTTTGTTAGAAAAAGTAGCCGCCATTCTAATCTAGTCACATAGACACTATGACAAGGTCGAGATGAAAAATAAGGCACTAAGACAAGAGCTGGCCCATGACAAGGAGCTGTACAACAGGCTCAAGACAAAGTATGTGAGATTGGAGATCGAGCATAGAAAGCTTCAGGAGAGATTTGAGAACAACAAAGTAGATTATGAATTTAGAATTAACACCTTGAAGAGATCCTAGCAAGCCTTAACTTTGCAACCAAACCCCCTTATAGAAAACGATGAGTTAAATGGATAATAATAAATTGCTTTCTTTATGGAATATCATTTTTTTATTATCTCTCATTTATTTTGTAATATGTTCAATATCACTTGTTGCTAAAAACCTAAGAATTCCTAATGTAGGAAATGGCTGGAAAACCACAATGTACAACTCAGAACCCCTGATACGCCACTCCCATGGACAACAACGAAGAATACCCATTCAACTATCCACCACCTCCACCCCATGTACAATCGCAATCACAACCTCCTCAGGGCCAAACTGGTTTACTACAGGAAGATTCGATAGCTATAGCCATGATAGTGGCTTAGGTACTTGGAGCTAAACAACAAACACCAACTCTAACTCAAGCTCAACCTAATGGGAAAATAAAGGCAGATTGTGAGGCTCTTAGGAAAGCTAAATATCCAACTTTAATGGATCTCATAACCTTAAAGTAGTTCAGAAATGGCTCAAGGAAATCAAAGATAACTTTAAGCTCATCTAGGTCCTAGCTGAGGTACAACCTAAAATAGTAGTGCCCTTCTTGGTTGGCAAGGTGGCATTATGGTGGGAAGGAGTTACCAGCACTTCTTAAAGGGGGGTCGATTGTTTCAAGAAGTGTTCCTCAATCATTAGTTCCCGAATGCCATTCGATTATAGAAAATGGTTGAGTTTGACATCCTAGTCCAAGGGTTAAATATGACAGTGATGGAATATTTCGCTAAATTCTACACAGTACGAAAATGCTAACCAACAGTGTTAACTAGCCCTACTCCAAAGTTACATAAACTCACCAAGGGTCTGAAAAGCTTATTACAAACTACAGTGCTCCTATATGAGGCTAGAATATTAGATGAACTACTAGGTTCCACTATTCTTCCAAGGTAGACATAAATCGAAAGGAGGTTGAGAACAATCTAAAATGGCCAAGAACAGGCTCCAATTTAGGAGAAAAACAATAGGGGCATCAAATTAAGCCACTAGCTAACAAAAGGCTTGGCCAATTTGGCAATGATAGAGCTCTAGTCCAATCATCACCAGAGTGTAATTTATACCATTGGAGGCATAGTGAAGTGTGTCAAATGCTAACCAAGGCATCTTTCAAATGTGGCTAATGAAGTCATAGGGCTTTGGACTACTAAAACAACACCACTAGATCTGTTACCACTACCAAGCATAATAAAAAAACTAAATTAATAATAACAATAACCCCAGGCCTAATCTAGCAAACATGAAATAGAATGGGAATGCTAAGGTGTTTGCTTTAACTCCGAAAGTGGCTAACAACACAAAGAACGTAGCGGTAGTTAATATCACTATCAATGATTCAACTATACATACATTATCTAATTGTAGTGCTACACACTCTTTTGTATTTAAAAGATTTGTAAAGAATTTAAGAAGTAAGCTAGAAACTTTAAAATCCGCCATATAGACTAGGAGGTCAAACACTAGTATCCAACTTGGTATATAAGGACTGTGTAGTGCAATTACATAAGGATCAAGAGCTAAGAGCTATCTAATATGTCTTCATATGACTAACTTTAATGTAATCTTTAGAATGGATAAGTTGGCAAAAAAGTTTTACCCATGTTGACCATTAGAATAAAGTGGTTAACTTTTGTCCACCTCCAAGTGAGAAATTTTATTTTTGTGGGGATGTTAGGGACTAGGAACATAAAGTCAATCTAATAATCAATACAACTCAAGGGTAGAAGGCTATCATCAAGAAGAGGTGTGAAGTATACGTAGCATGTGTGGTTGACACACAAGAAAGGGAAGTAAAGCTAGAAGATAATCCAATGTGAAGGTGTTCCAAGATGTATTTCTAAATGATTCACCCAAAACACCTCCGGATAGACAGATTGAGTCCGAAATCAATCTGGTGATAGAGCTACACTTATATTGAAAGCACATTATCAAATGGCTACAATGGAACTGAAAGAGTTAGAGATTCAGTTACAAAAATTGTTGGACAAGAAACAAATCTGACCTAGTGTTTCACTGGGAGCTCTTGTATTTTTATTTATTTTTATTTTTGAAGAAGAAGAAGAAGAAAGAGAAAAGGAAGGATGAGAGTTTAAGATTATGCATTAATTAGAGGGAGTTTAATAAGATTACAACCAAGAAAAAATATCCTTTACTAGGGATAGATGACCTTTTTGACCAACTCAAGGCAGTCAAGGTGTTTTCAAAAATAAATTTAAGGTCAAAATATCACCAACTAAAGATAAAGGTTGAGAATATACCTAAGATGGCATTTAAACAAGATATGGACACAATGAGTCGAGAAATTATAAGGACTTTAGGTTGTTAACCACACATAGTTGAAAGTCTTAGCATTTTATTTAAACCTTGTTAGATATAGGAAAAAGCATGAGAAATGATAGATTTATTCATAGAGAGGACTATAAACATGATTTGAGACCAAGAATCATCAAGAAAATAGATTTAAAAAAAGTAGAAAATTCAAACTGCCAAGACAATTTGGATGGAATCCAAATCGATCCCCATCGATTCGAATACTGCAATCGACAGGGATCAATCACGTATAGGTCAATCATAAAAATAAAGAGCTTGTGGATTAGCTTAGCCTCTAGTGCGATCGATTGAGTATAGGCAATCATAAGCCAGTGAGTCGGATCAACCAATCCTATGTGACGTGATCGATCTCCTTAGCAATCTATGTTACAGACCAACCTCAATCGATCGCAGGTCCATGGGAACATAAATCTAGAATATCTCCAAGTCAATCACAGTGTCACCAGATCAATCGCAAATAACCATGTTCAATCTAGAACTCAACCATGTTGATTTAACTTTGCCCAGGGTCTATCAAGAACATTGTTTTAAAGAATTTTTCAACCTATTTGTGATTTTAATTACTATTTAACCACAAATATACATCCAGGAATTATAAGGATCATCAGTTACAAAAATTAATGATAGAAAACTTCTCACATAGACAAAATTCAATTTGAAATAAATGAGAATTGGTACAAAACTATATAAGGAAGAATTAAATCATGATTCGAAGACTTGACCACATTTAAGAAATGTATAGGAAGTGAATTTCTATTAAATTGAAATTCAAGTGAGAATTATTCTGATTAAACAGCAAACCAAGAAATAGGAATCATTGAACAATAGAATCAAGAAAATTGACACCAAGTAAGTGGCTTACCTGAAAAATTCTTAGAACTACTTACAAATATTTTATGTTTCTAGTTCATTGTGATTCTTAAAAGAAAATTTCTTCTTTGTATTTATAATTTTTTTTTCAAGTGAGATTGGATATGTGCTGATTAAAATTTCTTTTGTTACAATTTCTTTCTTTTTTTTTTTTTTTGTTTGGATGTGAACAAGTATGCTAAATGATTCATATTGAGTTACCAACTATACAAGTTGAATAAAGAAAAGTTTTTATATTTTGTTGCTCATTGGGATGTACACAAGCATAGAGGGACTTTCAATCCTCCCAAGCAAGCTAAAAGTTTTGGACCATTCAGTTGGGAACAAGCTATTCCTCTCAATTGAGTTTAAAGATTGAGACAACTGACAAGCTATACATGACTCTTTCAAAGGGATTAAAAATTGATCCTATGTAATCTTTTCAATCGAGTTTAAAGATTGAATACATGACCTTTTCAATCGAATTTAAAGATTAAGGTAGTCGGTAAGGCTGCACGTAACTTTCCTTAGTCAAGGTTAAAAACTAATGCGCTAATTAGTAGATATGATACACAAAATATCTGAAATCATTAGCAGATTAACTGAAAGTGAAATGAAAATAACATTGATAGCTTTATTGGTATTTATTAGTATTCCAAATTGGACTTCAAATGATTATGAAATATTTAATATTTACATACCAAAAGGGTAGGTAAACCCCTTAATGGCTGATTAATCAATCACAAGAAATAGTCCCTTTTGCAAATGGCAAGGTTGACGCTGAATACACTTGCAATTGGTAAAGACCGCGATAGTGGAATATGGACTTGGTTTGATTTATTTTGTCGATTTAAGGACCCAACAGTGTGACTAGATAAATTTCAGCTGCAAATGAAGTATTTCATAAATTGTTCTGAGGAACGATTACCTATGCAACAGTTTAATTTATTTTATGCAATGATGATTATTCAATAATTTAGAGACCATGATGATTTGGACTTTAGTATCTTATGAGGTAACTGTCTTAAATGTATTGCCATTTTACGAACACAAAATTGGAGGCATGACAATAAGACCCGTAGGATCCAATTCATCAATAAATCCGAAACATTCCTTACATAAAGTTTTTGTCTTCTTTTGTTTTTTAAATCTGGTTTTTGTCACTTATTTTGTTCAATTAATTGTCTTGAATATGAGTTCTGAACTAAATCATATCAAACTCGCATGATTCTCCTAGGAACAATAATCTACTCACTTAATATTAATTAAGCGATGCTGTAATAAGCTTGCTAGTATGTTGACAATCATCCAGGAGAAATGAGGGGTCCGAAATGAGGTGAAGTTGACCACAAGATGGTTCGACTGGAAATGATTTGTTTAAACGTATGGCTGAGGGTTGGTGGCAGTAGGTTGTGCTAAGTTCATACGATGTGGCTGTATGGGTTCATTTCTATTTGGGTTTCTGTCCTGGGTTGGTTAGTCTCCGACTTCTCTTTGGTTTAACACTTCCAAAAATTGTACTTGTTGGCACTGCTCTTCGATGAATTTCAGATGCTATGCAATTTGGGCCCCTGTGCGTGAAATTTGTGTTCAACCGCAGAACAGTAGGCTCATGTGATGTCCCTATATGAATCCAGAGATTGTGTTTCACGAGTAACAGACAGGAATTCTGCATGTGGTTCTGCATTTTTGATGGGAATGTAGGGTAAGCTTCTCGCACACGCTTGTCTTCTTCTTTTCTAACTCTAAAATCCTAGTGCCTCTTAGGCAACAGTTACCTTAATCTGAACATGATGACTATGAGTTAGGACTAAACTTGGTTATTTGATAAACTTCAGCTGCACCATGTGAAGGGATTGACTTCCTTAATCATATGTTCCATATTTAAGTTTGAGAGCAACCAACGACCAAATGCTATAGGAGCTAAAAAAATTAAAAACATGATTCACATGACTTACTAATCTATAGTACACATAAAAGAATGTGCATTTTGTTCGATTGTGAAAAGACTATTACATCCTTAATTAAATATTCATATTTATTAAGTAATAAAATTACTTAGATAAAAAAAGAAATTCTATCTAAAATAGAAATTTTTTAGAGATAGGAAACTGATAAAATTTTGAATTTTGTAAACTACTTATATAATTATGTAGAAAATAAGCAAACAATTTATAGAATCCTAGATTAATAAAACTATTTATATTTTTGCTTATTATATATAAATAAAAATTAAATTAATTAAAAATATCAATAAAAATGAATTTACAATAACAAGCTATAATTTAAAATAAAATAAATAGAATTTTATACGTAAAGAAGGTGCTAATCTTATTCCAAAATCTATCCATACTACATGTAAAAATATATGTGCGTTTGCCAATTATGTAAAGATAATTATATCCTTAATTAAGTATCCATATTAATGAATAAAGTTAATTAGGTAAAAAGAAATTCTATATAAAATAAAAACATTCTAGGAGTAGCAATTTAATATATATTTAAATTATGTAAACCACCGATATGATTATTTATAAAATATGTAAACAATTTATAGAATCTTAGATAAATAACTAATTATGTTATTTACTATATACAAATATAAATTAAATTAAATTAAATATATAATTATAGTAACTTTACAATAATGAGCTATAATTTCAAACAAATAATTAAAATTTATATAAAAAGAAATCACTATTCTTATTTAAATGAACTATAAAATCTTTGAAACAAGAGAATCTTTGACAAACATTTTTACTGAGCATGTGATAATTCCGTGCATATCATTATTTCTATTTAAGATATAAATACGTTTAATAAAAAGAGAAAAAAAATAACAAAAAATAATGTCAAGAGAATGAGCTAAAATTTTAAAGAATATATATATAAGTAAATTGCATAAAGAAAGAATCACTATTCTCATGAAAGCAATATGTTATAATTTTTTTAAAAAAGAAAAAATTTAGGATCATCACCTTTATTAAATATATCATGTTTCTTCATATATTATTATTTAAAATTTGAATTTTTTATTTTTAATATAATGCAATAGAAATATAATAACATCTAAGATCCAAAACTATATATTGTAAGTGCAGAATGTACTATTTGGATGGAAATTATTTAAAGATCCACGTGAAAATAATATTGTAAAAAAATACGGTAAAATTAATATAAATTTGTATTGTGTAATTAAGGATTAAATGCATTTTAGTTCCTAGTAAATTACCGATTTTCAAAATTATTGTTACATATCTTTTGGATAAATAATTTTTATAAACTTGAAAACCTGCATTGCCACTTCCAAGGCGTGTGGGCCTTCACATTCACGTGGATCTTGGATTCTCGTCTATATTGGAATCAGAAGCCCTTAGACTCTGACAGTACCAGCAATGATTGCCGTGGTTCATAAGGTGTGTGATATACAATTGCAAAAATCATAATTATTTAATTTTTTAGAACCAAAATTGATTAATAATACAATTTAATTATAATTGAACCTTGATTTCAAAATTAAAGTTGAAACTTTAATTCTTTTATCAAATTATTATTCATTCATGTTATTAAATTACTTAAAATGGATAAGTTAAAGTTTAGTGCTACATAAATATATATGAAAATAGAAATGATAAATTGTTTTAATAAATATTTATAAAAAAATTTATATGTTAAAAAATAATTATAGCAATTTTACATTTTTTATATGTACTTTTCTTCTAAACTTTTTAATTTAAATTGTTTGTGGAAATTGATATTAAATATATTTTATTTTTATATAATTATTCAAAAATATTTTACTATATTAACTATTTGGTCCTCTATAAATTTATGTTCAAATTTGTTCTTATAACTAATCAATTATCAGCAATAATTTAATTATATAAAATAAATTTCAAATTAACAATAATCAAATAGATTATTATCTCAAATAAGAAAAAATTCAATTTGTCATAGATGTAGTCTCTCTCGATCTCTCACACAAACAAACATGTGTGTGTGTGTGTGTATAGTCTAGGTGCGCCTTTAGTTTCTCAAAACACACACACACACACTATATGTATAAGAGTATACATGTATGTACGGAAAGTATATTTATATCCTTAATTAAATATTCATATTTGTTAAAAATAAAGTTAGATACATAAAAATAAATTTCTATTTAAAACATAAACATTTTAGTGGTTGAATATTAATAGAATCTAACTAATCTAAACTCCTTGTATGGTTATTTATAAATGAATTAAAATAAGAAAATTAATGTAATCCTAAAAAGCGTACACTACTTACAAAGTTATTAAAATAAATAATTATCTATATTATATATGAATTGCTTAATTGCTTTTTCATTAAATAATAACAAATTTGCTCTGAAACACTAACTCATAATTACATCACATAATAAATAAAAAATAAATTAATTTGTTAAAAATCATAATATTAAATTTCAATCAAATGAAATTATAATAGATCAAATGAATGGCAATATAAATAATATTACAACAATGAATTAAAATTTTGAAATAAATAAATAAATTATTAGAAACAACTATTATTGAGAAATAAACAATATTTTATAAACAATTTTAAGTGTTCAAATTTTGGCTATAAATTCTATTAAATATATGATATTTATTATATATAAATTTACTTTATTTTATAGTTGAATTATCTATTATATAATACTATAAAGGCAAAATAATAATTATTAAGATATGAAATATTCAATGGTAATGATAAAATATACTTTGTCTAAAAATTTATTAGTAGATCCAATTGAATATAATATTATAAAAATATATTAAAAATATAAAAATAAATATATAGAATGAGAAAATAAATGATATGCTTAAGATAAGATAATTTTATGAAATAATGTTGTAAATATGAAAAATACATAAACATGTAAAATAAAAGTTGTAATAAATAGTCAAATTTAATATTCAAGCCATTCACTTTAATACATTACTAACATGTTCAAATAAATAATGTATGAAAACCATAGAGTATAAAATGATAAAATTAATGTTACAAGATTAAAAAAAAACCTTAAAGTTAGAATTAAAATATCAAAGAAACTCATTTAATGATAAGTTTTTATGGGTAGATTAATGATAAATTATATTATAATTGCACATCAATTTTGTATCTTTTATTTGTGAAAAAACTATAAAAAAAAAATAACCTGTTGAAATGTAAAAGTGAATAAATAATTATACAACAAAAAAAATAATTATCTATACTATAGATATTTATTAAAAATATTTAAATAAAAAGTATACTTCATAAAGAAATAAACTATACTTTGGAAGCAGAATTTGAAAATAAATAAATAATTAGATGGTAGCCTTGCAAGTAAAATATTATAATTTTTTTCAAATTAAAATTTCTAATAAAAATTCCAAAACAAAAGCATTCATGTAGTATTTGTAATGCAAATATTATAAAATTAATTTAAATAAGTAGCATGTGAAATATGAACATTTGGACAAAGGACAACACATATTTTAAAAAAATATTCAGTAAATTCATCATGATAAAATATATACAAAAAAATTAATAATATATAAAAATTAAAAATTATTAAATTTAAAATTATATTTCTATACTCCAAAATTACATGAACTGGTCTTACACTTAGCTTTATCTATTTTAGTGAAATAAATTAACAAATGAATCATGGATAAACATAATTAAGAAAAAATTATTCAACTCAATAATTAAGAAAATATATTATAAATTGTAAGAGGAATTATATATCCATAAGGAAGTTGACTGCAAAATAATTAAGAATATGATATCTTGATTCACAGGAGACCTAAATAAGGAATTTATATGCTGAATATATCATCAAATAATATTATGATGTAAGATATTTGAAAACATAATTTTGAAAAAATATTGTAATATATAATTATATATATATATATATATACATATGTATGTATGTATGAATGTATGTATATAGACACGTATGAGATCCACATCTATGAATTGAAAGCTCCGGCAATGATCAACTCTACAATCAGTTGTTAGAATCAATAGGTCTTTAAATTGTTCATTTGAAAAAATGAAAACCCTTCTTATTAGATGGTCATGATACTTTCCAAAAATCGAAATTCTTTCTCCATTTATGAAATATTTTCTTTTTTAGATATGCATAAAAGCCAGTTTGCCTATTTTTAAGGAATAAATTTATATAATAAAGCATTATATAATGTTTTCACCTGAAATATTCTAATATATAGGTTTATTTGAAATGGAATGCTTTATTTTCAACATTAACTTGCATGAATTAGTAGGAACTGGTCATCTAAATATATTCTCAAAGTTAAAATTTTTTAAAAATTTTAAGAATATAGAATTTAGACCAAAATTAATAATTGAGGTCAGTGGACCCCGTTGCTATAATTTATTATACATTAATGATTAAACTGAATGTTTGAAAACTGTATTGTTATAAATAGTTATGATTAATATCAATATAGAAAAATTGAAATTTAATATGATAAACATATTTATGGAACATCATAAAATCAAATACAATTATATATGCTGTAGAGACTTTTTTTCATTTTGTTAACTTGCCAATAAAGTAATTTAAAATAATTTGTTTAAATTTAATCATTTTGATTATAAATGTAACGGCTTTGCCCTACACCAAAATTTTTCCCTTTTTGTTTTTCTGTAATAATGAGTATAATAAGGTTATTAATAGTAATGATCACCCTCAAAGTGGACTGCAAAAAGATGGTGACAGGTCAACCATGTCTTAATGGTTGATTTGGACTGATCGGGGTTAACTACAATAGGAGTAAAGACAGACCAAAAAGTGATGAGAGGAGAGGGAGCTAGTCACAACATGACATTAAAGTTGGAGGAATTTTGGGGATTGAGTGTTGGAAAATTAAGAATGCATTAGGGGGGAACAATGGCTGATCGGGGGATGACTAAGGTTGATTGAAGTGGAGGAAGCATGGCCGATGGATGAGTCTTGAGGCTGGTCATAGCAGACCATTAAAGCTGGAGGTGTCCAAGTTGTTGATTTTTTTTTGGAGAAATAGTGCAGATTAAACAGGATTTAAGGCGTGTTAATGAGGGCTTGAATGACGGGATGGATTAGAGAGGGATGTGGGTGATCTGGTCTAAGCTATCAAGACAATGAGGGATTTCTGTGGCTGACGGTGGGCTGAATAAAAGTTGATGATGTGAGGAATTGGCAAGTCCCAATTATATCTTAATTATCCTTGCAATTAAACCAAGTGAAGCACAAAGAGGGAGCTGCTGAGAAACAATATTCTGCCTACTTTCAAACTCGTTTGGCCAGCTGTTGAGGTGAGAAGAATTTCCAAACATCAAGGTAAACCACTTGACTGGAATCCTTATCTTCAGTTCGGTTATGTATGGAAGAGTCAGGATTTGATCGGTAAAGGCATGTATATAGGTTTTCCAAACTCATTTATAAATCTTTCCTAAAGATTGATGTAGGAATTCAGAGGAATAATACATGCACGTAGATAGGTAATATGGATTTTTGATTATTCAACCGTACATTGGCATGTTCCTTAGTGAGTCATCAAGCGTTGCTAAATTTTTAAGTGGTAAACACTTGTGTAACGATGTCTTAGTGCATAATATGGACTTAAACGTTGATTTTGACCAACAAATTGCTAAGAAAATGGATAAAATAGTAAATTTAGAACATTTACGTCAATTCGGATGGTCAACTCCTGTTGATCCAAACAGTGCGATCAACAGGGATCGATCACAAATGGCTCCAATCTTAAAATTAGTGACCACCAGATTGATCTACTAATGCGCTTGGCTGATCCCAGCCGATTGAGAAACTACACAATCGATCGCAAGCCAGCAATTGCAAACTAAGTGCCTAATGGATTGACCACTCACACACGAAGCATTCAATCCTATGCAATGGAAATATTGCGATCGATGGTGATTGTTTGTACGAAGTTGGATCGTAATTACAGAACCTCTATAGGATGATCACAATGTTGCCAATCAATCTGGCCCAACTTCAAATCGAACCCAAGCCCTTCCAGATCAATCCACTAGGGCCAAGGCCAATCCCAAACATGCCTTCCACAAAATTTTCACGTGTTCAGAGTTTTCAGCCAAGGACACTCCTTTAGACATGTAAAACCCATGGATTACTCAAACCTAAAGATAGAAAATCCAACAACAAGGTGAGAATCAAGTGGGTTAAAAAGGGAGCTAGAGCAAATCCACTTAGAGAAAAATTACCTTCATGATTTAAAGATATAGGATGCATTTAAGAAGAGTTTTGGAGGCAATTTTTTATTAAATTGTGATTTGAATGAGAATTATTTTGGTTAAATATGGACACAAGAACCTAAAACTGGTGAACAATCAAATAAAGAGTGCAAAGACCAGGTAAGTTGGTTATCTACAAAATTTCCAACTACCTTATTATTAAATTTTCCTTAATCATATAAATGTAACTTTGATTGTGTAAGTGAGTCCATCCTACTACTTTTGCAACTGTCCTTTTTATAAGAAAAATGATTTTCCATGCAAATGACATTCCTAATTTGAAATTCTATAGCCATTTTATGACTATCTAGCAACAAAATTAATTTCGCATTTTTATGCCATCTAAGTGTGTTATTTTGCGAGCTCATACCTCTGCTTTGTAAAGGATTATGTTTCGACCAGCAAATCAATTACACTATGATTTTTAAGAGAATTTCCCTGTTATTTGTAAATTTTATTATTTTCAAATGAGACTTGATATATACCAACTTGAACTGCTTTTAATGTGAAAATTTATGCACGTGAACCAGTATGCTTGTTTCATACTAATTTTCAAAGTGAATGATGTTCATATTAAAAAGTTCTACATTATCATGTTCCTTGGAATGAACACTAATGTAAAGACATTAGTTCCAACCCTTTCAACTAGGGTAGAAGTGTTGGGTGCTTCAATCGGGATTAAAAATTGAAAAAGTTAACAAGCTGAGGATCGCATTTTTAATTGAGGTTATAAATTAAACCTACGTGACCCTTTCAATTAAGATTAAATATTAAATATATAAACCTCTTAATTAAGGTTAAAGATTGAGGCGACCAATAAAACTACACATGACTTATGACTCTCCTTAGTCGATGTTATAGACTAAATCTTTGATTATTAGAATAGTACAAGAAACGTCTAGAACACCTGAACAGACTAACAAAATGTGCAAATTGCAATGCATTTGATATTCTTACATACTTGTTATCCTAAAACAAAAATGTTTCACAACAATTATACAAAATTAAATGTTTACTGTGTTCATATCTCAAAAAAGCAGATAAACCCCTTATTAGGTAATTAGTTGGCCATGAAGATTCTGAAACCTTTTAGATGACAACACTATAGACAATGGCATTTGGGGTTGGGAGAATGCTGATACACAAGCAATGAGAAATTTAGGTTGTTGTACTACTTGGTCAATCACAACTTTGGGAATGTGATTAATTGTTTTCCACTTTGATTTTTTATTCTTTTAAAAGTTGTATTTCAAGAACCATAATGTGAGATGAGGACTAATTGATGGTTTAGACATTCTAATAAAATGGGTTTTGGTACCTTAAAGATAATTTTCTTTAAGGTACTGCCATGCCCCATGCCAAATTTAGGATGTGATAATAAATAAAAAAATAGAAATACTATACATTAAAAATAATGTTAAAGAATAATTTGAAATTTTATGTTGAATTTTTCATGAAACTAAGATGAATAAATTATAAACTAATTGATTTTAATTTAACATAAAATATTCTTTATGCATTATTATTTGTTAAATGTAGATTATTTTTATTATGTTACAATAGAGGGATAAAAATTTAGACTTAAAGGTATACAGTAAGTAACAAGAAAAATAATTTTAATTCAATTCATACAACCAAAATAGCGTCTAAGGTCATTGAATTATATGACTTACAAATTTGGAATTCAAAGTTTGTAAAAATTATTTTAAAATTACATAATGAAATTTGCATATGAGTGTATAATGTAAAATGTTTTAAAAATAATTATATATATAAGTATATAATTAACTTTAAGTAAATATTATTAACAAGGTCATTGTTTTCTAAGCAAGAATTTTGATAACACAAATATACTTTCAAATGACAAATAATATTAAATTCTAAAAAAAAATTCACTTCCTTCACTTATAAAATAAATTTAAAATTATTTTGTTTGTTCATTTTTATAAATCAAAATTAAAATAATTTTTTCTTTTATCTTACATAATTAACTTTAAGATAGAATATAAAAGGATATAAATATTTTAATTGATGAAAATTCATTCATATAAATTATAATACTACAAGTCTTTTTTTTATTCATCATTTTAATTAATTAGAGGAAACTATTAAAAATGATTCCTTATTAATAATATAGCTATATGAGTCAAACCTACATTTAAAAATTATAAATAATTAATCTATTTTTAAAAGTAATATATTAATATTGTTTGGCATATGAAAAACATGATAAAATAAATATATAGCCCAATAATTTATATTAAAACAATCACTTGTTTCAAATATTATATATATATATATATAAAGATTCAAAATAATGCATTAATTGCTAAATTCGAAACTAAATTAATGTCTCAATTCTTTTAGTATTTTATAAATTATTTAATAAATAATAAATTATATAATTACAAAATATACTATTTACTTCTAAATAGATGCCATATACATGTGAAGCACTCTTATTTCAAAAAATGAGCTAACATTGGGATTTGTAGTGCTTTTAGCCTCTCATTTCAGTGATTTTGTTCTTAGTTGAAGTCCTAAAATGTTAAAATTTCCTGTGAATTTGATAATATTTGAGTTAAAAATAGGATTTCTCGGATCGTGCCTGCGAATGAGACAACCGCGCTAGCAAACATGAAAGCAGCAAAAGACTTGACACAAGAAGATTCATGCCCACAAAAGAAAGAGCCGCGACCGCAACAAAGAGAATTGCAACAACAAATCCAAGATTAGTGCATTCTGGAGATCTTCCTTGGTGAGGACCGTGGATGTGAGACCAAGATTTGCAGCAACAAAGAAAGAAGCAGTGAGCAAGAAGGGAACTGCATAAGATTCTAGATGAAAGTTGTTGCCGATGTTCGTGAGGGAGAAAACATATGGCACAGTCGCATGAGCAACATTTACGGCCACATATCGCAATTATCAACTTTATCTAATTACACCATTTGTGTTCGTGGTGGCAAAAGTTTAGCTTGCAACTGTGGAAGTAATTCTCGCGGCAGCAAGACCCTCAATGAGTCGATGCTGAACTATTTTTAGAAGCATATTTTTGAACGATTTTTGCACTTCTTTTCCATACCCTAGCCTCCTACATATAAAAGGAACACAAAAAATAGTCTTTAGGGAGTTCTTGGACAGTCTTGCACTATGTTAGACACAAGGAAACAAATTTGAGAGGCAAGAAGGGATTCATCTCAGTTTTAAAAACTTCATCCAGCATGCATCAATTCCAAGATTCTAGAATAAGTTTTCCTTATTTTTTCTTTGGTTTTGATTTGTGGATGACAAAATCTAGTATGGATTTATTGAACAACATTGTGGCTTGCTAAATTTTATTCTAGGACCTTGTGTTGGTGTTTGAAATTTGATGGATGAATAAATTTTGATTAGCTTTCATTGTTTTTATTATTTGCAATTTTGATTTTAATAGTTTTAAAGGATTAGCTACCCTTTAATTGATTTATGATTACTAGAGGAATATTGAAAGTGAAACTCATAAATTAGACCAACAATTGCAAATGTTAATTTTGTAGGATTAATAAAAGTGAAATCATAAAATTAGTGTAAAATAAATTGTTGATCACAGAATTCCATCTCAATTTAATTAGGTTTTGAGAAAACATCTAATTAGAAATTAAAGCTTTAGGAGAGTTTAGGAGAATATCTTGAAAACAATAGGATTAGCAATCCATTTCAAAACAGCTGAATTGATTGTTAACACAATTCACCATTTATTAAGAATCAATACTGCACAAAGGACTAGACCTTTTCATAATTGAAACTCATCTAAATTTGTTGTTGCTCTGTCTTTGAGGCATTAGATTAACTTGTTTCTTTTTATCATTTCTATTCTCATTCAACTGTGATGACCTAAGTAATATACATTCCATCACATCAGTAGACACACAATTGTTTTCTCTATGTGGATACAACTTCTGTAATTAGAAATTTAATTAGGACACACATTCAAGTTTATGGCACCACTACTAAGGAGGGTAATGCGTGATGTTGAATATTCTTAGTGTGTGTTATATTAGGCCATTCTTATTTGATTTATTTCAATTTTTTGGGATTTCTTTTCTTTTAGTTTATTATGATATTTTGTTGTATTAGGCATTGAAATTGGTGGCCACTCTTGTATGTGTTGTAGTTAGAGTTTGTATTTGGCGAAGTAAATCTAGAAATTAAGAAAATGTTCTGCCGAAGAAGAGCTCTACATAGACGATTGCAAGAGAAATTAAAGATGGAGGATAATCAACAACCAATCCAGCAACTAACAATACCTAATCAATGTGCACTCCATGATTATGTCTAGCCAGTGAGGAATTACAATATGATAGGAATAGTGAGACAACTGGTAAATATAAATAACTTCAAGTTGATGCCTACGCTAATTAACATAGTGCAGCTCAACCGATTTTGAGGAAGCCCGCATGAAGATGCAAGCATTCATCTGGCAAGCTTCTTGGAGTTGTGCTACATAGAAAAATTTAATGGAGTATTTGATGACATGGTCAAGCTCAGATTATTCCCTTTCTCCTTACATGATTGCACAGTGCAGTAACTTTAAGGATTAGCACCTCAAAGCATCACAACATAGTAGAACATTGTAAATAAGTTCCTAGCTAAGTTCTTCCCTCTCGCCAGAACTACTCAGTTATGTCTAGAAATTAGGACTTTCAAGAAACCTTAGAAAGTACCCACAACATGGATACCTACTACGACTTCAAATTCAAACATTCTACTGTGGTATTACTGAGAACCTACAAACAGTATTAGATGCAATAGCTAGGGTACAATAATGAATAAGTTGCCAAAAGAGGCCTGGGATCTCATCAAAGAAATGGCATCCAATGCATATCAATGGTCTTCAATGAGAGCTACAGCTCAACAAGAGGTAGGAGTTCATAATTTACATGCTCTTACTTCTTTAAGTGCAAAAGTCGACTTATTATCTAGAAAAATTGATTACTTGAATGTGAACTCTAATACCTCTTCTTCTTCTATCAAGCAGGTTTGTGACATGTGTACCTTTCCATACCCAGCACATGAAATGCCAAGTGGGAAACGCAAATGGTAAATAGCTAGATATGGAGCAAATGAGCTACATGAACAACTAAGGTAAGATGCAAAACAACTCATATTCCAACACATACAATACGGGATGGATGAACCACCTAAATTCTTAATAAAGAAATCAAGCAGGTACATCAAATCCCTTAGATTTCCAAGCATAAAGGCCAGTAGCCCTAGCCCTTCCACATCCAACACAAGAAAAGAAACAATCCTTGGAGGACATAGTAGGTAATTTGGCTAAGTCTACACAAGAAATCATGGGTACTCTAGCCAAAACTGCCCATGAGTACATGAAAAGGATGAATATAGTGCTTTGGACCTAACAAGCTTGTTGAGAAATTTCGAGCAACAAATTAGACAACTAGCAAAGGATGTTGCTAGTAAAACTCATGAAACTTTGTCTAGTAACATAGAGCCTAATCCAAGAGAACACTACAAGGCAGTCACCTTTAGAAGTGGAAACCAACTGGAAGAAGGACCATCAAGAGCAAATAATAAAGAAAAGAGTGAAGGAGAGGTGGATCAAAGCAAGCAAGAGGATTAAGAAAAGCAAAAGGAAGAAGAAAGGGCTACAACACCAGTCAAGCCATACAGAATGCCCATTCCCTACTCTCAAATACTAAGAACCTCATAGGAAGATAAGAATTTTTAAAATTTTTAGATGCAATTAAAAATCTTCACATTAACATCCTTTTTGCGGAGGCTTGGTCTTAAATTCCAAGTTATGCCTAATTTTTTAAAGAAATTCTATCAAAGAAGGTGAAGCTCAAGGATCATGTGACAACATTGCTAACGGAGGAGTGTAGCGTAGTCATTCAAAATAAATTGACTCCAAAATTAAAAGATCTAGGGAGTTTTACAATTCCATGCAGAGTTGGCATTGTTGAATTTAGTAAGACTTTATATGATTTGGTAACTAGTATTAATTTAATACCCTACACTTTGTTCAGAAAACTTGACTTAGGATGTCCATTCAACTAGCGGACAAATTAGTGAAGGTCCCATTGGAATTAATAGAGGATGTCCTACTAAAGGTTGACAAGTTTATTTTCCCTATTGATTTTGTTGTGTTAGATATGAAAGAAGATAACGAAGTACCACTTATAGTAGGGAGACCTTTCCTAGCCACAAGTAGGGCTTGATTGATGGTCATCAAGGTAAGTTGACATTAAAGGTAGGAGGTGAAGAGGTAATCTGTAATGTATTTGATGCATCCAAATGTCTCCTTGATGTTGATACATGTTTGAAAATTGAGCGTCTTGATGACTGTACATTGGAATTTTTTAGGGGGAGCATGATCCGAACTTTAAGTTGGAGAAAATGGTGGAAACTACAGAAAAGGATGCAAAAAAGAAGGATGCATTGGAACAAGTCATCCAACCCCTAGTTAAATCAATCAATCCACTGAAGACATCCTTAGAGGAGCCCTCTAAGCTAGAGCTAAAGCAACTTCCATCCAATTTAAGATATGCATTCTTGGGTGAGTTCTCTACACTTCTTATGATTATTTCTGCCCATTTAGGTGAGGAAGAGGAAGATAGGTTACTAAAGGTTTTGAGAGATCACATAAGAGAAATAAGGTGGTCTATAGCCAACTTGTGAGGTATTAGCTGGTCTTATTGCATGCACAAAATTCTGTTAGAAGTAGGGTACAAACTCATTAGACAACCATAAAGAAGACTATACTTGCATATCCAAAAAGTAGTTAAAAAGGTGGTTGTGAAGTTGCTCAATGTAGGAATAATCTATCTAATTTCTGATAGTGACTGGGTGAGTCTAACACAACTAGTGCCTAAGAAATGGGGCATGATGGTGGTCCAAAATGAGAAAAATGAATTAATTCCATCTAGAGTAGTGATAACATGGTGTGTATGCATAGATTATAGAAAACTTAATAGTGCCACTCAAAAGAACCACTTCCCGTGCCTTTTGTAGATCAAATATTAGAAAGGCTTGTAGGGCACCCCTGCTATTATTTTTGGGATAGGTATATGAGCTACAACCAAATTCCTAAAGTACTTGAGGATCAAGAAAAAAAATAACCTTTACATATCCATATAGTACAGTTGCATGTAAGAGGATGTCTTTTGACTTATGTAATGCACTAGCTACATTTCAATGGTGCATGATGGCCTTCTTTGTTGATTTAGTAGAAAATATTATTAAAATTTTCATGGAAGATTTTTCTATGGTGGCTAATTCATTTGATATCTATCTACATAACCTTTCCCTAGTTTTGTAGAGATCTAAGGACACTAACATAATCTTGAACTGTAAGGAGTGTCATTTCATTGTGCAGGAAAGGATTGTTTTAGGGGACTTGATCTTAGCAAAGGGCATTGAGGTGAACAAAACTAAAATTGACATCATTACCGGTTGGCCACTGCTGACAAATGTAAAAGGTGTCTCAAGTTTTTTAAGGTATGCGTGTTTCTATAAGTGCTTTATTAAAGATTGCTTCAAAATTTCTAAACTCTTATCAAATTACTCATTAAATATCTTCCCTTCATTTTTACTAATAAGTGTTTGTATACATTTAATAGGTTAAATGAAGCTTTAATAAGTGCACCAATAATTACCCCTTCCGATTGGACCTTGGCTTTCAAGCTAATCTACAATGCTAGCAATCATTTAATTGGAGTAGTTTTGGGGCAAAGGAATGAGAAGGAGCTCCATGTAATTTATTGGGGCAATCACACGCTGAATGATTCTCAATGAAATTATACGACAATGGAAAAGGAGCTTTTAGCAATAGTTTTCGCCTATGAGAAATTTCGACCATACTTAATTGCAAATAAAACTAATGTTTATACTGACCACTCAGCTATTAAATGCTTGTTTGAAAAGAAAGATGCCAAACATAGACTCATTTGTTGGATTTTATTGTTGTAAGAATTCAACATTGAAATCGAGGACTAGAAGTTTTGGACAATGTCATAGCCAATCATCTTTCAAGATTGGAAAATAAGGGATTAATCGAGGAGTAAGAAATTAATTAGGAGTTTCCCAACAAACATCTATTTGCTCTATTTGCTTCTCTAACTTCTTAGTTTGCTAACTTTGTTACTATTTTGGCTTGTAGCATCCTACCCTTAACTTGTCTTTCTAAGGAAGAAACAATGTTTCTATCTAATGTTAAACACTACTTCTGGGATGAGACGTACTCATACAAATTTGTGTTGACCAAATTATTCACAAGTGTGTCCTAGAGGAAGAGATGGAGAGCATACCACACCATTGCCACGTGCTCACATGTGGAGGTCACTTTAAGGCAAACCGGATAGTGAACAACGCACTTAAGTGTGGTTTTTATTACCGTACTTTGTATAAGGATGCCTTTGCATTTGTTAAGAAACATGACACGTGCCAGAGGTTGGGAAATATTTTCAAAATAAATGAGATGTCTCTCATGAATATTCAGGAGGTAGAGTTATTTGATATTTGGGGCATCAATTTTGCGGATCCATTTCCCCCTTCCCATTGTAATAAATATATTTTTTTTATAGTCGATTATGTATCCAAGTGGGTAGAGGCCGTTGCACTTCCAACTAATGAATCTAAACATGTCTTGAAATTTTTGTAAAAGAACATTTTTACTAGGTTTAGGGTGCCAAGAGCAATCATTAGTGAGGGAGTTCTCACTTTTGCAATCAATAGATGAAGTCTTTACTTAAGCAATATGGTGTGTCCCATCACATTACAACTCTGCATCACCCTCAAACAAGTGATCAAGTTGAGGTGTCTAATAGAGAATTGATGCACATTCTAGAATCCATTGTGAATCAAAGAAGGAAGAATTAGGTTAAAAGGCTAGACGATGCATTATGGGCATATAGAATTGTATTTAAAATACCCATAGGATTGTCCCCCTATAGATTGGTTTTCGACAAGGCATATTATCTCCCTATAGAATTAGTAGATAAAGCATATTAGCCCATAAATTTTTTAAAATTTTGATATACACAAAGTGGGAGAGAAACAAGTGATGCAACTAAATGAACTGGATGAATTTCATTTCCATGCCTATTAAAGTGCTAGGTTATACAAGGAGTGAACAAAAAGGTGGCATGACCGCCCAATTCTACCTTAAAACTTCAAAGTAGGAGACAAGGTGTTGCTATACAATTTTTAGTTGAAATGCTTCCAAGGTAAGTTAACATCTCGTTGGTCATGTCCATTAAATCTTTGATGTTTTTTTACCGTGGTATAGTAGAACTAAAAGTAGGGGATCTAACATTCAAGGAAAATGGTCATAGACTCAAGCAATATTTTGGATATGAGATTCATGCCATATATGCGTGGACTTTACATACCCCCAAGTGCTAGTTCATAGAAGTCTAGCTACAACATCAAATGTTGCACTTCTCAAGAGGCAACTTGAGTTTTTATCCATTTTGTTAGCTTAGTGTTTTTTCGTTTAGTATTTTGAAGTTTTTTAGCTTGAATTTGCATTTTGGTGAGTCATTTGTGCAAAAATAGCAATTTATTCAATCTTTTTATGCATGAACATGATTGTAGGCAAACTGTAATCACAAAGACACATCCCATAACCACAGATTCATTAGCTGCATCTATTGAATCAGTTGATAGTGCGCTAGAAATTATTGCTGTTCTTACTGTCGATTGCAATACTTACATATATGGCTACAGAAGGAAAAAAAGACACGGATGCATAAATAATCACAGGCCATGCTGCTTAACTTTGCTACTAGGCATCGGGGTCACAAATTAACTAGTTGCCCTCACAATAGCAACATCTGCAAGTGTAAGGACAACCACATAACACTCTGCCCTTATCTACTTTTAGGAGTTGCGAGCTTTGTGTATCTTACCGCAGTTATAAAAGCATATGTCGCACACACAAGAGTTAGTTCAAGAACACTGCCCAATCCTATAGGTCCATTTCGCTCTCGCTCTCGCCTAATTGCAACTCATATTCACAAGGTATGAACTCGCAACCACAAGAGACACCCGAGCGGCACTAAGGTCTTTTCAATTTAAGTTAGGGTGTGATTTTTCTTTCATCCCCAAACACATATTTCACTCTTGCCCTTATGGAAAACCCTTCCACTGTTGCTGCTCATGCATACACACTCTTTCAACCACATCTCTCACACTTGCACCAAATGCACTTGCACACGCACACACATCACCACCTTAGAGAAAGCCTTCTCAAGGTTTCTTCCTCATAATTTCTCCACCAACAATAAAGATGTCAGGTACCTCTAAGAGAAACAAGAATGTCTGAGCCACTAGCTCCTCTCAAGCACCACCAACCTCACCAATGGCAGAGTATGACACTACCCATTTCATGTCTGACTATGCTTAAGATCACTACAGGCATGATATAATTCATAGGAAGGTGGTGCCAGAGCAATGATTTACCTAGGCCAATAACATTAATTTAGCATTTACATTATTAGCGGCCCAACGAGGATGGGAGACCACCATTGTACACCTAATGACTTGGGCATCAAAGGAGTTGTTGAGGGAGTTTTATGCTAATGTGCTGGACTGGATGAACAACTTGGTTACCATTCGAGGTGTGTCCATTTCTTTTAGCCCTAATGATATTAACCGCGTGTTTCAATTACACACAATCGATATAAATATACTTGAGCACCATGTAAGAACTATAGATTTTAAGGGAGGGTTGGTACAAGAATTGTGCCTTAATGCTATCTAATGGGATGATGACAGGGACTTCAAATTCTACTATAACAGCCTGCCATAACTAGTGAGAGTGTGGTAGCTATGTACATGTAGTAGAATGCAACCCAACCAACACCACACCACCATCAGCATTAATCAATTTATCATCCCGCTATGCAATCTTCATAGGTATCCCTTTGGACTAGCGCCATTTGGTTTTTGATAATATTGTACGTGTCGTAGAGAAAAGGAGGGCAGCCATAACACACACCTATGTGATCATTGAGTTGTGCCGTAAGGCTGGAATGGACTTAGGGGATTTTTAAATGGATTTTAGGCCTAGAAGGCCCATTAACCCACCAAAGGTTTGGAGTCCAAGGAAGGCAAGGTGGGGAAGCCTAAGTACCACAATGGTAGCACAAAGGGAGGCCATTACCCAAGGTAAAAGATAGGGATGCCCGTATGGATAGATTAGAGGGTAACATGGAGTAGCTAGGCCAGCATGTAGACTATGGATTTAATTGTGTGAAGTAAGCTATGATGGATTTTCGGGCTTAGACGGTGGCCTATTTTTAGTAAGCATTCCCTAATGTACCTTTTATGCCCTACCAATCGATACTACCTACTCAAGACTTTCACTACCAACACCATCAACCACAGCAGCTTGTAGAGAAGCCTTATGCTGGCTTCTATCTATCAGACCCTAACTATCATCACCAATTAGGCCCAAAAAACTTTCCACTAGAGGAGTGATGTGCTAGAGCCTTCCCCAAGTTTGTGAGGTCGTATTATTCTGTCTCTTTATTTTTGAGCTTTCAATAGTTGTAGTTACATTGAGGACACTGCAATATCTTAAGTGAAGGGAGACCATGATTTGTAAAAGGGTTTTCAATCTTTATTCATTGATGTTATGTAATCATGGGAGGTAACCTTTAAACTCATGATTGACTCTAATGATGCACTTAGTTTGTTTCTTATGTGCTTATACTTTTAGCATTACTTAGGTTTTATGTTTTGTCTCTTCTATTTTGTAGTTGAATTTGAAGAAAGCATGAGAGCATGTTAATTGGTGATTTTAGCAACAGTGAAAGGTACAGTTTCATGGCCATTGGACTTAATTTAAGATGAAAGCTAGTGTTGACTTATGAATTACTAATTGGTCTAGTTGTTCCTTAATTAGTCTTGGATATAACACTCTCTAGGCTAATTTGTTGGAAAGTGAGCCTCTGTAAGTTGGAGTGACTTAGTAACTGGAATTGTGAAAAAACCCCATTCATTCTCATTTAAAATAGTCACTTAACTATGAGTATACAAAGCATTTCAAGTATTGTTGTACTTTGAGTAACTGATGGTGTGTGGTGGCCCTTGTTCATCTTTGCATAAAAAAGTCCCCAACAACTTGAGAAAATTCACAAAAATGCACACAAAAAGGTGGAAAAGAATAAGTGTAGGGGAGAAAATAGAAGAATGAAAAAAAATTAAAAAAAAAAGGGAGAAAAGGGAAGAATCAAGTGAGGTGAATGTTGCCAATTACTACCCTACCTCCCTCACTCAACCCCGCCTAAGTCCTACTAATCTTGCTTCATTCATTATTTGAGTTTATGGGAAGATAGGTAAGTGAATTCATTGAGGTGAGCAATCCATGAACTAATTACCATTGCCAGATAATAGCATCGTCAAATGACTAAAGTGATTGTAGGATAAGGGTGGCTCACACACTTACATAGGGATTTGCATTGAAGATGGACAGTTTAAAGATGTTGTGTTCTTGAATGATTTTGAGAACTACTTGACTTCATTTTGATAAAATCTTCCCAAAATTAAGAAAGGTGGCCAACTCACATTTTAATGCTACCGTATCTTTAAATCTTATGCATTGTTGGAGGTTTGTTGTCTTATTGTTGAATGCTTGTTCGCTATGGACTAGCAACCCTCAAGTGTAGGCTGTGATAATACTCGGATTTGTAGTGATTTTAATCTCTCATTTGAGTGATTTTGTACTTATTTGAGGTCTTAAAATATTAAAATTTCATGTGAAAGTGTTTCAAAGTTACAAGCTTGTGTTATAATGCATTTTCATGAAATTCGAGTGAAAAATAGAATTTCTTGGATTTAATAATTACAAAACTCATTCTACTAGTAGGATCAGCAATCACAAAAGAGGATATCGTGCTTGCAAATGAGACAATTGCGCCAGTGAAATGGAAGCAACAAAGGACTTGGTGCTGGCAAAAGACAGAACTGTGACCGTGAAAAAGAGCATTGCAGCTGCAAATCTGACGGTTGTGCATTCTAAAGATGTTCATTTTTGAGAATTGCAAAAGCAAGACCAAGATTCGTGGTAGCAAATAACGAAGAGAACCGTATAGCATGCTGGATGAAAGCTACTACCGAAGTTTGCAAGGGTGGAAACAGATAGCGTGGCTACATAAGCAATGTTCATGTCAATGGCTTGCAAGTAATTATTGTGCTCGAGTTTGTAGTGGCAAAATTTTAGCTCGCAACTATGGAAATAATTCTTGCAGTCTTGAGACCTGCAATGAGTCAATGCTAAATAATTTTTGGAAGCATATTTTTGTACTTATTTTCCACACCCTAGCCATCTACTTAAAAAAGAAACACGAAAAATAGCCTTTAAGGAGTTCTTGGAGAGTTCTATATTATCTTGAAGACAAGGAAACACATTTGAGAGGCAAGAAGAAGGGATTCATCTTAGTTTTGAAAACTTCATCCAACGTGCATCAATTCAAGACTTTAGAATAAACTTTCTTCCATCTTTTTCTTTAGAGGGTGTTTGGCTAAGCTTATTTTATTATAACTTATAAAATCATGTAATTTATAAGATATTTTAAAACTTGTAAGTTCATAGTCTTATTTTAAAAATAAGTATCTAAAGTGTTTAGTAAATCAACTTATAAGATTTTATTAAAATTTATAATTGTAATTTATTATAATTCTTTTGATGTAATAATAATGAAAATAAATTAAATACTATTAATAAAATGTAATCTAAGGATATTTATGTTATTTTTAAAACATAAAACGAAATAGTATATAAGATATTCAAAAATAAGTTAACAATATCTAATTTATTTTTAAAAAGCTTATAAGTTTCAAACATTTTATTTTTACAGTTTATAAGCTCTTTTATAAATAAAATTTATAAGAAATTTTGAGCGACTTATAGGCTCGCCCGAACACCCTCTTAGTTTAGATTTGTAGATGGTAAAATTTAGTATGGCTTTGTTGAACAATATTATGATTTTACTAAATTTTATTTTAGGACCTTGTGTTTGTGTTTGAGATTTAATGAATAAATGAATTTTGATTAGCTTTTATTGTTTATGTTATTTGCAATTTTAATTTTAATACTGTTAAAGGCATGGCTACTCTTTAATTAATATGTGACCATGTGAAAAATAATAAAAGTAAAACTTGCTTGTTAAACCAATAATTGCAAACATTAATTTTGTGATATTAATTTAAGCAAAACCATTTAATCACAAAATCAAATCTCAATTTAATTAAATTGTGTGAACATATCTAATTAAAAATTAAAACTTTAAGAGAGTTCAAAAAAATATTGTGAAGACAATAGAATTAATAATTCCTTTCAAGACAATTAAATTAATTATTAACACAGTTCACCGTTCAATGACAATCAATATTGTACAAGAAACTAGACCTTTTTATAACTAAAACTCATCATTAAATTTGTTGTTACTTTATCTTTGAGGCTTTAGATTAACTTTTCTTTTATTATTTCTATTCCCATTCAATTGTGACAAACTAACTAATATATATTCAGTCACGTCAATAAACATACACCTAATACTACATTTTTATTGTTTACTACATGGATGTGAGACAACATAAATTCAGTGTGTAAATAAATAAACCTAGGTAAATTATCCGATCCAAACCCAAAAAAATAAGGTCTTAAGTAAACCTTGAACTGTCCCTTAAAGGACACCCTAACAGTTCATATCTCCACTGCCCATATTTGAAGTTCTAAATTCAAGCTCTTGGGTGCGCGAGATATTTGTCTATTATTCCCAAAAAAAAAAAAATTAAAATAAAATAAAATCTTAGACCTAAAACACCTACCCGCTGAGTACGCATTGTGTTTCTGGATCTATATGGCATATTAAATCCATTTTGGGGCAGAACCTAAATTTGGAAAGTATCCACTCTAATTAATCTGTAAGAAGCTTACAAATGAACGCATCAACATCAATGACACAAGAACAAGAATAATACAAATTGCACCTTCGGAAATGCTAACAATGAGCATAATCCATGAATCCACAGGAGGAAACGAGGGCCTAACGGAGACTAAGCTACAGAACCTCTGCCTAGGATGGGAAACCAAAGCCCTTCCCGTAATCCTCTATTAGCTTTTGGTGCCAACCTGAGGTGTCAACTGAAACCCCACGAACAAATTGCAGGAATTGCGAGGTTAATTGGGGAGCATTTTTGTGGAGCTTGGCCAACCCATGTCAGAATACATTAGCATATTTAGTACAGGCTGCCCAGCAATGGCGAAAGGTCCTGAACCACGATCAAGAGGACTACCACCATCCTCTTCAGCCGACTCACTTGAAGCACCTGGGGAAGGAGGGCTGGCCCCAATCGCTGGAGCGCCAAAATTCAGAATATTTGAAGGAGAAGAAAAGGACCCAGTATTTAACTTTTTGCCTTCTGCAATGAAGCTTCCTACCACAATCTAGAAAACGAAAACTAGCACTTAGATGACGCCCTCCTACAGAGAAACAGAGAAACGAGTGCGCACACACCAGAGACAAACAGGATGGATGCATGGTAGAAGAGTACCAGAACAGGAGATGCTGCTTTAAGCATTCCTGCAACTCCACCACCCAATACTCTACCATCAGACCCAGCCAACGACACACTCAGACTACCAGTTTGACTGCAGCTACCATTACTCCCTGAGAGCAGGAAGGAACCTGACAAAGAGATGATCTCAAACCCGCCCTGCAAATTGATGAAGGCAAAGTTATGGATACGTTGAGGTTATGGGCAGTGCTGAAGGTTTTAGTAATTTATGCTGTAAAGTAAGATTAGAATAATATACATACATACATATATATATATATATATACAATTAACAGTTGTTTGCACACTTGTGAGGCTTATTGACTAGGAATAAAAAAATTCAACCTCAATGGCTGACATGCAACTAAGAACGCCTTAAAGAATCTAGGGACCAAGGTTCATGGATAACTAATTTAAAGCGAAGTAAGCCATTGCGAACAGTTTTGTTGTTCATTATGAATCTCATCCTTTCCAAATTGATGGAATAGAATTTCCCTTCCACATTCACTGAAAGAGTTTATTAGCTCCATTTGCATGAGCAAGACACCACTAAATAAGCAAATTAAACTAACACATCCATGTTAGTCACTGTTTTTTTTTTTCCTTATGAATTTCTGTGCACATTCAAAAAATTAGATAAGAAAATATTTGTACAGGCAAAAGGTAACACTCATTGCTGTAACAGCTAATGGCCATCAGGCATGGCATTCAACCTCACCTAAAAACAAGGAAAATGTTCAAAGGATAATCCTTGAGAATAATGTCTAACCATGCTCAAAAAACATAATATTGATAAGTTTCAGCCCTGGATTTTAGTTAGGAAAACTCCGAAAAAAAATTCCACTGAAAGAATAAGGAGGAAATTGTTGATTCAATTAGGAGATACATAAAGTATCAGTTAATGATGTTTAGTTTGGCATGCTTTTACTATCTCAATCACATGTCAGTTTAAACAGTTTAAGTTCAATGTAATGCATATTAAGCACATAATCCAATTATTACAGAAAGTTATGCGGATGATTTGGCAATCACTGTATCGTTGAAGTAAACAGAAGAACCTATTTTCACAGAAAAAGCTTAGCCTTTTCCCAATTGAAGGGAGGTAGTAAACAAATGCATCAAACTAATGCTTTAAGGTCCTTATATATGATAATCTCACTATATATAGAACATCAACATTAAACCTTGCCAGGATGCAATTGGACCAAAGACCATAATGATGTTACAAAGGTGAGAACTATCCCTCAGGTCTGAAGAGATGAGAGATATTGCTCAATCCAATATATAATGATAAGTTGATGAACATACATAGTGACATTTTCTTGGTTGGGCTGTTGGGTAAATTATATATCTCTAGAAAATATACTTGGTATTGATTTCTAGGATGACATAAATGACAGTCAAGGATGATGGAATAGGATAAGAACCAGGAAAGGGAAAAAGACAAGAAATGGATCAAGAATCCTAACAACTCGAAAATTTCTCCAGCAAGGCCACAACCAATTCTCGTTGTAATCAAATACAACTTGACCAAGGACAATTTTCTGATAATAAGTATGTTGATCATTACAATGATAGGTTTTGTGCAGCGACAAGTGCTCCATCATGCATTTACAATCAAACCATACAGCATGTAATCATGACAAATTTACACAAACTGAATCACTGGGCAATGAGTCAACAACCCACTGCAGGAAACCCTGCTAACTTGCTTAACAACGGCATTGCTCTGTCAAAAACAGTATTTTAAAAGGTGAGCTATTTGGGCATCTTGTGCCTCCCACGAACTTTCCTATTACCAACAGAACAAAAATGGAGATCAAGAAAGCACTAAGAATATGAAAGACACTGCACATACCTAGGAACCATAAGACTACTAAAGATATTTTCAGAAAAATAACATGTTTTATAGAATTTGTACCTTAAAATACAAAAAAAGAACCCTGCAATTGCAACACATCTCTAGGCCATTAAGCCCAGAAAACTGGGGGCATAAATGCATGAGCATATTCCCTAAGTGCACCTTGAAAAGATACAATCACCTACCCCTGTGCCATGACACTCCCTCGCCCCACCCCCCACCCACCCTCTTTTCCTTATGGCAGTCCATGCTAGTGCATCCTTCAAAACCTGGAAACAAGCTCTTAGGTGCAAAACATCTTTAATCTTATGGTTTTCATCAATGTTGTAAAAGTGCACCATGACATGAGGCGCTTAAGATGCAGGCTTATTGCCATTGTGCCATAAGGTAAGGAACGTATGAAAGGCACCCTTATTTTTCTATTTTCATGTAGAACGAAAACAAGAACCAACAAAAATAGAAAATCCTTAAGTGTCTTTGTTCGGTTGTCCACTTTGCTGTGGTGATAACTTTCCTTTTTTCTACTTGATCATTTTTCATATTTCTTTCACTCTTTTCTGTTTTACATTTTCTCTGTTGTTCTTTCTTTTCTTTATTTATTTTTCTATTTTGGTTACGTCTCTTTCTTCTATATTCTGTTGATATTGCTTAGTTTCAAAATTCCAGAAAGATAATTATTTTTTATATTTATGGTATAATTTTCTGAAATTATATTTTAGATTATCTGTTGAATACTAAAACTTCAGTTGAAACACAAAATTTACAGAGTCAATTCAGAGTAAAATGATTCGATGATCATCTGGTTTTTAGTATAAATGTTATATTTATTTAAGTAATTTTAATCCTGTTTCAATAGAAAGTGCACAGTGCCATGCACACGGTGCAAGGATCCAGAAAAGTAAATATCATTGGAAAAATAAGAATGATGCACGCTACATTCATGATAAATTTACAGTCATAACCAACAATTAAATGAATCCATAACATCATAGTATTTCCAGTTTCGGGGCATTTTACTAAATTTCTAGGAATTCTATACAATGCAGAAAACTTGTTTTGGAGTGAAATGACATTTCAATGTTATTCTGATTAGTTCCACAGATAGTTAACCTGGTATCATGTAAAATTTTGGACTCCCAGGCTAAGATTTTCAGTAATCAATGTAATCCCAAAACAGATGGAGGCTTTACACATAACTGAGAGATGTTAATAGATTAGCAACAGGAAAAGTTTGCCAAACTGTGAGATGCCCCCCGCCCTCCCTGTCTCTCTCTCACACACACAAACATGTTGGGACCAATCCCTGCCTCCAGAGCAATAGATTTTGGATGATCAGTTAGGCCTAGTCAGCTTTAAATTTTATAAGAATATTAAAAAGTGCCTTCTATAAAAAGGAATATCATCATAACTTCCTAAATATAAGAAACTTAGTGCTATTAACAAGGCAATATGTACTTACATATTTATTTGTGAAATATTTTAATTTTTAAGAAAAATTAAAATATTAATGTTGCTTATATATATATATGAAAAAAAATACTACTGTTTATAGACATGTAATTTACCTGTGTAAATAAGCCTGTTTGTCTGCATATATAAGAATTTGCATCACATAAATCCACAAAGAGTAAATTTAAAAAATGTATTTACAAAAAAGAAGGGTTGATTCAGGTCTGGTATAGGTCCAAAAATTAAAACCTAAAAACTTTTATAATTCCAAAACCTACCCCACATAGGGTGGACCTGGATCAGATCCAGGTTCAATGCAGACACATTACCCCCCATGTTGAAGCTTTTATTTCCCTGAATCAATTCTAATCTGTACTTGCAAAATGCAACTCATACGTATGAGAGTGCACCAAAAATAATAGTGTACGTTCACTACTGCCCTTTCACAATTACTGAAACACAATATTTTCCAACAGATAGATAAAGCCAAAGGGAACTAGACTGACTTCATGGATGAGCTCCACATTTAGCACTAACAAAACAATATCAAAACCACATTCCATGCTGGTTTTCTGATGCTAAACCATAACATATTCACAATGATCTTCCTTTTTTTACTAACATTCAACGTGTAATTGCAACATGAGAGTCATAATCACAAGAAGTTCCATTACAATTTCAGAAGCATGCTTGACGGTTGAAACAAAAGGATGTGAGTCTAGTGATCTAAAGGCAACACTTGCAAAACCCAACTTTTGACGAATTTCATACCACTGAAAATGAAAACAATGCAACAGAAAACAATTTGAAATAAAGGATCGCATGTTAAAGAATTCAAAAACCATTAAATGAGAAGAACTTCCTCAATCTGAGGGCTAAGCCAAACTAAATCCTCAATAAAAGCAACAGCATTGGTTGAATTTTAATTCCAAATGAATTTTATGTCAGATAATAGAAGGGTTAATTTCCCATCTTTCCCCAGATGCTCAAAACAGAGAAGATGGGTATATGCTTTCAAGAAACTTTATGGTTTCCAGTTTGAAGCTTCAGTGTTGTCAAATTGTTTTTTCAACACCTGAATACTCTGCACAGCAATAAGAAGGTTCTGAATGTATCACACTTAAGCCAAACATCTAGGGCAAGCTTATTCAAGATACATAATCAATGAAAATAATTTTCAACAACAAATAGTTCTAGTGCAGGAATAATTTGGAAATTTCTTTACTTTCTAGAAATTTCCCTGGTTTGCTTTTGGGAGTTTCAGAATATGTTTGATGAAATTACATTTTACCATAACTGCTTTTATGATTGAATTCCTGCTTTATTTAATTTTCCTTCTCTTAATAGTGTGGCAGAACCCACAACAGATTGCATTTTGCTTTTTCTGGTTACTTCAAATTTCAAATCTTCAGCAATCCAGAATCACATATGAAATAAACTACATAAGGGTTGTTTAATACCATTAAGATGAACAATACCATTAGAGTTCAAACTTCAGATTGTTAATGACAAAGAAATGGCACAGCAGGCAGAAAAACTGTCCTTCCCTTAGAATGCTTTAGTGAATTCACATGGAAAGATTACAAATTCTTAAAGCAACCAACTAAATCAATAGAAAGAGTGTTCAAGCTTTAAGATATGAAAAGCATTCCACTAGAACAAGAACGTCTCTAAATAAAAGCACTAAAGATGTAAGATATTTCACCACTAAAAAGTAGCAGATTCTGAGCAACAAAAGTAAGAAAAGTTAAAATAAGACTCATGCTTTACCACATCCAATAACGATAATGAATTGAGTAACATCAAATCTAGCATTAAGTAATTCTCACAATTTTCATATAAACCAGTACTCCAAATTCTCATTTTAGAGAGCTAAAACTTGTTCCAAATCTTCCTTACAGTCAAATTGTCACCCGTAGGCACGTTCAAAACACTAGTGCTTGAAGGTTCACATGTGTTTCAAGTGTGGGAATTGAGTAAAAGCAGTGTGATAATGTGTAGAAACCGTAAGAGCACATATAGGTGTAACGTGCAATAATTGAAAACATGTCTAAAGGTTCCAAAGATTGTAAATAAATATGGAATGGGTTTTCCATGATTTTCAATCCATCAAAACATGCCCAAAGACCATAAAAACAAGTGTACAAAGGAGTTTTGAGAATTAGATTAAAGTAGAAAATGAAAATTCGATCAAATAATGTTTTGTACGAAAACTAATGCACTGTCATGGTTGCTGTCATGTTCATGGGACAAAGTGGTGCAGTCACAGGAAGGCTGGGCGCAACCACGTACCTGGGCGCGGGGAATTACATAACACCCCACAACTTCAAGTGCGGTCACGAACCTTGGAGTCGCAATCGCAGAGTGGCACATCGTGGTCGCGAGAAGAATAGCAGAAATTCCAATATGTTTCACGATTGAATATCGCAAACACGGACCCTAAAGTTGTAGACCTAGATGTCACAATCACAGAACAACATAGCAACTTACATGTTTAGGTGAATTTAATCCAAGTTCTCCATTTTTGAACCAAATTAGGCTTAAAACTACTTTATAAGGAATAATAGAATAAGAGGAACAATAATTGAAAGGATTTAAGCAAATACAAAAGCATAGGACACGCGTTAAACATTAACAGGCATGAATCAATAGATGAATCAAGTACTGAATAAGAATCGTACATATGATTGAATAGGTGACTGAGAGGCAGTAAGCGAAGAACCAGATATTCAACTAAGCTAAATAATGAGTAAGTGGTAACACTTTACCAATTTTTAGCTGCTTTCTAAATTTGTCTTGCTTTTATAACTAAATGCTTGATGCACTTTGAAAACTAAGTTTCTAAATGTTTTCCAACTACAAAACGTGGAATTTTTGTGCTTATTGCAAATGTTAAAATTTTACCTTAAAAACCTAGAGGTGAGTCATTTAAAATTGAATATTTTTGAACTGTTTATCTAGAAATCGAATACCCATAATAAGACAATGTAATAGCCACTCATGTGATTGCCAATGCGCATAAGGAACAAGTTCCACCCTAACCAGTAATAGATTGGGATCTGCCTTATTAGGGTAAAGATGGAAACCGGCAGTTGGTAAAGTTAATACTTGACCCTACCAACAGGTAACAATAGATTGGGATACCTCTCAAGCGAGATTGAAGCCCTAAGGTTATGGCAGCAAAGTCGAATTAAATGTACCCGTCTTTAGTTAGGAGAGCATAGACTGAGACCCTAATTAGTGGATAGCATCCACAATGTACATTACTATGAGTTAGTTAAGAAACGAGGACAAATGATACATGAGAATAATGAAATGAAACAAATAAGTAAGCAATGTGATCGCTTTTCAATGTTATACCTTTTCGAAGGCAATTCTTTCCTTTACAACTGTGTATACTTGAAATCGTTATTTTTTTACTCACATCCACTTTTGAAAACTGAACAAGTGTAATCATTTACTGGGCGATTCATCGCTCACCACCACTAATTGACATTTTGTAGAGGAGGCAAATGACCAAGGACAAACCTGAGCATGATAGAGCAAGAAGAGGATCTTACACTTTTCATAGCCTTGAGCTCACTAATATTGTGTTCTAAAGACTATTGAGATGTCATAAATAAGTTCTTTAAATTTAGGTGCGTACTAGAGACCAATGCATTATGGAAATTTTATAGTTGTTATAAATGGTTGTTAAACTTCATTGTTAGTTTAGTCTTACTCTATTATATGTTTGACTTTAGTATTTGTTGATATGGTTTACAAATACTATCATGTCATAGTTTTAATTTCGGAACGTGACCAAAATAGCATCACAGCTTAGGTTTGATAACAAGAACCTAGAGCGTATAACTTAGACTAGACCCTAAGAATCACATCACAGGAGCCTAAGGAACAAGTAGCTCACACTTTGCACGCATATATGCCGTTTTAAGTTATATTTGTCGCAAAAATTTTTGATTTGACAGAGAAATGGATAGGGGTAACGGATTCGGAAAGCAACCACCCTAGGAAAGGAGTGATTTATCATCGAAAGACAAGGATTGCCTTATCACATCACTCTCGCAAATGGGCCACATTGCCACTAAGTTACAGAAGGCTAAGAGGCATATCATCACTATGCCAACTTGTAGGTATGAAATAGGAAGCTGAAGGAAGTTAATGCTAACTTACATTGACACAACAACATACTTAAGCGAAAATTAGACGAAGTGGAAGGGTAATACGCAAGATTAGCGTAGATACATAAGACCATTGACACCACGTATGAATGGCATATAGAAAAGCTCCAGGATGAGCAATATGAATTAGTGCTCTAGGCAAGCGAGCTCTCATTTTAAAATGATAAACTAAGAGCTATGATACACAAATTTTTAAAAGAAGAACCGGAAGAGAAACTGACGTGATCAAAGATCACATCGGAAATAACGGTGTAATCGAACCCGAATCTGAAAATCCCAGGGACACAAACCGAGCTAAGAACGCCGACCCAACGCGGTAAGATTGGATTAAACTCAATGGAAATGACTACAATCAGCACACCAAATACCGATTGATGCGTTACGAATCACAGGGACCAATCCGGAATGACTCGATTTGGGATAAAAATTCACGAGAAATTGAAAGACAATTTTAGGGAATTAAGAAGAAACCTGAATTAATTAAGAACTCTCTGTTTGCTGTTAATGATGGTACACTGTGAATTCATAGGTGCCAAAACCCTAACCTAGTTGGGCTTAGTGCTCCTATTGAGCTTATTTTGACTAGGCCCAGAATTAAAATAAATTAAGGAGAAATAACTAAATAAATTAAAGTAGTCCTCTTTGCTTCTTTGCCTCCAGGTCTTCTACCCAACTCAAAATATTTACCTTGCGCTCCTCCCTGGGTTCCTCGAATTTACATCGATGCGTGACATCTTCTCGAATTCCGTGCACCAAGGCATTGATGGCTTCTTTAAGTTTTTTTGCTCATGCCCTAGTTATCGGTCCAGCTGGAATTGCCAGCAGTTCTCCTTTATCATGCTGAACGTCCACGTCATTCCCCTCCTCTTGAGAAGGAATTGCCCTCAATTCAAAATCCAGGTCATCACCTGCATCAAATAAGCTTAGGTCAGAAACATTAAAAGTTGCACTGACTCCGAACTCACCCAGTAACTCTAGTTTGTAGGCGTTGTCGTTGAGTCTCTCCAAAACTCGAAACTGTCCATCCCCTCGTGGCATTAGTTTAGACTTCCGCTGCTTGGAAAACCTCTCCTTTCACATATGAACCCATACTCAATCCTTGAGTTCAAACACTACCCACTTTCTGCCTCTATTCGCCTGCTGGGCGTATTGCTGGTTCTAATTCTCAATGTTTTACCTAACATGCTCATGCATCCGCTTGATATACTCGGCTCACTTCCTGCCTTCTAAACTTAAATGCTCATTGCTAAGCAATGGCAACAAATTTAAAGGTGTTAGTGAATTAAAGCTATAGACAACTTCAAATGGAGACATGTTAATAGCAGAATGAACAGCTCGATTATAAGCAAATTCGACACGCTGTAAGCTTTCTTCCCAACTTTTAATATTTTTCTTGATAACACACAATAATGCAGTGAGTGTTCTATTAACAGCTTCAGTTTGTCCATCGGTTTGAGGGTGACAAGTTGCAGAAAATAGTAGTTTAGTTCCCAATTTAGCTCATAGTGTTTTCCAAATATAACTAAAAAATTTAATGTCACGATCGGACACTATAGTTTTGAGCACGTTATGTAGACGGACCACTTCTTTGAAAAACAAGTCAGCTATATGCGATGCGTCACTAATTTTATGGCATCTAATAAAGTGAGCCATCTTAGAAAATCTATTTACGACAACAAAGACGGCATCTCTACCATTTTTAGACCTAAGTAACCCCAAAACAAAGTTCATAGATATATCAGTCCAAGGAGTACTCGGGACAGGTAAAGAATGATACATACCATGGGGTTGGTTGAAGGACTTAGCTTCTTTATACCGTATGCATCTTTCTATGATCCTCTCTACGTCCCCTTTTAGTCCTGACCAATAGAAGTGTTCCTGTAAAATTAGCACAATTTTGGTGACACTGAAGTGTCCTATTAGCCATCTACAATGAGCTTTTCAAATAAGTAGTTCTCGTAGAAAGCATTGTGGAATACACAATTTATTAATATGGAATAGATAACCCTCATGCCTAAAATACTTGTCATAAGCGCATTTTTCAGTGAGCGCAAAAGCTTTACCGAAGTCAAGGTCATTTTGATAAAGTTCCTTAATGTGCTCAAACCCTAGTAATCTTGTGCCTAGCATGTTTAGTAAATTATACCTGCGGGATAATGCGTCAGCAACTATATTTTCCATACCCTTTTTGTACTTGATGACGTAAGGGAAGTTGTCAATGAACAACACCCATTTGGCATGCCGTTTGCTGAGCTTGCTCTGTCCCTTCAGATGCTTCAAGGATTCGTGGTCAGTGTGAATCACAAACTGCTTCGGCCTCAAGTAATGCTGTTATGTTTCCAAGGCCCGCACTAAGGAGTATAACTCCTTGTCATATGTAGGGTAATTCAGCGCAGCTCCATTAAGTTTCTCATTAAAGTATACAATGGGCTTCTTGTCTTGCATCAGGACTGCTCAAATACCTACACCATAACCATAAGCATCACAGGAGCATGTGTAAGTTTATTCTTTAGGGTGTCAAACACTCGTTGTTGAGCTTCTCCCCACTTGAGCTTTTCATTCTTTTTAATTATGGCAGTGAGTGGGGTAGCAATGGTGCTGAAATCCTACACAAATCGCCTGTAGAAGCCAGCTAACCCATAGAAGCTTCTCACTTCAAATACTGATGTCGGAGTTGGTCTTGTATGGCCTTCACTTTACTTTCATCCACCTGTATTCCCTATGCACTAACAAATCTAGGAAAACACAGTGGTCAATACAGAAAGTACATTTCTTAATATTAACATATGGCTTTTCTCGTCGTAAAACGTCAAGCACGTTGTGTATGTGCTCAACGTGCTCGACCATTGTGCAGCTATACACCAGTATGTCATCAAAATACACTACAACAAACTTACCAATGAATGCACGCATAACATGGTTCATTAGGCGCATAAATGTGCTAGGAGCATTAGTAAGTCCAAATGGCATTACAAACCATTCATATAATCCAAATTTTGTTTTAAAGGCTGTTTTTCATTCATCACCCTTACGCATTCTAATTTGATGGTATCCACTCTTAAGATCTATCTTAGAGAATATAGTAGCACCATGCAATTCGTTGAGTAAATCATCTAGACGAGATATGGGATTACGATACTTTACCATGATAGCATTAACAGCTCTACAATCTACGCACATACACCATTGTCCGTCTTTCTTGGACACCGTAGCACGGGAACAGCACACGGACTCATACTTTCGCGAACCCAACCTTTACTCATCAGCTCCTCCACTTGTCTCTGGATCTCTCGAGTTTTTTCAGGGTTGGTTCGGTAAGCTGACTTGTTGGGTATGGATGCCCTCGACACAAAGTCTATCCCTCGAACCGGCAGCAACTCACTAGGGACCTCTTCTGGAAACACATTAATGTATTCATGCAAAACAGACACTATAACAGAGGGGAGGAAGAACGTGACATCATCAGATACATAGCATAATTCCTTATACATCAACATTACAAAGGACCTCTCAGCACTCAATGCCAACCTTACATCCCTCATAGTTGCCATCATACACTCCTTGTTTCCTTTCCCCTCTCATCTTTCTTTTGTTCTCTCTCTCTTGATCCCTCCTTTCTTTTCTTCTTCCTTTCTACCTCTAACTCAAACTACCTCTGCATATACAACTGATCCTCGTATACTTGCTTCAGAGTTAAAGGAACTAATGTGACCTTCTTTCTATGGAATAAGAATGAATACCGGTTAGTCAATCCGTTATATATCACCTGTTGATCAAATTGCCATAGTCTACCAAGCAGGACGTGACAAGCCTGTATAGGCACTACGTCATATGTCACCTGATCCTCATATGACTCTATTTTGAAGTTCACCATCACTTGCTTCACCACTTTAACTTTGCCACTATTATTAAGTCACTGTAACTTGAACGGTCTAGGATGATCCTTCATTGGCAAGGCCAACCTCTCAACCAGCGTCATACTCGCCACATTCGTATAGCTCCCTCCATCTACTATCAAACTGCAAGTCTTTCCATTAATCAGATAGCGAGCATAAAATATATTCTCTCTTTGAGCCTCGTCTATCTTCTCCTTCACTTGAGTGCTCAACGCCCTCATTACCACTAAATTAATTCTCCCTTCTTCGCACAACCTTTCCTCATCGGATGGCACTTCCTTCAGTGGCGGCATTTCTTCACTGCTATCATGCTCTTCATCAGTCATAATATCTCCACTCTCTGACAGCAGCATAGTTCTTTTGTTTGGACACTGCGAAGTAATATGCCCTCTGCCTTGACATTTAAAACACAAGGTATCTCGATTTCGTGTGTTAGATGAGCCAGAAGGAACAGGAGTTATTACCTTAAGTGCCTCCACTTTAGACGTAGTTCTAGCCCGGGTGGCACTCGTTATAGGTGCTTTATCCTCTCTTCTAGGGAAGGGTCTACTAGCAGTATTAGGTTAGGATGTAAACCTACCCCTCCTCTTTAGCTGCCTCTCTACCTTGACCGCCTTTTACACCATCTCTTCTAACTCTACATAATGCTGCAACTCCATTACGTCAGCTATATCCCAGTGCAATCCACTCAGAAAACGTGCCATAGTGGTCTCCCTATCTTCCACAATACCTGCTCGGATCATAGCTATCTTGAGCTCCTTATAATAGTCTTCCACACTCCGAGTTCCCTATGTTAATGTTTGCAGTCGCTAATACAAGTCTCGATGGTAACGGCTCGGCACAAATCTCTTCCTCAGGACTGCCTTCAACTCTGTCCAAAAACACACTAGCCCCTCTCCAGTTCTCCTCCTGCTAGTGCACAACTGATCCCACCATATAATCACATAATCTGTGAACTCCACTACAGCCAACTTAACCTTTTTAGCTCTCTGAATAGCAATGACAGTCAAAAATTAATTCTATCTTTCTTTTTCACTCGAGGTAGGCATCAGGATCAAATCGCCCCTGAAAGGACGGTAGCTGTAACTTCAGCCCCTTAGGTACCTTGCCTTCCACACTGTCCCTCCGTCGATGTCTCCTAGGCTCGTCGTCATATGCATACCAATCCTCGTCCTCGTTCGACCCATATTCCTCCTTATAATCATGTCAATCATGCCTCAATGACCTGACATGATACCCACGCCTGTCTCTAGTCTAAACTCGGTGGCACGGGGTTGCCTCTACGTCCAGGTGGCCGAGACAGTGAACCGTCTCTTTCTAGAGTTGCAACTTGGGACGCTTCTACACACCTTAACCGGTCTTGTATATCTGTCATCCTGTCCTGCATACCCTCCATACTCCTGGTAAGCTTTCTCAATTCACCATTCAGAGACTCAAATGAGAATTTAGTCTCATTAGGGCTATTGCCCTGTCCTGAATATTGACTGGCCATCACGATATCTAGAGTACAAGGAAACAATAATAACATATAACGGTTAGTAATAAAAGTCCTCACCAATCTCGCTACTCTCACTTCTCTCAGGTGAAGACTCTCTGATACTCGTTTCTTTCCTCCACTCGTGTATTACACACACTCAATTTAACCCTCACAAATTTCAATTTCTCGTGCCCTTCTCGTGTGATTCCAAAATGGTCTCAAAAATTCAAGCAACGTAATAAATATAAGCACTTAATAGGATGGATATGGTCTACAATAAAAAAAGATGAAATAAGCAAGTATCTCAATCTACAATATCCCCAAATACAACTCCTATAAAGATCAAAATTAAATGAACAAAATAAACTCCTCCCTTTTCTCTTTTTTTTTTGGCCTCATTTTTTAAAAAAAAAAATTAGCAACCAAACAGGCCCTTACGCTGAAACAGAAATTCTGCAACCAAACAAGCCCTTAAGTTGAAACAGAAACTGTAACCAAACACGGCCTTACCACGTCAGCGTGAACGGCCCGGCCCGGCCCAACCCAGTAGCAGCTCCTGGTCCAACCCAATCTCCTCGGTCCAAAGTACGTCTTTGACCCAGCGGCAATCTGGCCCAAAGCAGTTTCAGCCTAATCAACTCAGGCCTAATTGAAAATTTTTATTTTATTTATTTATTTATTTTTTGCTCAAGCCTGGCCCAGATCCTACCCCCAGCCCAACTCGAATTTCGTCCCAACTCTTTCCTTGGCCCACAGATTTTTGTTTTTGTTTTTTTTTTTTTTTGTATTCGCAGGTGGTGGCGGCGGCTATGCGGCTGGGGGGCAGTTTTGGTTACGGTGGTGGCAGTTTGGGCACGACAACAAAGGGGGAACACTCCCCAAAGTCACACAGCCGTTATTTGGCAATGGCTGGGTGAATCGCGCGGCGGTCCGGCGAGAAGAAGGTGCGACGGTGTCGAAGGCTTTTTGGTTGGAATTTCTCCCGATTCCAGCGGCGTCGACTTTAATTGGCTGAAGAAGTGTACTAGGCTTCGGGCGGCGATACCGGGGTGTTTGGATTCCAACCTGAGATCGGCTAGAGGCGGCTGATTGCGGAGACAATTTTCGGTCGGTGCGGCGGCGACGTAGATTTCCTCCTTTTTTTTTTAATTTTTATTTTGACTTTTTTTTTGAAACTTCAGATCGTTTATCGAATTAGAATTCGACACAGGCTTGCTCTGATACCAAACTAACGTGATTAAAGATCGCGTCAGAAATAACAGTGTAATCGAACTCGAATCCGAAAATCCCAAAAACGCGAACTGAGCGAAGAACGCCGACCCAACGTAGTAGGATTGGATTGAACTCAACGGAAATGACCACAATCAGCACACCGAATACCGATTGATATGTTACGAATTACTCGGACCAATCCGAAATGACTCGATTTTGGATAGAAATTCACGAGAAATTAAAAGGCACAATTTCAGGGAATTAAGAAGAAATCTGAATTAATTAAGAACTCTCTATCTGCTGCTAATGATAGTACACAGTGAATTTATAGACGCCAAAACCCTAACCTAGTTAGGCTTAGTGCTCCTATTTGGCTTATTTCTACTAGGCTCAGAATTAAAAAAAAATTAAAGAGAAATAACTAAATAAATTAAAGTAATCGTCTTTGCTCCTTTGCTTCCAAGTCTTCTACTAAACTCAAAATATTTACCCTACACTCCTCCCTAGATTCCTCGAATTTACACTCACACGTGACATCTTCTCGAATTTCGTGCACCAAGCCGTTGATGGCTTCTTTAAGTTTTTTTCCCCATACCTTGGTTATCGATCCAACTGGAATTGCCAGCGGTTCCACTTTATCATACTGGACGTCCACATCAGAAACCTAACGAAGATCCCTAAGAAGCACCAAAGTTGGTATTGGAACCAAAATCGAAACCGAAAGAGATAGTGATATAAAATTTGATTGTAGAGGTATAAAATGAATCAAGCTAACTTAACAAAAGACCAAATCAAGCTTGAATAATTACAAACTCAACTCAACTCAACTCAAATTCTTTGTGAGCTAAGCTTGAGCTCAATTAATCCTACAATAGATCATGAGCTTTTTTATCTTCAAATATTTTTGTAGCTTTTTATTTTTTTAAATATTTTTTATTTTTATTAATCAAATATCTTATCTATTGAAATATTTTTAGAATAATCAATTGAACATGATAAATAAAGTATAACATATTAATTTATATTTATGCTTTTTATTTTCAAATTATATAATAGTAATAATGGAATGTTATATGAGTATCATGGGAAATATATACAAAAATAAGTCCTCTCAATCCATGTTTTGCAACTCTCTTATTTTTACAAATAATTGTTTAGTGTAAATAAGTGCATCTTCATATGCTTTTATGACTATCTTTGTACATCTTATAATCATGTTCTTCAATCATGCTTAGAAAGGTTTGATTCAACACCACTATCAGACACATCTTACAAATCATCCAAACTAATTTCCATCCCCCATTCATTACCCCTTCTCACTATCAAAAGCTATCTTCCCAAAACCAAACTTCTAGAAAACTTAGAAGAACTCAAAACAAAGCATTAGCCAAGGCTTTGTCAACCAAATAAGGGTTAGTTCCAATAAACTACTCAAGGTCCACTTATTGTAGCCTGCATGAGTGTCTAAATCATAATTGAAGGCATGCCACCATAAAACTAAGTAGACAAAGATCTTTCCAACTAAGACTTTTGTAGAGTCTAAGAAAATTTATCCAGTAAATTTCTAATATAAAAATGGCATAAAAAATTCAAATATAATTTCAAACATAAAACAATCACAGATAACTAGTTCCATGTAAACATTCATTTATTTATAATTCATGTGAAATGGAAGGTGCAAATGCAAACATTATCTTAGCACATCTAGTATATATCTAGATGATACAAGAACAGTGTTGATGTTTGATCAATAAATCTAAAATAACGCATACTAGAGATTGCTTAGCTGCACACACCTCATATGTCACTGCACCACTGATCATTGCTGGTTGGCGAAGGGCAACATTACCAATGGCACCATTAGCAGATGGAATGCAAACAGTGCACGGTCCTTGCCGTGAGAAAGCCATAATTTTCAAAGCTATGTCCTACGAAAGATGAGACAAGCAAAAATTAGTTACAGATAAAGATTATTAGCCTCATGTTAAGCTGGTCTAGATTGCTTTTATCAAGTTTTACAGGAACCCAAATTTACTAGGACCACTAAAAATCGACTAAATTCAGATTGAAGCTAGTACAGTTCAGTTTTAATTCAATTTTTAAAGAAACACTTATACATTAATTTAATTCAGATGGCTGTGAACAAGGTAGAATTGGCTAGAAAAGGTTCAAACTCACCCCAAGTTACATTATATATTTATCTTCAAGCCTAAAGCACCCATCTATAATACTTGAACACAAGGAATTAAAAAAAAGTTAATAGTATAGATTAACAGGCCTATAGATTATTCATATTTCTCAAGTTTGGAACTAATTCATCATATGTAGCTTAAGTGTGCGTCCATCTAGCTTGAAATGTCTGATTAATTATTTCATCAAAGGATATTCTTGCCCATTGAGAACCATGAATTGAGTAGGCAAGGAGTTCTCCATGATTTTTGAAATAGAAAACTTCGGACTTTCAGGAAGAGTTTTTTGTTCATATTACTTTACGGACTAGGGCTGTAACATAAACATTCTATATGGTAATTGTTTCAACTAGAAACTTGATTTACTTCGATATAATAAGATACAAAATAAACCTGAAATACATCATGGAAAAATTAATGTACCGCGACCGCAAACTAAAATGACAATCTTACAACAAACGCATTTCTTTATTGGTCATTTTAGTTAGAATTATCAATATATACACTCATTAAAATGTGTTGATGTGATTCTGTCAAAAACAAGCTATACTACGTCCGATCCAAATTTATTCTTCCTTTCTATTTATTATAAATAATAAAATAAAGCAGCAATGTATAAAATGCTCTTAGACCAAAGCTTCAATCACTTAAAGTAATTAAATGAAACCACAAACTTACAACCAATTCTTTCAAAAGTGTTGAAGAAAAGATGCATAAAATTAACACTTTCAGCTTTCATCTAAAACACCATTGCCATTTTATATGGGAGTCATAAGATTGTAATCAAGGATTTGAGGGGGTATCATATCAGAACTCCACACACTAGACTAGTGCAACTTTGTATGATCAAAAGGTTTCTATTTCTGCCTCAATAAAATAGATATTCTAATTTTTCAGATTAATAAGAATTTTTAAATCATAAGATAGTATGATTCTTTATGTAAGGTGGGAGTCCCTTGCCAAATCAGAAGTATTGGATGTTCTGAATCATACAATTGCAGGATTTCTATTCAGCATCGAGATTTTTTTATGGTCACAATTGCACTATTTCTTCTCTTTTGCTTTGTCAAGCTTCTTTAGAAATTTTTTTTATTATTTTTTTCTGCATTATAAATATATATATGTATATGAACATGTTCAAAGCCAAAGTCAAATTCTAATTCTAAGTTAATCATATTCAGGACTTGTGGATGCTCTATTTTGGTAGCCACGATGGGTTTCCAATCTCATCATATAATTATTCTCCATGTGTCCGTGTCCTGGTCAATGATGTACAAAGAAGTGTAAAAGATGTTTGGGGTCAACAAAAAGAATAACTATAGAACACAGAATCATTTTTAGGGGATTATGAATGGAAACGAATTGTGATATGTGGCATTGTTAAACAGGGAAGAGATAGAACCATTTGGCAGTTGCTCCACAAACTTGTGAACAGAGCCTAAATACTAGAGAACAAAGTCATTAATGAACCAAATGAAGAAATAGAACACTAGGCACACTGCACACAGAATTCATATTGCAACAAAACTAAATCACTTACAGCCTCCAATTGCGCAAAAGTAAACCAATAATGAATATTAATGTAAACTATGCACATCCCAGCTTACATGAAATTCAGCTGCATGGGTTCATTTACTCAACCACTTTAATGAAGGCCACTTTAAACACAGGAACTGAGCAATAAAAGTTCCTAATTTGTTGGAATACGCCTACAAATAATAGTTGGCAAATAGGAGGATTTGGTGTGGTACTGAATAAAGTCTACACATCAAACACCTGAGTGATAAATCTTATAAAGACTGTTCTAGCCAATTGAAAGTCACAGTACAACAACTTCAGGCTTTTCCTCTCCATTAGCAACCATGCAACACATTTGCCAGAGGACCTCTATAGCAAGTACAACATGGAACACAGGCAGGGCAAATATACACCTGCTTTCGTCTCTACAGCACACATGATTTTTGAAAATGTATCAATATGGATACCAGAGTTCAGGTTAGAGATTGCATTATCAAAACAGCTTTACGAGGTGGGGGGTTGGTTTTCTGGGTCTTTTATTTACAAAATATATTTTGTATTTTATAACGGATCGTTTTTGAAAGGAACTATAGGCAAGCACGTGCAAAGTGAGTGTCAAATTAGTTCGTTTTGTAATTTCCTTGGGAGCTATATTTTGCAGTGAATCACGTGCTTATTACATTTCTCAATCAATAATTTATGGAAAATGTTTAAAGTTCTTAATGCCATGGATCATGGTTATAGTGTCTGTTTATTCAGAGTTAGGAAGAATGAAACGTGGTTCTTTTAGTCAAGGAGGTTGTGGGTTTGTTTAGAGCTCAGTTGTGTGAAGTGAATTCTAAGCGAAATATCTTAAATGGTTAGTGATTGAATAGTTACATGAATTAAGATGGCATTGTTGTTCAGATTTTGTATGTCTAGATAAATTTATTGACGTCTAGTAACTTTTTACTAATGAACTTCTTTTGTTTATTTTTTCTCGTGAAAGATAGTAAAGAAAATGAAATAGAATGTATAAGTGGAAGCTTTACTAATATCAGAGTACAATCTCCATGATCATATGGTAAAAGCTTTACAAACAAACAAACGAAGAATGAGAAGGAGAAGAAGAAGAAGAAGAAGAAATATCTTAACAAAATAACAAATTTAGCAGCACCAAACCAACAGTAGCAATTCTACCTCTCCTGAATTGACAATAATTACATGAGGCGTAAACCCAACTCCAGGAAATCCTGCCCACCAACAGAGGATCAGGATCACACATAAACAAGATATAGACATATTGACAAGTACATCATGCGATGAAAAGTTAAGATCACAACCTAGTGCATTTAACTGCCTTTTCCCAGAACCGGAGGGCCTCCCACGTTGGCGCTTGGTGGTGGTTTCAGATGATGGGGTCCCATCCACACCGGAATCCATGCGGCCAACAGCAGATGAAGTCTGATTAACGGGCGCAGAGGACAGACCCAGGCCAATGCCGTTATCAGGAGAGTACTTTCTTGGCCGGCCCCTTTTCTTTCTGGCCGGCTCGGTGTTGAAACAGCTACCGCCGCTACCAGAAGGCGACCCATCAGCATGCTGGCGATCGAGCGGCTTTTGGGCTGCTGACGCAGCAGCCATAGAATTAAACGGGAAGCGTGGGTTCGGTTGGTGCATCATCGCGGAGTTAGAGGTGCCAGAGGTTGAAGGACCAAAAGAATTGTTGCAAGTAGGTAGTGGGAGCGAATTGCGGGGAGGATGCTGCTGGGTTTGAATTTGTGGCCTCACTAGAACGGCGGGTTGCGAGGGCGGCAGGGGTTGAGGGTGGTGCAGATAGTGGTGATGCAGGTAGGGTGGCGGGCCTGAGGAATCTTGGGAATCCATAGGAGAGGTGAATCAAGGAGAATATACAACAAATTACTATAATATATTCTATTCAAAAAATGGGGAATGTAGGCTGATTCGGGTCTAATTTCGAGTGAGTTCCACCAAAGTATGGAGACAGATTAGAGATGAACATAAACTGACGTGATGACGAACTTGGCAGCTCTAGAATTATGCGACCTGTGAAAAGAAGGGGGTTCAGAATTAGGGTATTTCATTTGTTGTTTTGGACGCAGCATTTTGGTTTATAATTTGGGAGAATATAGCGCGCTTAATCACCGTAATGGTGAGTCTAGCGCATAATTTAAAATCATAATTTATATTATATAAATACTTTAAATTATATTGCATATGTAAGTTAGTGTGCAATAAAAGATAGCAATTTGGTGTGTGCATTAACTCTCACGACGTGACGAATTCACTTAAACTGTCCACAAATTTCCTGTAAGTTGTCGATTTTAATTTTTTAATAAATAATAACAATTTATAAATATTAAAACTTTCTATATTTTAGTTAAGTGGTGAGTTTAATAAGTAATTACAATCTACTTAACTCACAATCCAACCAATTGTATTAGTTTAATAATGCGCATTTATATCTTTTAGGTTTGTTTTTTTTTCTTTTGATTTAAATTATAACTGCACTTCCTTATTTTTTAGTTATGTTATTATATTTGGATGAAATTAATAATATATTTATCAAATTTGTTGATTAATTCAAAATGCAATTGTTACTATATTTAAGTCAATTTTTTTATTTTTTATTCTTAATCATTTGATTTTTTATGTTCTAAATATTTTAATATAATAACTTTTTTATTATTTTGAAATAATGCATTTATATTTTGTTCTAATAATTTGATTTAGGTATAAATGTTTTAAAGAATCAAGTAGTTTTAAAATTTTTATTGCCAATGTAAATATTTGATTGAATTTATGAATTATTTTAGATTTTATATGTAAAATTGATTATAGAAGAGATATAAAATTGAATGTAAAATAGATAAAACTAAGTCGTTATTTTGTTTAATTAATAAGAATTTTACTTTTACATAATATACTAGTCCATAAAAAGTTATTATGTAAAAATTATTATGTTTTACATAATTAAATTTTTTCAACTGTCCGACTCAACTATTCGTTTTGAACAAATTTATAGCCCACCATGGTTTAAACTCTTCTTAACTCCCTCATATCAGGTTAAATAGAATTTTTATCATTAAACCATTCAATCTTGACTGTATACACCCCTAATAGTAGTGTATACTTAAATGCAATTAGATATTGATACACGAATTGCAAAATATATGACACGAATACAACGAACATAAAGAACTCAAATATGGGACAACTACAACCAACACGTCAAGTTGGTTGATAAATCATGAATCATATCAAGACAACCCAAAATTATTTGATTTAGGTTGAGTTCACAAGAACATAAAAAACATCAATTTTATTAATCAAGAAGCAAAATTGTTACAAAGTCTTACAAAAGGTCCTATTTATAAGGCTAAACACCTAAAAAACTAAGGTAAATTTCATGTATAGGACAAGTAATAGTAATTAAAGAAAAACTTGCTACAAAAGCTAATTTATTGGCTTGCAGTAGATGTCCAATTGATCTAACACCTTCTTGCAACCAGTCAAGGCTCATGATTAATCTGTCTACATGAGCAATCAATTCTTGCTAACTAGGCCGCAACTTAGGGAAGCTACCAGATTATCAATTATGTGGGTGAGATTGATTTCCCAAAAGGTCTGTTAGGTAGTCTATTCCAATCGCGATGAAACTACCATTTTTTGCAATCAATTGAGACAAGAAAAAATTCACTATCTTTAACACTCCATTCCACCAAGTTGATTCACATGTCCTCCTCTAGCTCTCATGACTTGTTTAAATACCTAGTTTCCTCATACATGTCTTAAACAAATCCTACCATAGCTTCCTTCAACTTTTTGGCTCTTGCGTGAGTGATTGGTCCACATGTCACTGTCACATAATTATAGGTCAACACATGATCAATAGAGAATTAAAAGCTAAATTAGCTCATAATCACTAGAGAATTAAAGTAAAATCAACATGCAATCAACAACAAATCATTAGCATAATAGAAAATAAAAGCATCGAGCAAGGAATCAACGAAAAATAAATATATAGATGGTTTGCAAGCGGAACCCTATAAATTAGTACGATAGGGGATTAATAATGTTGTAAGAGGTGTTAAGGCTATAAAAGAAAAGATAGATTTGTAACTAATCAGCAAGAAAGCAATAGGTCTAACTTAGAATATGGAAAACATCATAGTCTAGATTTACCTATAATAAAATAAGTGGACTAGTTGATAGCATAAAAAGGAAAGACTTGTGATGTGCATAACATCAGTTTTTATAGAAAATAAAACTTTTCTTCCTTGTCTCTATTTTCTATTTGCTTTCCTTGTTCCTTCTCTATGTCTTCATTTTTTCCCTTCTATTTTCTCACTTTTATAATCATTGCTTAAAATCTCTTTGCCAAACCCTTGAACATTCAGAGGTAATAGTGCTATGAAGAAACACCGGTGAAGCTCATCATCTTTGGGGGGTTAAACAGCTCGTTGGAGTTAGTCAAGCTTAGAACATAACATCAAAAAAAAAATACCCTAATTAGAAAAATTGCTCCAATTAAGGGCTTCTTCTAGTCAAAAGGGTTCAAAAAAGGTAAGCCACAATCCAAAAAAGGTTGGTCGTGAGTGTTAAAAGGGCAACACAACTATCACAGTAGAAGAAGAAGAACAAGGAAACCAAAGAGTGAAGAAGAGAAATCTAGTGACTACATCCTTTCAGCACAACATTTATTGAAACCCTCATACTCGTCTTCGAATTATATCCTTAACCCTAGCTCCCAAATACCAAAATGGCCCTTATTCATTTAACCTAGTACAAAAGGCCCTCATCCAAAAACTTCATTAGGCTAGGCTTCCCATACTAAACTAACTAGTGCATTAAATCTAACCTATACTTAACCCAAAATTTTTACATTACAAGTGGCATCAACGCCAGCTTCCAAGCACTTGGGGAAATTGGTAAAGACTCAGCTACAACACATGATAGAGAAGAAAATTGATAAGCAAATTTAAGAAGTAGAGTGCAGGATCAAGGGGAAACTTAAAGGAATTATAGAAGAATTCAATTCCCAAATAAGAGGAATGTAACAAAGAATGGAAGATTCTAATTCCGCCACTTCTTCAAAGAGGGATTAGCTATTGAATGCACTTCAACAGAACAGATAGGTGGGAGATTGACAACAACTGTAGCTAAATTCGGCAAGGGCTCTCCCTTAGCATGGGTGGAAAAGGCATTTTGCACACACCACCGCCACCATCCACATTATTGATCTGCCAGTGATATGTCCTCGAAAAGCAATAGTTAATGAGAGATAGTAAGGGTATTATGGTTGTATATATACCTTCACATTAATTAATAAAATATTAATTTATTCATATTAATATCATGGTAAATTTTCAAACATGTAAATCTTAAATGGCATAAAGTCTTGCATGTCCTATGTAATTAAGTTAAGAAGTTTTATTCATAAAAAGTTATAATATGGAAACAAGGCTGTCTTAGTTGTCATTTACTAAAACTAGTTCGTAAATCATAAACGCTCTAAAGGACATTAAAGAGTCAGTATAACTTACACACTTTGTATTTGTACAGTGAGTGTTTTGTCATTCAGTATGAAATGTTAAAAATGCATATATGTGGATGTGTCATTAAAGAATGATCATTCGAACAATGACTTACAGAATGAAGTAAATACGTAGAGTTTACTCTTAACTATCAATATCTTACTTTGTGATTGTGCTAAGTGTGTGTGGAATTTAGATTTAAGACGACATAGTTGTTTTATGCGCATAATAGTTCATGTGTCATTAGTGACTTAAGAGCCAATATCTATCGTAATATAAAATAGAGTTATGAAGCTAATGTGTTGTTGCTTGAGTGCCTTTGGAGGCATGTATGTATTTAATAAGGGAGAGATTTATCTCTTTGTAAGTGAGTAAGACATTTGTCTAATACAATTGATATTCCACAAGATGGAAATCCTTTGTCAAAGTAGTGTGAGCTTAAAAAGGAGTTTTTGGTAGAAGTATTAGTCTCATAAAGCAACATCAATTGGTTATATGACTGAATTTGGAAGTTTGACTAAATCCATGACTATCACTCTATTGAGACAAATAAAAACAAAAGGTCTATACAACATGATACTCACAATCGGAAGCGTTCATTGTGATCTGTTTCTCTTCATTTTAATTAAGCTACAATATAGGCTATAAGCAATACACTACTTAAATCCTTTAAGTTATGCTTGTTGTCAATTAAGAATGAACCTAAATAGCACAAACAATAGGTTGGAATATGTGAACCTAAATTTCAATAAAATTTAAACTTTTTTATTCTAAAAATCCAATATATAACAAGATGTAAACTTATAATGTTTATATCCATTTATTTAGTTATACTTTTTGAATAGAAACTAACAATATGCTGACAAAATATGTTAAGTAATTGAAAATGCACCTTTTCTTTGTTTAAGTTAATCTTTATTTTTTATATAATTATTTTTTCATAATTTTATATGCACATTAATTTTCTTTTGAATTATAATACTCTTGCAATTCAATATATGTGTAGGCGTTTATAATGTAAAACTTTAGATAGTTAAATTTAAATGTATGAGTTTTATCTTTAATTTTTAATATCATTAGAGTGGATTTTATTGAAAGTTTGAATGTTGACAGAAAAAGGGGCTTATGTTCTATATGTGAAACTCAACATTTACAAGACAAACTAAAAATGTGTAAATCTATCCATCAAAAATAAAAACAATCATGACCAATATTAATCAACTATACATGGAAGGACTATAAACTTTACTCAAAAATATTCTAACAACTCTTTAAAATGGAGCATATAGGCCATTCATTCTCAATTTGTCACACAATCGTTTAAACTGCTAGACCTAATGCTTTGGCAAACAAATCTACTGGCTACTTTGCAAAATAAGTGAATGGAGTAGTGATCTTCTTACTCATGATGGCTTCATGATTGAAATGACAATTTACTTTAATATGTTTAGTTCCCTTATGAATACTGGATTACTAGCGATGTGAATGGCTAGCTTCTTGATTGTCACACTACATGGAGACTGGTTCATTGTATGCATTGTCCAATACCTCAAATAGATTCTTCAACCTCATATTCATTCACTATATTGGCCATAGCTCTATATTCGGCCTCAACACCAGACCTCACTAAAGTAGTTTGCTTTTTACATTTCCATGTCACAAGATTTTTCAAAAATGAGTACAATATACACTAGTAGATCTTCTATCATCCCTTGCTCTTGCATAGCCAACATCTGTTAAGTTTCTATCTTTTAATTCCATGTTTCTTGAATAATAAACCTTTTCCAAGTGACCCCTATATATGTCGTAATATCCATAGAACTGCATCCCACTGAACTGATCATGGCTTGTCTATAAATCAATTTACTAACCCCACAAAATGATATGATTGGTCTTCTATAATTAAATAAATTAATAATGTATCGTAATATTTGGAGGACTGCACCCTAGTAAACCAACCATGGCTCGTCCATAAATTGGTTCACGAACCCTACAAAAAATGATATTATTGGTTTTTTTAACAGTTAGATAAATTAATTTTTCTAGTAGTTACCAGTACTATCCATTATCTTTCATTTATAATATCATTCCAAGATTCAAGATCTATACCTATAGTGTGCTACCAAGCTTTGAACTCAGAAGCTAATTTCTTGAAGTAAAACACATTTTTTTCATGATAGGGATACCCTAAGCTTATGATGAGTAATTTCAATTTCCAAGAAGTATATTAGACAATCCAAGTCCTTAACGATGATGTGTTGTTGCAAATATGCGTTAATATTCTCAATCTGATAGACATTGCTCTCGAATACAACTCTATTGTGAACATAGACAATTAAAATGACAACTTCATGCTATCCTTGTTAAATGAATACTAAGTGCTCAGCACTGCACTATTGAAAAGTTTCCCATTCCTCGACTAAAATTATTAAACCATGTCCATGGTCTCTTTTACAAAACAGAGATCACCTTTCTGAGCTTACACACCACATTTAATGCCTCTCCCTAAGCAACATATCCAAGAGATTACTCCATGAACACAACTTCTTGTAAGTCATCAAAAGGAAAGCATTTTAATATCCAACTAATATATATATATGCCTATCTTGAATGATAGTGATAAAGAACAAGACTCAAATAGAATTGAAACAAGCAATAAAAAAATGTCTCAAAATAGTCGACACCACACGTTTGAGTAAAGCCTTTAGCTACCAATTAAACTTTATACCGATAAATAATGCCATAAATTTTATATTTAATAGTGAAAAACCATTGAAAATCAACAATATTAATACTAGCAAGAGGTGGTACAAGTTCTTTAGTACTATGAGAAATAAGGGAAGCCATCTCTTCATCTATTGTCGACTTCTTTACAAGATAATGTAATGCCTCATTATAAGATTAAGGAGTATCTCGTGGGATGTGTGGTGCACAATCAAGTACCTTTTCAAATTGTTATTGGAATTTTTGTATCTTTGGGTAAAGAATTTGGATCTATAGAACCGGTGGGACGAGAGGGTGAAAGGTAGAAGCATGTGGCAAGAGGTCAAGACAAGAACTGCACCTGTATAACGTAAGTGAAAGAGAAGTGGGGTTATCAAAAGGAGGTAAATGTGAAGATAGGTAAAGAAGTGTGGTTTGGTAAGTGCTCTAATTACAAATAATCATGATTCTCTTAATTTTTTTATAGATAGATGTACAAATTTTTTGAATGTTTGTAAATTTTCCAGTATATATTTGTTAGTAAACTTAACATATTAATCATAGAATACAAGTCTCCTTTTCTCTCAGCATAGTACCAAAGCAAACAAAGCACACCTAAGAACCCTAGCAATGTTGCCTACCTTGTCAAAACCCAATCCTAACAATGCTTTCTACCTTCCTGAAGCCCTAGCCACAAATTTTGGATCTAATCAATGTCATTGGCCATAGAAAGCAATTCATCCATGCCTATTTCTTAAAACCTTCTCCACCCGAACCTAAATTGCTATAGTTGGTGCATTTTTATACCTTGCCGCACTAACTTTGTTTTGGCAAAACCATAAGGTTTTCTTCTCTTAAATTATAGCCCCGCCACCAAATCTTGAAGCAATTGTGTCTCCTTTAATTCTAACATTTTAATGTAATTCAATCAATGCCCTCTATTAAATTTTGTCCAATGTTTCATATTAAATTTAAAAGTTACTACATGCCAAGTATATGAGACAAGTTCTTAAAATATATATTTAAACTCCAACTGCATACATTTAAAGTTGAAATATATAATGGAAAATTAAAATGTCTTGGTACTTAAATTTATTTTATTTGAATATATTATAAAGTTATAACTCCTCAAAAATGGAGTTATTCATACCTTAAAAATGTCTAAATAGATGCTAGTTTCCAAGTTGTGGTAGGTGATTTTGGCATGTGGCTATGAGGTTTGACTAAATGTAGGTGTGCGCGTGCAATTTACTTGTTTTTACTGAGTTAATGAGAGGGTTGTAGTGCTTTTGAGCTTGCTTGTGGTGTTTACGTGCATTACAAGACATTGGAAGATCCTGTAAATGAATTATGAAAAAAAAACATTAAGGATATGTAGAAATCTAAAAAAGAGGCGATTATGCCAACGATGATCGGTCAAGTCCCACAGTCGAAGCAAAAGAAGCAGAATTGCAAGATAGAATGATGAAAGCCATTACCAAGAGCATCGTCATGCTAGCATTGAAACCAATGATAAATGGAGACTGTAAAGTTATTACCTTATGTTCATGGTTGCAGCTATAGAATTAGTGATGAGAAGTTAAAAGTTAAGATCCATCACCATTGGTCATGGTTGTAGCATTGATAGCAATGGTCAAGGTATCAAACATTGTTTTATGTAGTAAAGTCATGGTAGCAACCAAAGGTGGTCAAAATGGAAACCATGATTTGATTCATTTACTTTTTTTTAATACAATATATATCTTTCCAATTATTTGCATTACTATGCTTATACTTTTAGTTATGTGTTTCTAATTGAATGAATTGTTATGCTTGGAGTTGTACACTCAAAAGAGTTAAATTCATGCTGGTATTGCTATCTATATCCATACTATGAAACAGAAGAAAGAGATACACAAAAAATAAGGCAAGACTTAAATAGTGAGTATATCAAATTTATGAGATACCTCACACGACCTAGAAGATAGGGAAAGGAAAAGGCACAGGATCTTTGAGATACTTCCATCCATTCTCATTACGCTATAGAAAAGGATGTCTTCCCTATATACCAAACAAGGAGAAAAATAATAGAGAAAAAGGAGGAATATTAAGAATATTTGGCATCATCTGTGGGAATCCAAAGAGTTCAGACATTACTATGGAGGGTGAAGAAGTAGAGAGATTGGCAAGGAATGAGAAAGGAATGGGGGACACGACCCTATTCCCACAAGAGCCTCTAGTAAGGGGACTATGATTATTAGAAGTTTGGGTAATAACACCTAAGCTAATTCAAATACCCACTGAACAATTGAATGACATTGTAAAATCCACAATGGCAAGTGCTCTAAGGAAGCAAGGAGAGAGAGGAAAGAGAAAAGTTAATGATGTGACAAATCATTTAGAGACATGGAGTAGTGCTAAAAATCAAAAAGGAAAAAAAGATGAACGACCTTGGCAAAAATAGAAAGAAACATAACTAGTATTTACCAACAACTAGAGGAGATGAAGAAATAAACCAAAGATAGATCTATAAAGAGTCTCCAGTTCACCAAAAAGATTTTGATGGACTCATTGTCCAAAAATTTCAAGCAGGTTAATATTCTAGAGTATAGTGGGGCTTCAAACCCCACAAAGCACCTTGCAAAGTTTAGACACCAAACACTATTATATCCATACACCGAGTGAATTAAATGTAGGGTATTTCTTACTACATTAGGAGGGTCAACACAAAGAGCGTCTAATCAACTCCCAACAAGAATAATTCATAGCTTTGATGATTTCTCTTCTCTATTCTTGCACTAACTTGCAAGTTGCAAAAGGATAAAAGGGCACTAATATCTTTATTTAATATGAGATAGAGGGTGAAAAGCTCTTGAGAGAATATGTGAAGTGCTTCTCCAGGGTAGCAATAGGACACCCTCAGCTACCCAAGAAGTGTTAGCAAATGCCTTCACTGAGGGGCTGAAGGAGGGAAGACTTCTTCGAATCTTTAACTAAAAAACTAACCAAAGATTTTGATGAGCCCTTGGCCAAGGCTAAAAAGTAAATCAATATGGAAAAAGCTTGGAGAAAGAGGATGGAGGGTAGATAGACTACATCACTAGTAAAAAAAAGAAAACCTGTCTTTCCAAGGCAAGGTCCCCCAGGAGAAAAAACCAAAAATTGTAATTTCACCCCTTTACAGGTGAGTAGGGAACAAGTGCTTACTTTAATACACGATTCAAAAATGCTAAAATAGGATAATTTTGCAAGTTTCACAATGCGTATGGGCACACCATGGAAAGATATGTCAAATTGAAAATACAAATAAAGAATCTAGTAAGGAGACGACAACTACAAAAGTTTTTAAGGAATGAGGGGGCAAACAAATCTATCAAAAAGAGTTGAAGAGAAGGAACCACCTAAAAAAGGTTTCATACATAAATATTAGGATGAGATTCCTAGAAAAAGAAAAAACCAAGCTAAGGGTAGTAGTGGCAAAAAGAGGGTCCTGAATAGTCCTTCAACATGGAACCGACCTATGCTTCGCAGCACAACACTTAGAGGAGATATTCATCCCACATCAAGATGCACTACTAGTGACTGTTAATATAGTTGGGTATGACATAACCCAGCGACTGATAAATGGTGACGGTTCATTCAATATCTCATCTAAGGATGCATTTGATAAGATGGGATTAAGTAAACAAGGACTTGAGCTAATGTAAAGTACATTGGGAATATCATACTTCCAATAACTATAGGACAACAAGAGGTTAAGAAGATGAGGGCTGTCGTATTTTTTGTTGTCACCATGTCCCAGGCATATAATGTTATTTTCGAAAGACCAATGTTGACAAACTTTGAAGCAATTGTCTCAACATATCATCTAGTTATAACATTCTCCACTGAAAAACAAGTAGGTGTAGTAAGGGGGATCAGATCATGTCCATAAAATGCTACATAGAATCTATCAGGGAGATACCGCCCAAACAAGCATAAGCTTGAGAGCAAAGGAAGCTTGATGGAACCAGTTGAATAGTTGTTGAGTGCAAAGATCTACAAGCAAAGAGGAATAAGCACAAGAGTAGAGGCAACAATGCCTAGGGTCCTAAGGAAAGAAATAGTATGACTACTTTAAGAAACACTAATGTCTTTGAAGTGTTTTCACAAGAACTCAGTGTATAGCTCTTATCGTGATACAACATCAATTAAATGTGGGCAAAGAGACCAATTAAACAAAAGTTGAGGCAATTTAGCCTAGAAAAAAAAAAGAGGTTATATAGGAGGAAGTAAGGAAGTCATTAGAAGCCAAGCATATAATAGAGTTAAAATACCTGGAGTGGCTGTCAAATGTGGTAGTAATACCAAAAAGCAATGGAAAATAGAAAATATGTATAGATTTTAAAGACTTAACAAAGCATAACACAAAGATTGCTATTCTCTCCCAGGGATAGATCAGATAGTAGATGACACTATGAGTTCAAAATTAATTTGTATGATGGATGCTTACCAAGGATATCACCAAATCCCCTTTACAAGAAAGGATTGAAATAAAGTAAGTTTCATTACTCCCTTTAGAACTTATTGTTATAAGTTAATGCCTTTTAGGTTAAGAAATGCTAGAGCAACTTACCAAACATCAATAAATAAGGTCTTCAAAGATCAGATAGTGAGAAATATGGAAATTTACATAGATGATATGTTGGAAATATCCATTCATAAAGAATCCCACATAAAGGATCCACAAGAAACATTTCAAACAACCAAGAGGTGCGGACTAAAAGGTCAATCTGGCTAAATGTGCATTTGATAACAGCGGGAGAAAGTTTTTAAGGTATATTATTACTCAAAAGGGAATAGAAGTGAATCCAGAAAAGGTTGAGACAATCCAAAGTATGTCTTCACCCATGAATTTCAGGTGGGTATAGAAGCTAATAGGATGTTTAGTAGCACTCAGTTGCTTTATATCTAGGGCGGGAGATAGGAGCCTGTTTTTCTTTGAATTGTTAAGGAAAGTGAAAACGTTTGGATGGACCAATAGGTGTAAAGAGTCTTTTCAAGAGCTAAAAAAATACTTAACAAAGTTGCCTTTGCTGACTAAGCCAAAGGAGGTGGAGAGATCATATGTGCACTTAACAGTATCCCAGACGATAGTTAGTTCAATGCTTATAAGGAAGGTCAAAGAGGCACAATTGCTTGTGTACTGTGTAAACCAAATATTATAAAGACCCGAGCTAAGGTACCCAAAAGGCAAGAGGCTCATTCTAGCACTAATAAATATTACTAGAAGGCTTTAGCCATACTTCTTAGGTCACCTTATAACAATCCTAACACAATCACTAATCAAGTAAATAATGTAGAAACATGAAGTGTCAGGAAGGGTTGTAAAATAGGCAATGGAGCTTGGGGAATTTAATATATCACACACTCCAAGAATAGCAATCAAGGGGCAAGCCTTAGTTAATTTTATAGTGGAGTTACGAGAAGAAGAAAATCTACCAAAGTGGACCATGTATGTGGATGGATCATTCGCCCACTCGAGAATGGAGTAGGTATAGTACTGATCAGCTTGGAAGGGGGTCAGCTTGAGTACATCCCAAGACTAGAATTTAAAGCCTTGAATAATGAAGCCAAATATGAAGCACTAATATGGCGACTCAAAATGGCTGAAAGCTTGAAAATCAAAAAAATATAGTCTATTCATATTCTCAACTCGTAGTTAAGCAATATTTTGGGAAATTTGAAGTCAAAGAAGAAGTAGTAGAGCATTCAACAAGAGCGATAGCTCGGACATCCTCTACCCTAGAGGAGAAGTTCTTAGTAAGTCATCTTACTTTCACCTCTAAGGTTACCACTCTAGCTTAGGGAGCTTATTCTCGTTACCAAGCCTTGCGACATTTGGTTTCAACCAGGTTGATGTGGTCCTTCAATTAGGAATTCTTAGACTCTAGGGCACAAAGGTGGGTAGTCATTTCTTGGGTGCATTGTTAGTCTTGAATTTCATAGTATCGCACCACCATGGTAATCTAAATAAAGCCCTAAAAAAATAGAGAAGAGAGTTAGGGAATGAAGACACTAAAAATGGTTGAGGAAAGGAATGGTACTCACCAAACTTTGATTATAGATGCAACACTAGAGCATGTCCTGATCAGCTAAGCCGTTAGTAATGGCTCGATCTCAAGGAATCAAGCCTTTGATCATAGAATCCTTAGTTAGGGAAAGATTCTTGATGGACACCCTAACAAGCATGCTGGTATTCAGAGTCTAGAGGCGGGACCCCTAGTAGGCAACACGACAACTAAGAGCTGGGGCACTTGGCAAGACCACTGAACCAAAGGAGATGGGATAGTAGAAGACTCGTCCCCTTACTTAGAGATCAGGGAGAGGACCGGGCCGCACGACCCTTAAGAATGGCTACTAGAGAGGCGACGACCCTGATAGAACTAGTAATAGAGGAGAAAGGGTTGTTACTTAAGGCCACCTAAGAAGTAGAGGAGCTCTTGACCAAATTTAAGTCATTTCCATTAACAAAAGCAAGCCCATCTACATAAGGCCATTACGAACGGCAAGCCCATTTATATATAAGAGATATTACAAAAGGACAAAAGACCTTTACAACTCAACAGGCTACAAGCCTGAGGTAGTCATTATGACCCTACCTCGAGCCCAGGGCTTGGAGCTTGATCATTATTTACATCAAGAAAAAAGCAAATAAGAAGGAAACTATAGGGATCTACATCAATAAGATTACTAGCCAAGGTACCCCACACGACCAAGACGATAGGGAAAGAGAAGGGCTTGTGATCCTCAGGATACGGCCGTCTGTACTCATTACACTGTATAAAGAACACCTTCCATTATATAACCAAACAAGGAGAAAAATAATAGAAATAAAGGAGGAATAGTGAGAACACGTGCATTAAAACTAAGGTACAAACATTAAGAAAAGTTTTTGAGTTGGAAATTTGATTGGAACTAATAAATCAACTTCAGAGTTTACTATATATATTTATAAGAAGATAAGACCAAAATGTGATTTTTGGTTAATCTACATAAGTTTTTATTTGACATTTAAAAATGGTATTGGAAATAGTTAAGATAATCTTGATTAATAATTGGATTGAACGAGCATTAAAATTGATTGACAATCAAACATAGTGAAGATGGTAAGATTCCTTTCATAGATATCATTTGCATATTGATATCTATTATTTTTTACCTTAATTTGCTTGTTGATTGACTTATTGTCATTTTATTTAATTGCTGCTTTTGTTCATTACTTTTGCTTAGCTTTATTTTATTTGGCCAGGTAGAGGTTATAATTTACTATCAGTACTTGGTATTTGTTTGTCCAATGATCTTCGTGAGATGATATTTATATATGCTGAAGTAACTTGGCATCGGACACTCAGCGGTAAAATTCATAATAATTTCATATATGTAGAAACATGATTCTTGAAATGTTTACGAGATGCCAATGTTATTGCTGTTATAATATATGAAAAATTGGCATCTGTTGCCCATTTCATATTTCAGGACTTCAATTTATTTATTGGCAATTAAAAAAACATTACAATTTTATAAATTGTCACCCACAGGATATCATGCCCTGGAAAAGTGATTAAAAGCTGCTGGAGAAATGTCAACGCAAACTTTTTACAAGTAAACGTCTATTTCGACAGGGTACAAATCAAAGTCTCGAAACCCAAAATGTGCATACCTAAAGGGACCAAAAGCAAATTTTCCAAGCAATATCTGAACAATAGACCATACATTAAGCATATGACCCTTATAGGAACCACCACAGAAGGTACAAACTGTATTTACTAATTCACCTTTTCTTTTATTCAATAACGACACGATTTTTTTTCTTTCATTTTTTATGTTTACGATTTTTTTTCTTTCATTTTTTATGTTTTTCTTTTTCTCTTTTATATTTTTTTCCCAACTACACCCTTTTACTGTTTAGATTAGTGTAAAAATAAATATAGAGATAAATTTATATATAATACTGTAAATAAAATATATTGAGTAAATTTTTATATTTTATATTTTATACATTTAAATATACACATTGAGCGTGTCAATATTATTAATATATACTATGTTATAATTTTGAGCCTACTTTGGTCGCAACATGAAAATTCATACTTTTTCCCTATATTACTATGTTATTATTAAGTGTAATGTTTATATTAACCATCTCTAAGCTTTCGATGTTAAATTACGGAATTATCCTTACTTTTTTTCTTATTTTGATTTTAACTTTTTCCCTCTTTCCTCTCAATAAAAAAATAATTTTTTCTTCTTAATTCTTTACTTTCACATTTAATATATTTTCTCTCTCTATTTTTATAAAAAAATTTATAAACAATTTTAATTTATACTTAATTGTATTTTTATTGTCAATATTCTTAAGAATATAATAATTTTATATTTTATTTTAATAAATAAAATTAAAAAATTCTTTTAATAAATTGCACCCACATAAAATGTGCAGTTTTTATTGTTTAAGTTTGTAACTCTTGTAGTAGCCATGATAGACGGCACAAAGAATATTTGCACATTTATCATTCTTCAACCCAATAAAAGCAAAATTCTTCTTTTCTCCTTTTCTAATTATGTTTTTGTTTTATTTCTTTTATTGATTATATTGTTTTATTTTGTATAAAATTAAATAATAATTTTATATTTTTTTATTCAAACACGCGTGGAGCATATCAATTTACATAGTTTCGTTTTAATAGAAATAAAATAGCCAATTTCCGAAGTTGTCTGTAGTTAGCCGCCAACTATTTACGTTTCCCGCATCCAAAGCATAGGCAGCTGCCGTCCTTGCCAATATTTTAAACAAGATTTCTGCGCAAACAAGATTTTTTAAGGTGCACTTAATATGATTTAATTGTCATATTTAACTACTACTAGTGTAAATCTTTCTTCATTCTTTAATTTCTTTATTTTCCAGACTAATATATTTGTAGTAGATTTGATTGTTTATTGTACTCAATCAATTTTTAAAAACGATTAAACCAATTTAGTAAACTAATAAATTAACCAATTCAATTTAAAAAACATTAGTCCTTACTTGAAGAATCAACAATGGATTATGAGATTATTGATTGTGGTAGAAATTAATATTAAAATAGCTCATTTTATAGAAAGTGATTATACGTTTAAATTCATTTTTTATTAATTAGTTCTGAAAATAGAAATTCTTATGGAAATTTCAACTGTAGCCTCATCTTTTTTCTAAAGAAGTTCCACTAAGTCTAAACTTTGGAATTGCATAAATATAAAAATTTAAAATAAGCTGCTGAAAAAGTGCAAATTTTCATTAAATGAAATTCTCACTTTGATTGGACCATTTTCGAGTGTTAAAGCCTAACGTTTTCTTTTGGTTACATGTTCTATAAATAGCATAAAAATAATAACACGGACATGGGGGTATAGGCTGGCTCTAAATGAATTTAAACTCCGTTTGCCACACAACTGAGATTGAATTCAACATCATTTGCTACGAGTGCCAGCCAATAGACGGAAACATAGCAAAGTTGTAGACAAGAGAGGAGAGGGAATATAATGTTGGAATAAACAACGAAATATTAACCAGAGCAGCATCTTTAAGCAGGGGGACGACTAGACAATGCCCATGTAGCAGAAAATGATATAAAGCTCACTCTACGACCTACTTTATACAACAAAAGTTTGAACACAAATTGCCTATTATGCATATTGATAGGACGCCATAAATAACATTGACCACAAAGCATCTTCTGTATTTTCTTGTTTCAGAAAATAACCTTTAAATTGAAGAATACTGAATGCCAAAAGAGATGCACAAGAAGTTGGGGCTGACAGGGTCATATGATTGGCGGATGATTCCCATGTTACTCGTAACAAGTTCACCCTCAGCTCGTGAATGAAATCCCGCAATTCATCTTATTTTAACACCTAATTTCATATGAACCGGCTTTTGTGATGTAACGTACCCATTCAACGGTGTTGTATCCGCTCTTTTCCCATACCTACAGAAAACTGATCTCAGTTACTGCAGTCTCATGATAATTTATGAAATGTCAAGATACCATCACATGGAGAATGTCAAATACCTTGAGGAAACGAACCCGTAATCCAGATGCTGTAAACATAGGAACCTGCCACATTCATTGTTTTTTTTTTATGAGACATACAGTAACAAAAGAATCATTTTATATTGTAAGTAGTCAAATCCCTCTAATGCATGACCAGTGCTTCCCTTGATTTCTGTGCAAAGAATGTCATGTCTTTCAACTCTATCTGTATATTTGCAGACCGTTCTTATTCTGATAGCTCAGTTCAATAATTAGATTAACATGGCAGACATTATGTTGGGCACAACTGTATCTGGGATACATAACTATAGGATACATTCAAGGACATGAAAGTCGGGAAAGAGAAGGCAGGTTGGGGCCAAAGGGGGGGGGGGGAGAGAAGAGAGAGAGAGAGAGGAAGAAGAAGAAGAAGAAATAAGGTATTTGATAAAATAGCCAAACAGTAGTATATACATAATTGTTTTTTTAACACTGTACTATTCGTTTGGTCCAGCAGTTGGCTTGCTAATAGGAAACCAGTTTACAAGTATAATGGAACTAAGCTCTTGGCCATTCCTGGTTTAACCAGTCAAAAAATCCAGTCTGGTCTGATTGCAGAAGCATGTACTTTAACAGTTTAGAAGCATGTACTCAATAGGACAATCATGCACGGAAAGAGAAATTTGTAAACATGTTACACATAGTCCATTCCTATGCCCTTTAAAACCTGATGACACTATATATCTTTCTTTTAAATGAAAATTTCTTGACAAAATTTGGCTTTCTTAGTGGACCAACTGTTGCCAGTTGGTAATTTTAGCAAATTGCATGTGATTAAACTATAGATCCCCATGTTAACGTCCAACACCAAGTGGGTTTCAAAATAAACCTTAAGGTTTGACAAGAATTTCTTTTGTCTTTTCTTTTTAGTAGTTCTAGTTTCTTATCCTTTATTCTATGGCTTTGTTTGTTTTCATTTTTTGTGTTTTTAGGCATCTCTGAAATTGTGTAGAAGTGAGGGATAGATGGAGATACAATTTGAAAGTGTAACAACAAAAGTTGTGTCTTTATATTGTAGAAATGAAAACAAACAAAGCCTTTACAATTATCTAGACCTCAGCCTGCAGGTATTCATGAAGTTTAAGTGAAGTTTCTATATTCCTCTCCACAGGTCAAGAGGCCAACATATGTTGGAGATGATTTCTTAAAAATCCCATATGAGGGCTCTGTGCACATCAGGTTCTTCCTCCACAACATAAAATTTTTCCCTCCCAAATCACCAAACTTATCCAACTACATTTGTGCAAGATTAAAATCTACATTCTACTTTGTGAACCTAGAAAGGCTCTACCTGTCTCAGCAAATCAACTCAAAGTTCAAAAAAGTTGAAAGCAGCAAAAAACCTCATCAATGATGATAACTTAATGACCTTGTACATCTCAACCACATGTTGATTGTGTAACTTTAAGAAGATGCAATTAAAAAAATAATCTAATGCTGGGAAACTGAATGATTATAATGTAATAGTTAATCAGTAGATTGGATACCTGAAATTCCATCTGAATTGGAGGTCGCGTCCAAGACTTTTTTTCAGTCATTGTGGATATTAGCTCTACCTCAGCACTCAATGTTGGCTCAGTTTGTCCAGGAAATTTCCTTATTCTGCGAACAGTTCAGTATGCCTATGATCAAGTTTGATAATAATATGACAAAGCAGCTTAATAAAATGCTTCTAGAATATTTCCCATTGACATATACTTTTAACAAATTAATCACTATATTAAAATATGGCCCTTGTCTAAAGGGGAAGAACACAAGAACCAGTTACCCATCCATAAAGCATATAAATTAAACTCATTTGGAAAATTAGTATACAAAACAAGCAATAAATTTATTTCCACTAACCGAGTATAATTTGATATTTAAGTATTCTATTAGAGTCCACTTGAAAACATTTCAAAATAAAACCAAACACATATATTGCCATTTCTATCAATTTTTACCTAGTCTTGAAAAGCAAACAAAAGACCAACACATTTCACAGTGATATTCTTAAGAACAGTCAAAAAGCACTCATTTCACAAAATAAACTAAAAAACAAACTAAACATAGCCTTCCTGATCCATTTCCTTTTCTTTATCAAAACCCAAGGTTCAAAAATAGCATTAATAATGTTTTTACATATTTTAAGTTACAACAGAGGAGCATTCACTTATACAAGGGAGGCATATTTGAGTAGCATCCCAGATTCTGCTGATTACAGTGGTGAGTGCACTAGCAGACACAAGCATCAAGGAGCTTTCAGCAAAAATACACACAACTTTTGGAATTAATGACTTGTGAGAAATAAGGTTCAGTTCCAGTATCACCCCATATTTATAAGGATGAAAACGTTGAAATGCACGTTTGATATGTCAGCAGAAAAGGGAATGATAGGGATTTGAATCCCCTGAGCCATGCCTATACATGTCCATCCACCACTTCACAGACTGGAACTTATGTGGAACCTTTTATTTCTGGTGTGACAACAGTTAGAACATAAAAAAATCACACAACCTTGTATTAAGAGGTTAGAGGTACACTCGCAGGCACTGGGCAGTGAGTACTCCTAACTACTGATACCAAAGAAAATTGAATAGGATATACTCAAGCTACAACCACGAAGCAGCTAGTGAATCCAAGCAACTTGAAAAAAAAATCTTTATTGCTGGTCTTAATAATGTTTGAGTATGAGTACATTTAGCCAACCCATCCAGTTGTTAGTTAGATCAAGGGTATGAAGTCAGTACCGACCTTAAATTGAGAATGAAATCAAAAAAGTGTTTCAAAGCCTTTTAGCTTAAAGGATGTCCCTTGCAGCAAAATATGTGGGCCAAGTCAGGACTGGCTGGAGAGCAAGTGTGGAAAAAATTCTTATATAAAAAGAAGAAAATTTGTACAAGATGAATTAATTTGGATCAAAACAAATTTGCGGGGTTCAATTCCTCTAAATTCAATTCTCTAATTCTTCCTTCAAGAATAAAATTTAAAATTTGAACAATCTTCAAAGAAAAGATTTGTAATTGATTTTCCTCGAAGTTTGTTAGATCTTTAATTAGAGTTGATCTTCTGCCTTAACACCATAATTTTGAATCAAACACCAAAATTTAGAAACTTTTCACAAAAAACACCTTAAATTTAATGACCAAAGCAGTGGAACTTCCTTGAACTCCAAAGAGAATTTGTGGGAACTTAGTGAATCTTCTTGGTCTTCAACTCCTTTAAGTCTTCAATTATGTTCTCTCTATAATATTTGGCTCATATTTATAACCGTAGTAAAACTAGTTGAGCTACATCAACCTACTAGCATGGCACGATTTCTTTGGCCATCATTATTTGCAGCTTACTGAAAAATTTAACCAATAAATTTGATCTGGCCAGAGTCCTCATCTTTCATGTATTTAACAAGATTTTGCCATTTGGCAGAATTTGATTGGCCAATTAAAATAACAATTATCTATTTATTTATTTTTAGGAATTGTATTTATTTAAATTCTCAAAAATATAAATAGATTTTACTTAATTGATATTTTGCATCATATTTTCCATGTGTTGCTAGTTGATCAAGCACAGTGTCTATAGCAAGAATTACATAAGTCCACCAAAACAATGAGGATGCAACAAGTACGAAAAAATTCAATCATCCAACTAAGACAAGAGCTAGATTAACTACCTCAAACAACAAATGAGAAGTGCACCAGCTCTTGGATTTTCTAAGGGGTTTAGAAAATAAAACTATCCTTCGATTTCCGAAGCTAGAAGTATCATAGAATATATAGGGAATGAATTGTAGGGTGTATATAGGATGATTGGAGTTGATTTCTTTCCAAAGACAAAACCAAATGAATTTATATAAATATTTAAATCCAATTTTTCAATAATACAAGAGAAAATATTCATCCCTTACATAGTATTAAAGCCAAAATGATTTTGAAACATTAGATTCTGTGCCCTTCTTTTGCCAAAGAGAACTGTGTCTCAGAGGTTAGGCTTCTACCCATTGGGCCTGTTTCATGTTACACCCACCCATCATCTAGGCAGTATATACTACCCTCCAATTGGCAGCCCATTCAAGACTTGTCACCAAAGGCCACGTGTGTGTAAGTACAAACACTATGGCTCTAATAGTCATCTATCTGAATAGTGCTCTGGCTGGCCTTGCCAGAGTCACCAGCTGGCCAACTCATTTCTGACCAGTTGTCCCATTTCATGTTACTCATTTTGTAGCTAGATATTTTTTGGTCAAATAAATATTACAATGGCCAATGAACACAAAACGTTTGTACTAACAAATGCCATTCTAATGATATCTAAAATTGCTGAGTATAAATCAGCAGGTACTAACCATCTTGATTAGGGTAAAACAATTAAATTTATTTGTAAAAATCTCTAAAAATTCTATTCATAATCTACCAACCAATCAAGCTCACAAGAAATGGCTACAAGATGATTCTAGCTTGTTCCTACAAATTCAGATTTCTATTGATAGTTAAAGCTATGAGTCTGATTGACCACTATGAATATGTCAAGAAATTTATGTAATATTTAGAATTCCTATATAGCTATACTCTCAGAAAGGGAATATTTCATGAATTTATGAAATCTATAAGAGATTTTATTAGGATGAACAAGAAAATCGGCCCCATCGAGCATACTTCATGAATTTTAAGAGAACATATAAAGAGATGAATGCGTTGATACCCTTCAGTACTGATATTAAAGTTCAACAAGTTCAATGAGAAGAAATGGTCATATCAAGGTTTTTGGCAGGACTTAACTCTCAATTTCAGGTGACTAAATAGCTGATTCTATCCCACACTAAAATCCCTTCATTACTTGAGGTCTTTACTAGAATACTCCATACCAAACACCAATGTCCCCACACTACTTGTCTTATAATTCAGTGGTCTTACTGGTTGGAATAATGGATCAGGATCAAGCAAACCCACTTCGAAACCTAAGAGTGGATCAAGTAACACTGCTAGTCAAAGTCAAGAATCGTGGGGAGTAGTTTTTAATTATTGTCATGAACCAGGATACACTAGACAATTCTGTTGAAAGTTGTAAGATATGAACCAAAGAACTCAATTGGCTAATATTTCAGCTGCACATGATGCACAACCTCCTATTGCTATGCACATGACACATTTTTAAAGATGAGTATACAAAGTTGATTCAGCACCAAGAGTACTAAAGAAATTATCTCACTGTCATTGCTATCGCCAAGTCAGGCAACCCAAAGACATGCCCTCTTTTCTCTTCATCCAAAAGGGTTATCGATACTGGTGTCACAAATCATGACAGGTATCACATTTCTGTTTTCCAACCACACATCTCCATGTAGTGTTACTTCAGCCGATGCATTAATTGTGGGTTCTAAAGTTGTTAATCTCACCTCCCTATTGCTTTACAATCAAGACTAATCTTCTAAGGTCCTTTTTTAATTTGCTATATGTTAATAATATAACTTATACTCTAAATTGTTGTATCTTATTTTGCTTGATCTTCGCCTATTTTAGGTCTTCCAATGAAGCTTATTGATAAAGGGCATGAATTGAGTGGTCTCTATGTTCAAGATACTCAAAAGTCCAAAGCATAGTCGTAAATGGCGTGCAAAAGCGCATGCCATGGCATATGGCGTGAATAGCGCGGCCTCAACGCCATTTTTTCATTGCAGCAGTTACCTTAACTGTGGTGCACCGATGGCCCACACCAGAATGCCTTTTACCCAGGTGTTTTGGTGCGCAATGGTGCGCCACAGTGAAAGCATTTAAAAAAAAAAAAAAACTTGTATTTCTAAAACACACTTTTAAGCGTGTCTGGCCTAAAAAAAAAAAAAAAAACTGGAAGATCGTTCTTCACTAAACAGCCCCTACAAGTTTGGCCTCCTCCTCGATGCAATCCCTAGCTTCGATACATGCACGCACAGTTGGGAAGGAAGCAAGACACACACAGCAAAGAAGAAGAACATACCTGGGCTTCGATTATTTTCTATTTCCCCATTCAATCACAATGTTTGGTAAGTTAATTTCCAAAAAATCTTTGATTTTTTCCCCCTCTTAAGCTTTTCTGTGCTGCTTATGTATGCCTTCGGAAGGGCTTTGTGTATGTTGTGTGTATGCTTTCACTTTGTGTATTGTGTACTGTTAACAGTATAATTTTTGATTGCTAATTGCAGTTGTGTGTGTGCTAATTACAGCTGTGAACATATTGTGGCTAATTGCGATTTTCTGATTGCTGATTGTCACTGAAAAAATTGCTAATTGCTGACATTCCATAGAAGGGGTTAGAAAGTTGTAGAATTTGTGTGCTAATTCCAAATTGCTAATTTATTTTCTGATTGCTGATTGCTTCTGTACTAATAGCTGCTTTTTGTCATAAAAAACTGTACTTGGACTAAGATTATGCTATTAAGGTGCTCTGTGTGTGACTATGTGTGTGTGTTGATTGCTAATTGCTGTCTGTGTCGCCAAAATTTCTACTGGGAATGGACAAAGATTAAGTGCTGTGTGTGCTCTGATTGATTGTTGGTTGCTGATTGCTAGGCTAGCTTATAAAATCTATGTTTGCACTTCGGACTAAAATTAACAGGCTGTGTGTGCTGATTGTTGTGTCCCATATATCATGATTTCATGAGTTTTATGTCGCATGTGCTGATTGCTTGGAATCAAGGATTAAAGTACCAAAATGTCAACTTCTAAACCATGGAATTCAAGCCACAAGGACTTGGCATGAAATAATGTGACATTAGTTGATCCTAAAAACACAAAAGACTTCAAATGTGTTTTTTGTAGTACAGTTTCCAAAGAGGGAATCATAAGGCACAAGCAACACCTTGTTGGAGGCTTTTGAAACACTAAAGTGTGCCCAAAATGTCTCGAGCATATTAAGTAAGAAATTTGAAATTTAATAAAAAAGAGGAAAGAGCTAAAAAATCAAATTGATGCAATTCCTCATTTTGATTTGATTACTGAGGAATTTGAGAGAGGTGATAAATATAGTTAAGCTTCAAGTATTAGCAAGCGCCTGTCTATTGGTTCATTAACTGCTTCAACTAAAAAAGCGAAACAAATGGGCCTTATTGATATGTTTTTCATGCAGGATGCTAATGGCATATTGAAACATAGCAATAATAAGAAAAAAACTCTAAAGTTTGATGAAACTACAAAAATAAAGAGAGAACATATGGTGCAATGGTTTGCACAGTGGGCATATGAGAACATACTACCTTTTAATGTTGTCAATTCTAATACTTTTGGACATATATAGAAGCTTGTTTTCAATGTGATCCCGGCACAAAGTCACCAACTTATCAAATATTGAGGGTAACTTGTTTGAAGGAGTTGGAACACACGAGTGGCCTTTTGAAGACCGATGACAAGGTGATAGCAAAATATGGCTGTTCTTTAATGGCTGATGGTTGGACTGATAAGAAGAATACGACATTGATTAATTGTTTGGTGAATTGTCCGAAAGGGAGCTAACTTATTGAATCAGTCGATGCCTCAGGGTATTCTCACATCGATGAGAAAATGCGTGAGTTGTTATCAAAATACATTAAACAAATTAGTGAAAATAATGTGGTGCAAGTAGTTACTAATAGTGCAAGCGCAAAATGTTGTTACGGGTAAGAAAATTTATGCATTGATTATTATTTATTTTAATTGCATTAGCAATCATTTAAAATGTATTAATTTTTATTTTCTTTTGAATCAATAGGATGACTTTTGGAAGCTAAATATAAACATTTGTTCTGGACTCCCTACACCGCTCATTACATAGACCTTATTTTTGAAGATATTTTCAAAATTCCAACTTTGAAAAAGGCGTATGAGCGAGCAATAATAATAAATGGATATATATATATATATATAATAGGCTCAATGTCCCGGACATGATAAGAGAATTCACTAAACAAATGGAGATGGTCTGAGCAGGGAAGACCAAATTTGCCACTGCTTTCTTGACTTTAAAACGCTTTCAAATATAGAAAGCAAATTTAAGGAATATGTTTACATCAAAACAATGGACTGAATGCACATATTCAAAAAAAGCAAAAGGTAAGACGATAGCGAGTGTGATATTAAGGCCTTCGTTTTGGAATACTATTATCCATCAACTCAAAATTAGCAGGCCACTATTAGTAATGTTAAAATTGATGGATGGTGAGATTAAGCCTTCAATGAGATATATATATATATATATATATATATGAGGCCATGATAAGGCGAAAGCAACAATAATAGCCTCATTTAATAACAATGAAAAAAACTATAAGAACATATTTAAGATTATTGATAAGAGATGGGAGATGCAACTTCATCAGCCTTTACATGCAGCCAGCTATTTTTTGAATTCAGAATTCTTTTATGAGAACCCAAATATTGAAAAGGATCCAGAAATTACCAATGGCCTACATAAATGCATAAAAAGGTTATTTCCAAATGATGTACAAGACAAGATTTATTAACAACTTTCGTTGTATAAAAATGCCGAATGCTAATTTGGATTTGCACCGGCTATTAGACAAAAAAAAATTGAGAGTGCCAAGTATTAATTATATAAATTTAAATATATTTATTATTTCATTTAATGACAAATAACTAGTTTATCTTGATACTTGTTTTGAGAAGCCGAATGGTGGAAAGATTTTGAAAACGCCACTCCGAACTTGCAAGACTTTGCAATTAGAGTTCTTAGCCTTACTTGCACTGCATCAGGCATATCTCAATATCGCTAAAAATGAATTATTTTTGCCTTTATCAATGTTACTTGTTTTTTTTTTTAATTAAAAGTTGATATTTTTATGGTTATTTTATATTTCAAAGACATGTATTAGAGACATAAATATTGTTAATTAATTTGATTTATTGTGCGTCGTACTTCAAAATGGTGCATGCCATGCACTGTTCCGTGCGCCATGACTCTAGAAGAAGTTTGTGCCACGTCGCGCCATTCACCTTTCAAAAGCATGGTCCAACACCATTCGAAACTCATTGTTGACTCGGTTATCCATCCTTACCCTTGCTAAAAAAAATAATCTTGAATTTCATGGTTTGTCATCATTAGAGTGTGAGTTGTGTTAATAAGCTAAACACTATTGTTTATCTTCAGTCCCTTTTGTCAATTAATAAGATAGTTTTACTCTTAAATTAATCATTCAAATGTTTGGGATTCATGTCCAATTGGATCTAAAATTAGATCCAATATTTTCAGATGTTATATAATTTTTCTCATATGACATGAATTTACTTTATTAAAAATCATTTCAAATTATTTTCTCATTTATGTGCATTTTGTGCTGAAATTAAAACATAATTCAATACCTTCATGTGTATACTCCACAGCAATGATGGAAAAGAATACTTCTCTAATTCTTTTTAGAAATACATGACTTAGAATGATATTCTTCATCAATTTTCAGGCATTGATACTCCTCAAAACAAAGTGTTTGAAAGGAAATATACACCTTCTCAAAATCAGAAGAGCACTAGCAATGTCAGCCCAATGCAAGTTTCATAGCAGTTTTTTATCAATTGCATGCCTTCATCTATACTCCATAATGGCATCCCTTCTTTTGTCCTATTTCTTGTTTGGCCTTTATTCTCCATCAAGCCTCAATTATTTGGGAGTAATTGTTATGTAAGGAATATCCATCCTCGTGTAACCCATTGGACCTTAAGTCTCTAAAGTGAGTTTCCTACGGATACTTTGTCCAAAAAAAAATATCAATGCTTTTATCTCAATCTTGCCAAATACTAAGTATTCATGGATGTTACCTTCTTTGAAAGTCTTCCTTTCGTTATCTCTATGCCACCTAGTATTAAAGAGTATGACAACCTATTGGCATATCATATGACCAGTCAACCATTCATGCATGACTTGCCAATACTCCACATATCCCACCAAGACCAACCGCACTTATTCATAATGTTTATAACAGACACCATGATAGTCCTTAGTTATGGCCTAAGCAAGCGCCCCATCCTCAAATCTAGTTACCTCCAACCTTGATCTACCAATTGCACTTCAAAAAGGTAAACTTCAACGTACCTACTCTATTTCTTTGTTTGCATCTTATAACAAGTTAAAAATCTACTTCTTATTCGTTTGTGGCTTATCTTGATTCTATAATTGTTCTTAAAGCAATAACTGAGGTCTTGTCTCATCCTTGCTAACGTAATGCTATGATAGAAAAGATGGATGCTTTGAATGCTAATGATACTTAGGAGTTAGTTTCCTTATCCGTGGCAAGAAATGGGTGCATACTGTTAGGTTCAATTTGGATGGTTCTACTCAAAATCTTAAATCCCATCCTATAGCTAAAGGCTATGCTCGAACTCATGGAGTTCATTATACTGAAACTTTCTCTCTAACAGCTAAATTGATGTTTGCTCGCCTATTCATAGTCATTTGTATTACAACTAACAATGATAAACAGCTATATCAAAAAGATGTTAAGATTGCTTTCTTACATGGGAACCTATAAGAAGAAATGTACATAGAGCAACCACATGAGTTTATTGCTTAAAGAGAGTAGGATAAAGTTTGTCATCGTCGCAAGTCTTTGACTGGTCTGAATAGAAAGGATTGGAATAAAAAGAACACAAATTTGATCACTTGATCACTTGGTCTTTTATAAGTGGATCACATCATCACATCTGGTATCACCCTTTCTAGTTGTGCATGTAGATGATATTATTATTACAAGAAGTGATGTCAAGATTTCATCATTAAAGTCCCTCCACAATTAATTTCATACTTGGGATTTAGGGGAGTTAGTACTTCTTGAGAAGTGAGATGTCAAGAAATAAGAAAGGCATTTCTTGTCACAAATACTCAATTTGTTTGTAGATATCAAAAAATTAAAAGTAGAGCAGAGCAGCACTCCAATGGTTCCCAACCAACAATTCACAAATGAGGGTGATCTATTTGAGGATTTTCATAAATCCTGAAGATTAGTAGAATAGCTAAATTACCTTATTGCTAAATTACCTTGTTGTCACTTGTCTAGATATCACATATTCAATCAGTGTGGTAAGTTATTTTACATCTACCCCCAATTCATCATTATACGATTTTAGAACATATCTTGGATTATTTCAAAGGATACTCCTAGGTTAGGAATATTGTAATAAGGATCATGGACACACTTGAGCTGAATGCCTTGAATGTTTTGGACAGATAAAGCTTGGACAAAATCTATGATCAACCAAAGATCCACTGGTAATCATACCTTCATTGAGGATAATCAAGTTGATCTTCATATAGTCTCCAATCCAATGTCCCAGTATCACAAATATATATGGGATGTTTTAGGGTAAATATATGACAAGTAAGGCAAATTTCCTTTCCAAAGATAAAACCCAATGCGTGCGTTACATATGTACTCCAATTCTTCAATAAGAAAACGAATAATATTCATCTATCAACTAATGAAAACAACATAGAATAAATTTCAATAATTTGTCAGTTTTTTAGCATTAATACAAGCTACTTGTACAATCTATTAGAATTTAGTTACTACAAGATTTATGCGCAATTGTATTCTCAAGATAAATACCAGAAAAATTCCTGATGGTGTGCTCAAAAAATGTTTAGCTAACTAAAGTCTACCTTCCAGTTGCACACACACTGCCCTCATACTATCTTTTTAAGTGAAATATTAAGAGAACTGGGTGCAAAAAAATGCAACGATGTTGTTAAGAGAACTAGGTGCAAAAAAATGAAACAATGTTGCACAGGAACATAAGGTAAAATGCTCATTTGATGCAATTGTAGAAATCAACTTACTTCCAAACCAAACAGTCAATAGATGGATTGTACTTCGCTCGGCCAGATGTCACCTGAAAACTTGTCTTTGCTGTTTGCTTTGGCACTGGAATCTTAACAACCACTCCAAGTGCAAACATTTTTGGCCCAAAAACACTCTTCACCTAAAATGTAGAATGAGAATGTTATAAATAGTTTGGTTACTGCAAACCATATGCAAACTAAAATTGATGACTAACCTTCACATTTACTTCCATACGCGTTCGACCCAATTCCTTTATTGTTGGCAAAACCCGAAATGGAAGATTAACCCCCTCCGTAATACGATACCTATGGAAAAGGTGTTTATAATTAAAACCTAAAGCAATTGAAATGCAAAGAAAATCTGTTTCTTTCTAACTGATATGAAATAATTAAAGGAATAAAAATGAAAATGAGGATGTTTCACAAAATATGAACTTCACATGTGGATCGCTCTTAATACTCTGTATCATTTTCGAAAAAATGAGGAAACATAATGAACCAATCGAAATTAAAACCTGGAGTAGACACAGACAAGTAGCCTGTTAAGAGATCTAGAACACAAGCACAAAGAAGGGGAGTTAATCAGGAATGGTTTTAAAGGGGAGGGTAATCTGGAATTGTTTTAAAGAATCTTTGAAATTTTAGGAGTAAAGGCAGGATTTTGTGAGTTAAAAGTTCCCCAACTAAGGGCCTGCAAGACCTACAAGAAGTGCATTAGATCAGATCTAATCATTTTAATGTAGTGTATGAATTGAATAAGATGTTCTATAAAACAGATTTTGTAAATCTGGTTGAACATAAGAGCGATTCAAATAATAATGTTCATGAAAGACATTCTAAATCAAAATAAGAGTTGAAGTTCAGAAATTTCTGGTTGCAAAATTAATGTTTATTTATTAGCTTACTTCATCAATTCAAATTCACCATCTGGCGGAACAAAACTGACAGTCTTTTCTGAATTAAATCTTGTAAGGTTTACACATTGATGGAAGGTGACATCATCAAGCTCAATAGTTTTTCCACTGCAAAGCACCATAAACAAAATGTTGTCAGGGAAAACGAAGGTACAAACAAGGTTAACTGCAGAATACAGGGAACATATCTCTTTAATAAATGCAAGACATAATTTAAGAAAGCAGGAATAAAGTCAGATCCAAATAAATTATATCATATGAAGTAAACATCATGGAGAAAAGGCGATAGCTTTTAGGATGGGATGAGGTCATCTATCTTATTTGTTGCTCAAATAAACTACTATTAGAGTTAGATATAGACTAACACACAAGCCCATAAACTGTCCAAGCATTGGTTGAAGACTGAATTGAGAAAAAATACCACAACACTAAAAGCATGTTTTCTCCACTAATTCTGGGGTACTTTTCAGTAGGGCAAATCTTATATACTACTGGTGAATCCTTTCTTTATTAATTATGTCTGATACCCTTCGGATATGCTTCAATTCTTCTAAACAAGAGATGTTGATGCTTTTAAATGACAAAATCCCAATGTCTATTAGAATTACTAAGCCCAAGATTTACCTTAAAAACTGCGACAAAGTAAACTAATGAAAAGCAATACCAGAATTCTAGAGATATATAAAATTATGAGTAAAATTGCACATGCAAACTTAATTTTTAAATTATGGATCTAGTGATGGAAGCAGGGCAAAATATATCATGAAGAAAAAGGTACACAATGGTAGAATTAAAAAAATGGTTATTGCATGCATTGCATAAGAGACTAATAGCATGTTCCCAAGTCATATAGACATAAGGTTTGAGTTATGAAATGAAAAACTAGAAACAATGTCCAAACTAAACCTTAAGAAATGCAAGATATCCTTAACATAAATCATCTAAATAAATGCAAGTGCGGATATAAGTGTGCAAGACTGCAAGCAATGGGAGACTAAAGAAAATGCGATAGCCATATAAACTTTTAACCTGGTTCTGTTCAATTCTCAAACAACCCAAAGGCATCAACTTTTTATGCTCGTGAATCAGGCACTTGGAGTTCAAATTCAAGAATGATGTTACTTAAAGTTCACAATTAGGATGATATATGACTAGCAAACCTATCTGTTATTCTTTTCGATTTGAAGAAGCAACAAAGATATAGTTTATATTGTCATTACATTAAAATTTGCATTACATACAGCAAGTTTATCCGTCATAATTTGATGAAAATAACAGATGAACATGTATACCTCTTAGCAGGACGGGATTTCAGCTGTGACTCCTTTTCAAGTCCGATTTTATCATTTAATCCTAACTTCAAATCAGGCATTCCAGAAAGGAAGCATTTCATAAGAATCTTCCCAGTAACATCACAGCGTAGTACACTACCTACAAAAGTCAAATAGCAAATAGGTAATGAACAGAAAAATTATTCATAAAAATATAAAAATATAAATTCTTCTGCAAATGATAAAAGCTAAAAAGTATTAAAAATATATTAATCAAAGACTTCCACAGATAATGGACAAGTTTACCTTTTGAAGACATAAGAAGATTGACATTTTCAACAATATCAAGAAATACCTGTCAACAAATATAAGTTAATCCAGCCTAACAGTAAGAATAGCAGAACATTAGACAAAAGAGGGGTTATTTAAAGCACTACCTCATTTTTCTTGTAGACAAGACCTTCTCTGCGCCAGCCAACAGCACCAGTAACTTGTAAAGTTGCATTTGGAACTGGTTTGTCAGCAGCCTGGGTTAATAACATATGGTGAAAGTCACAATATAATCCACCCATGAGAATAAACAAAAAATAGATGTTGTCTTAAACATCTTTAACAGTACAATTTTTTAAATCAGAACGCATCTATAAAAAATGCCAGGAATAAAAATCTAACCTTTGATGAAAATGGAGAGCGCACTCCTTCCTGAGTTATGTAAAGCTTCAAAATTTCAGGCGAAAGGTTTTGAGGATAACCAAAATCCATTATTTCTGTAATTGAAATGAAAAAAATCAAACTGCGGATCCAGCACCTCAGTTTGGCTCCAATACTATATAAGATATTTCTTTCGTACTGTTTGTTTATTATGAAAGTCCCTCATAAATGTTATCAAGCAACTTAGGCAATATTACACTTATTCACCCAGTAACTTTTGGCTACCACAACAATTCAAACTTAGGGGGATAGATTGACAGTTTAGCAGTTTAGACCCACTTACAATATATTGGAATGAACAGTTTGTGCAAAGCATGATAAACATATCAAAATACAAGCAAAATATATAAAGAAGCCAAGGGTTACTCATCTAAGAGTTTTAGCTTCTTAGAAGAAGTGCTAAGGTAAGCAACATCAAAGAGCTTCCTAAAATTAGGACCATCACACAAACACCTTCATAAAATATCTCCACATCTATCCCATGGCTTGATTTACAGCATCAAATGTCGGGACTCTATAGTTTCTTTCAGAAAAGAAAAGTAGGTGCAGGAAATAATACTTTGCATCATCTTCATGATGATATCTACGAATGAAATAAGGAACATTTGCCAGAATGTGCTAATTTAATTATTTCTGTGAAGATAGAATTTTCAAAACACACAACAGAAAATGTTGAAAAGAAAATATCCAGGAAAAACTCTTCAGTTGGCATACCATCCAATAGTTCATATATCAAAACAAAATTATTGCGGATAGCATCCTCATCGAAAGCCCCACCAAAGTAAGATTTAAATAATGTGACCGCCTGCAAACAAGGCAGATGAAAGCGTAAAGCAAACTAAAAGAAATTTTTACTTATATAGTATACACAGCACATTCAGATCCATTGAATAAGAGTGAGCTAAAAAAAGGGCCCCACAGCCAGAACACTGATTATATGTCTTAAAGGATAAGAAAGAGGAAGGTAGAAATAAATTACTTCAAAGTACTGAAGCTAGAAAATTATAGAAAAACTAGATGGTGATGGTTTAAACAACCAGATTTGCTTTCAATCCAATATCTACTCAGTAACTATACATTAACTTCTCCAAATGTGTCATAGAAAGACAAAAATCTTCAGAGCAGACTCAAGAGATCATATTACAAAAGAAACATATTTTAAAATTATCTTAGCACATGAAATACCTCAACAACAAACTTGAATGCACAAGCAACATTAGCATTGCTGCTTACAACAATCACAATGTAAACATTGCTAACTCTCATGTAAAAGAAAGAACAGCCGCCAATCTGCCGTACAGGACAAGTGCCAAGTTCCTTGGTTTGCATTATATGCATTCGGAAAGCATCCACCATATTGCCTCTGGTTATTTTCCAAAAAAATGTATAAGAATGGGCAGCTTCATGGCATTAATAATTTACTTCTATACAGTACATGCAAATTATCAAGTATCAGATATAACCGAATATGCCAAATAATAAAGATCAAGAAACAAAGCAACCACAACGTCAAGAAAAAATGGCAGCAAAGACACGTGAAATGAATTAGCATACAATTAACTTTCCAAATAAAATTAAAAGCTTGACAATTGAAAAGGAATGGAAAAACAAAGGCTCAATTAAGTAGTATATTGGCAACTACAAAATGGTCCGGAGTTATAAGCTTCAGAATCCTAGCTTAAGATAACCAAAGTTAAGAGTTTAGAAGCTAATAATCAGATCTGACAATTCATATGTCAAGGTTTAGCTGAAGCCTGGGTCCAGAAGTGTTTTTGCCAGAGGCAATCAACTCCATAGAGTGTCAAGTCAACCTTTCATGGTCCTTAAATCCAAGAAAAAAGAATTTTACATATTACGTATTCAGGCAAATCAGCCTTTTCAGATCTTCATATAAGATGATCAATAAGGAATTCAATGGGGATGAAGACAATTCTGGCCACATTATCATGTACCAGGGTGATTTTTGGGTGAGATCGACCCTAGATGCAATACTTATCGTAAGTGTGGTAGTGATGTGTTAGAATAGCCAAAGCATAGTTTCCTTAACTACTATAATTGTATCGATCCAAAACATCAAATACCAAAGAAATGATATTATAGTAAGACTAAAAACAATAGCAATGCTAAAAAGGGATCACTCAATCATAGTGCTAAAAAAAGGTTATGATTATAGAGAGTTAGGTAGTACTTGGTTTAATAATTCAAAATAGCTATGGGGTCATAGTCAACATTACAACTATCAGCATCAGTTTGTAATTACATAGTGAATGATGTCGTATATATGCATATTACTTCTGCAACTTTTTATACGCACGTTGCATCAGCAAAAATGTGGTTCTGAGCCCTGACTTTGGGCTCATTTGGATCAAGGAATGCTTGAGCATGCAATGATACTTTTTTATCTGATACAATCTCTGTCGGTTATGAACCATATTCTTAAATTAGGAAGTTATTTTTTGAGTTTTGTCAGAGAGATAATTTTAAGGATTAGCAGGGGTCCCTGTTAAATTCAGGGCACCAGACTGGCAAACATTGTGTAACAATTTGCACATGCAAACAACTTTTTAGTAAAGGTTGAACCGACAGGCCAAGCACACAAGCCAGATTTGGAACTTCATCGTTCTTCAGCAGATTATACAAGTCCACATCACAACACCATGATGATACATAAAATAACAGGTTGCCCTATTAAGATTTGTATACTGGCATTTGGGCATGCACTGCCCCACCTTTTTTTTTTTTTTTTGGAGTGCGTGCTCAAAATTCCTCTATTGTTGGCAATTTTACTCACTTGATTTTCAGAAGATCAGTGGACAAAGGCAATGGAGCAAAAGATAGAAGATCATGCAAGACAAAACTGTCTTGAGCACTACAATACTAGTTCCTTATAGATAATTAGACCTTTGACATACACTCCACTTTATTTTTGAACAAGTTTGTTAAAGAAAGATAGACTGTTGTACCTAAATGAAATGTTCTTCCATTAATTCGTAAAATGTTTCAACCCATTCTTCAAAGGTTCCAAACTTTCAAACCACTCTTTGAAGGCTCCAAACTTTCAAACACATACAATGACCAACATACAATGCCCCAAAAATAACTTTTTCTTTTTCTAATATACATACACCAAAAAATTTGAAATCAAACCATTACCGATATTTAAATCAGATATTTATTTATAAACATACACAACTGACATTTATATACATAGATACCCAAAAAACTAATTATTATCTCTATATGCTATTACATCATTCAATTATTATATAATATTATGCGAACACTGAAAAAAAAACAAAACATACAAAGTCATCATTTTTGCACAATTCATAAACATTCAAATAAATAACACACTACTTTTACCCCTCAAAAAATGCTTCCAAACAGAGATAAGGCTATTTGTTTTGTTTTTGCCAATGTTTGGGCTACTTGGTATTGTTGGATGACGATTGAAAATGATAAAAAAAAAAAATTAGTTCTTGCTTTATTAATCTAAGTGACACCTATATCAACAAACCAATTACGACATATCCTAAAACATGTTACAAAAAAAGAAGACCTTGAAATTTATTGACTTTGAGCTCAATTACGTTATATGCACACCTATGTCCGTATCTACAGATCTTTACCCTATTTATGCCATCTGCAGCCCTAAGTGTCCACAAAAAGGTCGCCTTTTTTCTTACAATGAGAAAAACATTAGGCCATTCGCTTTTCAATCTGAGTGACAGTCATCTCTGAATACAAGAGTCGCCATCTATCTGAATTTAGGTGTCTAAACAGCTGGAATGCTCTTAAAACTCCAGTCGTTTCAAAATCCAAATCTGTTCCATCAAATGACTAATAACACACGGAGCACAACTTAGTTGTTACCAAGCTTTCACCCATATCCCGTCACATTTCTCTCACATCTTCAACTGTATTTTCCGAATAAAAAATAAATAGATACAACAAGAGAAACTACAAAAATCACGTACTAAATAGCATTCATATACACGAACCAATACTACTACTCAATTTAACCTGGAAGAAAATATCACAGAAACCAAAGCAATGCCATATATAACGCATACACAAATGAGAAATAGAGAATGGGGAAAGACTGACCCTACATCGTCACGATAGAGACGATTAATGAGGACATCGCCACGAAGATTGAGAAAGTAAATAGCGGAAGCTGCCACGGGCATGGCTACGATCTTACGGGAGCTCCGATCCACTCAGATGTGAAGGAGGATACGCTCACCTTTGTCGATTGATTAAGATCCAGATTAATTCAAATGCGTGCCTCATTCGGCGAGATGCTTTTCAACTACCGCTGCGGTCCGGAATAATCAAAGGTGGAAATCGAGGAAAAGCGTGTGCCCGAACGTGAGTACCTCAAAAACGTGAAACAACTACGACAATTTTCTCTTCGAAATGAATATCAACATATTTTATGCGCTTTTCTTTAACGTCAGGAGACGCATCATTATCTAAATTGCAATTATAATATTCAATATTCAAATATCAAACGTCATAAATAGTACTAAAATAAACATATAAACACATTGTGGTTATTATATTTGTTTTACTTTCTTTGAATTTTTTAATCCTCAAAAAACAAAAAAAAAAAAAGACGTACAAATCAAATATAAAATTTTAAAAATTTTCACAATTGACTCTATTCAAACACACTTCATAAGTAATCTCTATCCACACATGCATGAATATTCATATATATTTATACACTCAAAAATACTACCAACCTATGTATAATAGTATCATTCAATCGTCATATATTGTTATACATATAAAAAGGTTAATTATATACCTTGCAAATAAGTAAAATTATATGCAAACCCTATTTTCTATTGATATTTCAAAAAATTTCCATTCATATTTAAATTATTTACACTCTTTATTAAAAAAATTGTTGAATTTTTTAATATACCATTAATCTTCATTTATGAGTTTTAACACTTTTTATGGACAATTCTGACCTTTATAATAAGTCAAATTTAGAGAAATTTTCATTATAATAAATTAGTATTTTAAAGAAATTGATTATAATTAGCTGGGTTTAAAATACGATTTACAACAATGAAAATCTCTCTAAACTTGACATATTATAAAGTGCATTATTGTCCATAAATAAAGTGCAAAAATGAAAAATAAAATTAAAGACAAATTGAGAAAATTAGTTAAATTTTTTTAAGACATCATCAATTTTTTGCCGAAAATCTTAAAAGGAAAGATGAAAAAAGAGGAAAGGAGGATGCAAAATATTTCAACACATGGATGAATAATTTCTATTACCTCAATTATCACATAGGTATTATAATTCATGCAATACCTTGCACCAAGACAACTCATAATTTCAATTAACATCATATTTCGATCATGTATAAGATTCTCTATACTTATGATGCTATTCAAACTTTAGGGAACAATTTTTCTTGAATTGCACACTAAAATACATGAAAAGGCAATAGTAAGAGATAAGAAAAGATTTTTATGTGGTTTGGCCAAGTGCCTATGTCCACTGGGAAGGAGCTTCCATATTTTTATATATAATCAAATGAATTACAATATAAAGAAAATATTGATCAATTGAGCCAAGAATAATAAAGAAGAAGAAAGGAAAATGTTGCAAAAGAGGGGAGAATGTCAATGCATCCCTTTCTCTCAATGATTGAACCACTAGCTAAAAACTCTTCGCATTTTCCACTACTTCTCTCTTGTAACTATAAATAGTAAATCATAATAAAAGGGGGTCCAATTAAAGACTAATAGCTAGGGATATTCCACTATTTCTACCAACTTTAGATTAAATAAGAGACCTAAAATTAAATTTATTTTATATATTCATGTTCCTCTCTTTAATTTTAGGCTAAAGTTGCCTTTTCTCAAGCTAAAATTGCCTCAATTTAAGTGAAAGTTGCCTTTGATAGGAATTGATTTTGGATTGAGTTAGTTGTGTAAAATCAGTTGTGAAAAAAAGTATTTAATGTACTTCACCATATATGTGCAATAAACTTTGCATGTAGGAATAAGGCTAAACCCTTTTTGCCTTCTCTGTGTCACTTCTCTTCTCTCTGTATTTTAGCTAAGCTAGAATGCCACAACCATCTCCATCATGGTTGATTCTAGGTTTTCAACCTTCCGGATGAGTGTACCGATTAACTAGAAAAGCTTAACTTTCCCCATATTAAAGTAAACGTTAACTAAGTTCTCTCCATGCTTCGATCACAATTTCATCAAGTGAGAATGTCTAAGTTTACTTTTTTTGATAATAAGGAGTTATCATAAAAAACTACAAAGGAGAGACTATGTAAAAATCACATGAAACTCCAGAATTCAAAACCAAAACTTAAAAGACAAACAAAGATGTGGATTTCACTACCTATTCCAATAGCTACAATGGTTGCAAATAGACTTTTACTAAATACCACTAAAGCTAATTTTGGTGACCAAAATTTCACCAACTACAGCAAGAATGACAACATCGCCACAAAGAAATCAACAACTATGGAAAAAATTCCAATGTGATGGGTTCCACTATCAATTATTATTATCAAATTGGGAATGTGGGTAATAACATTTGCACTTCATATAGAAATGGAGTACAACAAAAGAGAGTTTCAAGAGTGATAGGAAAGACCCAAATGTGGGAAATGATGATTTCCTATCCTACAATAAGAAATCAAATGCTAAAAAGATGGGTTTGAATGTGTAAGGGTAGAACTTATTCCTATTGGCTAATATGTGAAATAATTGTGTGAAAATTGTCAATAAAGCTTAGCCTAATTAAAGTGATCTAATAAGTTTTAAGGATTTGGGCTTTAATGCTTCTAATTAAGTATGTGCTTTATACGAGTAGAGACCGAGCATTATTTCTACTTCGATAATGAGTTGAATAAATACAAGGGAGTTAATTTGCTTGTTAACTCATATAAATATACAGTTGTGGTCTCTAAATCACACATAACTTCAATCTTTTGACATCCCATTGTTAGAAAGAGTAAAGAGAGTACATGTTGATTTAGAAGACTAACAAAGAGAACTAACAAATTTTTAGATTTATTCCAAAAATATACAGATTCAATCCATGCACAATTAGGATTCATTCATATTTAATATTTATGACCCAAATTAAACAATCATGGAATCAGGTTAGATTTCGCACTTATTTTTAATGTCTCAATGATTAAACATGATGATTATGAATTATTAAAGCTTTTATTAGATTCTCAACAAGTGGTATTAGACCCTCATTATGTCAAAATTATTGAGTTACAAAAGGAATTAATAAATATTTAGAATTTATGTAAATTTGGGATTAGAATTTTGTCATAGGTTTGGATCTTGATGATCCACACATGATTTGAATATTTTTTATCGTTATGTGGGTCTTTGTATGTTTTTTGATTATGATTCACATATTTTTTGGTGATTAAGGATTTAGATTTAAGTTCTACATTGTTTTCTTGTTAAAGAAGACAATCAAATGCTTTTGTGGTGCAGCCACATTTGAACCGTGTGAGCACATGGAATACAACATGTTTTCATCAATTAAGTTCAATATTTTAAATTCAAATATTGGTATTCATTTAGGTATTGATGCCATGGAGTAAATTTATTAAAGCAACATCCTACTAAAGTAGGCTCTCTTGTGGAAATAATTTGTTTTGTAATCTTGAAAGGTTTGTACATGTGTAATTCATGTGAATATTTAACTAATCCAAAGGAAGGCAAATATTTGGTCGGATTACATTTGCACACTATGGTAATAAACATGTAACAATTGTCATGTGACATGTGAACATTAAATCTATCCAAAGCTGGATTGTTGTTATTTAATGTATGCTATTTTTTGTGTTTGATTAGGGCATCAAGGCACTAATTATAAATTGATATTTCTATTCAAAGATGCAATATTGATGTTATGTTGGTATCTTGTGATAGACCTTGCCAATATTTGAACCTATATTTTGAGAGTTCCAATGTAAGCATTAGTTCTTTGTCTAGCATTAGGTTCAATTATTAATATCTCACTTAGTATTGAATCCATCTCTATGGTAAATGGAATGAATTTCAAGTCATGGCATGAGAATGACACAATTATTCTTAGAGTCATGACTTGGACCTTCTCTTAACCTAACCACACTTCTAATCGATAAGAGTACCTTAAAAGAAAAGAGAAAGATGAAAAGGTGGGAAGGGCCGAATGGCAGAATTCTAATGGTCAATAAACATACCATTTAAGTAGCTTTTTGGGGAACTATGTTTGGAAAGGAAAATACAACCAAAGGTTTTCTTAAGACCTTGAGAAGAGGTTTGCCAAGAATGAAAAGGTTGAAATAAGTACACTTTTGTCCAATCTCATTTCTATAAGGTATAAAGGAAGAGGAAACTTCAAAGAATATATTATGGAAATGTCTCACAATGCTTTAAAACTTAAAGCATTTGAGTTAGATTTACCTAAAGACTTTTTAGTGTATTTGTTTTTGAATATCTCTTTTAGCATAGTTCGATTAATTCAAAGTGAGTTATAATTGTCAAAAGGACTCATGTTTCTTTAACGAGTTCATCTCTACTACGTCTAGGAAGAGAAAAGGTTGAAGCATGATAAGATCAAATGTGCTTATTAGCCATCTGCCTTGAAAGACAAAAGAAACAATAAAACAACTAAGAGGAAAAAGGCTGCAGGTGGGACACTACAAAATAAACAACATAAATAAAAGGAATATGCTTATTTCTTTTGTCAAGCTCTAGGCCACAAAAAGGAGCATTGTACCAATTATCAGGCTTAGCCTGTAAAGAAGGGCTTCCTTGAGTTGCTAGAAGTCTAATGATGATGAAAAATATGTCTATGTTGGTGATGTCAAGATGGTAGACATTAAGGCAATAAGAAAGTTTATATTATTATAAAAGACTTATTATTATTTGGATTTGGATGAAACATTTATCGTACCATCATTTAAATAAAATTTAATTATATTACGAAATTGGACAAATTTGGTTGTTTTTGCTCATTTGGAAATAACTAATTTAGTCTCTTTCATAATTCAAAACTAGTTAAATGGTTATTTAGCATGATATGATAATCCATATTTACTTGACATTATTGCCCCTATTAATGAAACGTAGCGAGTTAATGCACAGGAAGGCAAATATAAACTAATGAATGAGAATTCAGCTTTATTGTCGCTCAAAAATTTATGTCACATCTCTAAACTTATGCCCAACTGTATTCTCGATCCCTTAGACCTTGCAGGTCTTTTTAAGTTTTTCTGATTTGGTTCAATAAGAACCAAGTATTTCCTCCTTTCATTCTCTGTATTTATTATATAAATTTTTAGTTTGAATTTTGATGCATTTAGTATATGACAAAAAATAAATGTTAAGGAAGGCCTCTCAAGAGAAAAATAAAAACTAATGAATCTTTGACAATGTTACAATGTTACAATGTTACAATGTACTTGGGCGTGCAAAGGCTAATTAATGGTAAATTTGTTTCCAATAAATTTTCAAGATTGATATCCTTTTCTTTTTAGTTTTTGTAGTTATAATATTACGCTATGTTTTGGCATTTTGGAAATCAGTAATACATAATGCTCAAATTGAATTCAAAAACTTTTATGCAAGGCTTGCAACAAAATGTAATTGATTATATATATATATATATATATGCAACAAAAAATTATATATATATATATATATGTGCAAGGCTTGCAACAAAATGTAATTGATTCACAGCCTTCAAATTAATTTCAAAAAAAAATTTGTTTAGTTATGAGCTACATAAGATATACAACACAATTATTTGTTCACAATTAACATATTTCATTAATTAGACAGGGTGACAAGGAAATAAATAAATTGGCGAAATTACTAAAATTTGCAAATAGAAAGGATGTACCATTTATTCAACAATTCAAGGTTTGAGCCTTTCAATAAAACTTTCATGAAGAAATCTAAAGGAAAGTGAAGTAATTCCCGTGCTCCTTGATTGGTATATAGTTGCAAGTGCACAACCACCATAATTAATTAATGATGATTAAGTAAGAATGTCAAATCCATAGAGTTTAATTAATGTTTGTTGATCTATCTTTGTGTATCTTAGTCAAGTTTATTGATTTATAAGTAAGAGTTTTGATCAATTGCAAAAATTGAAATTATTATGCAATATCATTAATAGAAGATTGCAAAAAATTCTTAAAAATATACAGGTCACCTTAAATCAATACAACATTTATGTCTTTAGGTAACACTTGAAATTGTTACATATTCTATTGAAAAAGTTGCATAAAGATTTCGCAATGGTTTTGCAAAGCTTTTGAGGACATCCGAAAGTGCCACCTTGGATATTATGCAACAAGTTTTAAAATTGTAACACTTATAGGGATGGTTTTTTTTTTTGGGTTTTGTAACATATACTTCTAATATGTCTAAGTTTAGGTAACACTTTAACACTTTTTGCAACATTTTTAGTCAATTTTGTAATATTTTTGAAACATTAGCAACATTTTTAAGAGTTTAGGCAACATATTCATGTCATTACAGTTACAACGTTATGTGATGGATTAAATTCTTTGAGCAATTGTTCATAACTGATGCAACCTTAGGAAATAATTTTAACACTTTAAGCAACAATTTTGATCAAGTCACACCACAATCTTTCTCAACTATTTGCAAAAATTTATTTCTTTTAATCACTCTAATAATTGAGTTTCCCCATATCAATTTCACTTTTCAATTCAACTAATCACATGTCAACACAAGTTGCACCATAACCGATATATTCAATACATCAACAATTATGTGCCGTGTTTAAAGTATTACTATATTAGTTTATGCATCAAGATGCAATTAATTTTCCCTAAATGTTCAAGTTCATATCAAAATAACTAATAATAACAATATTACAATAGTTTACACAAAAGGTAGTACATACAACTGTAAGTTTTCAAATGTCGAAATTGCTCTCTTCTTGTTCATTAATCTTTTATGTTGAACTTATGTAAGATCTCTATCCATATTTTCAACATTGTTTGAATCATTATCTTAATCTTCTTCATCATTTGCATTAATTCCTCTAACCACATTTTCTTCCACATATTTGAAAAATCAAAATTAAATTACAAGAAGGTAATAAAAACATGGGTTACACATAAAAGCTCTGTGAACATGTTTAACTGTTAAAACATGATTTAGATTTTTTTGAGATGGTGATATATGAGTACTCATAGGTATACGATTATGTCTCCTGGATAAAAATAGCTATGCATTTTCATATATATAAGATAAAGTGTGTAGAAGGCAATCAAGCTGGAGTACTTTCAATTAATTACAATAAATTTTATAACACCTCTATGCATTTGATGAGATGTTGACATTACAACATATATGTGCCATATCAGATATTTACAAAATAAAAAAACATATTTACTACACACCACCCAGTTGAAGTATTCAACTAATTTTCTTGTATAATTACAATTTGAACTAACATTTATCTCTAATAAATGAATCATTGCCATCCTTTCTCCAAATTAAAACTATATATCAGAAATCAACAAATCATACCACTTTTAGTGTAGTTGATAAGCTAAATGTGAACTCTATTTAGTTATCAATTATTGATATTATTTTTCCAAGGTAGTATAATTAGTTTTTTGGGCTTGAAGAATTTGGCAAAAACACATCGAAAGTATTCATATTTTCATTATAGTGACAATAAGTAAATGGAATCAAAATACATTACGTTTAAAGAAGCACCATTCCATGATATATTTAATGTGGCTTTTGAGTTCATGTATGGAATTTCCATAATATCATTGTAGAATTTCCTTGACATTACTATAGAATAAATTTTAAGTCATGATTCCAGGCTCATAAACAACCACATAAAGGTGTCTCATAATTTTGAGGTTCAGCTTAATAATTTAAAAATAACAAAATAAGAAATTTATCTAGTTTGTAGTTAGAATTTAAAGGGAAAATGGAAAACATCAATATTAGGCTTTATCTACAATTTCTATACTAGATCTCATCTCAATAGTAGTTTGTTAGAAACAAAGAAACCAACAGAATAAAATATCTAGCAATTACACGAACAAAATATATTATTAATTATCACAAAAAAATCTCTGAAACAAAGAATACACTAATTCAAATAGTCTAGTTTAAATTGATCTTTTGAACACAAACAAGAAAAAGACACTTACATTCCTACCAAATACACTCCCACTACTTGAACTGACATATGATTAAAAAATCCTAAAACAAGATTAGTATAAAAACAAAATAAAATGCAAACAATATAATAATAACTAAATAAATAACTAAATAAAATTATTATAAAAATTTAGAAAAATTAAAAATCCATTTTCTTTGATTTTAATATAATTATTTTTGATAAATTATAACTGCAAAATCCATATTTTATCAATTACTCATACAACTAAAGAACACTACATGAAAATTACCCCAACAAGAAATTCTTCTTATGAAAATCGATTAAAAATTTCCTAGTGTCCACCTTTAGTTATTAGAAACCCATAGCCCAAAATATAAACATTGAGATCACCATACCAAATACAAATAATTTTTTTTTTCTAGAAGTTAGAGAATGAAATCATCAATAGATTCCCAACTTCAAAAATCCTTCATTAGAGAGTTAATTTACTTTCTCACCACATGACAACTCTTACTATTCAATTTTTGGATGCCAATAATGTAGACTCGGAAAAATCATAGTTGAGGTAGGAAGGAATCGTGAATGGGCTAGGAAACCATATAATATATATATCTCTCACTCTCCCTCTCTCTCTCTCTCATGTTACTTAGAAAAAGCCGGGGTCTCACCATTTTTAGCATTTTGTAACTTTATGGTTGTCTTTACCATTTACACATAATTTTTTGCAAAAACATAGGTTTTAATTGTCAACTTGAAGAACAAGGGTTTTTAGTTAAGAGATTAAGGCGAAAATGGAGAGGTATCAGGTTTGAGAGGAAAGCAAAATAGGAAAACCAATGTTTTGTTAAATTCTACTTAATCAAATAATAGGAGAAGAAAATAAAAAGAAAAAATAAGGAAAAAAGAAAAGATAAGGGGAAAGAAGAAATACAAAAAAGAAAAATAGTAAGTTTAGAAATAAAAAGATAATTTTATTAAATTCTTTTTCATCACATAAAAAACTCAGATATGAATATTTAAATTAAAGTTTTGTTAAATTCTATTTAATCAAATAATAGGAGAAGAAAAATAAATGAAACTAAAATAAGGAAAAAAGAAAAGATAAGGAGAAAGAAGAAATACAAAAATGATAAATAGTAAGTTTAGTAATAAAAAGATAATTTTATTAAATTCTATTTCATCACATAAAAAACTTAGATATGAATATTTTAAATTAAAGTTTTTTCTTAAAATCATTTTCAAATTACATATAATAAAAGTGCAATTTGATTTTTATTTTAAAATTATCTTTTATGAATTTATATTCAATATTTTAAAGGATATTTTGTAATAACTATAGTAATTATAAAAGCATAAGCAAATTATTTTCTAGTTATTTAAATTTAAATATTTTGATAGAAATATAATTTATGTATAATAGATTTTCTTACTATCATAAATTTTCTTAGTTATCACACTGTTTAAAAATTTTAAAATAGTTGCACAATAATATTGCTTATTCTTTTATTTTTAGCCATGGAGTTCCAACATTTAAACAGCATTACACTAATGTTGTAAATTACGGTATATGGAACATTTTTGGAACCATTACTCAAAAATGTTATTAAATCCTACATAACCAATGCAATATTGAAAACTATTGCATAAACAGTGGAAAATACTAGTTAACGCAACGATTTTATAACTATTGCATACCTATTATTGCGTAAGCCTTAAAATGTTATAGTGAATGCTAGATTATTGTACTGCAATCTACCATGTTTGTATTCAATTTAGGCCAATAATCAATTTAATTCAAAATTACTACAACTTTAATGCATAATATTCCTAGTGTCACTTCCATTATTCCTATGGATATTATGTTTGTAATTGCCTCATGAATTATGAAAAGCCAATTCTATTAATATTCCACAATTAATAATTAGCCAAATTTTTAGAAAATCAAGGCATAACAATCACAAGTAGTAATTTAAAGACAATTGAACCTAAAATAAAACAAACATCAATTAGTTTACGAGTACACACCCCCAAATAAATACTTAATCCAACATAATTAAATAAAACTCAATCAAAATGCAAGAACTATTTATTCTATAACACTAATTCACATAAAATTCAAGAATAGAAAACTTAGTCTTATATTTTGAATTGGCATTGATAGCAAATTTTCAAAATTTTTAAGAGTCTCCACGCTACCTTGCTTTTGTCCAAGTTCTTCCCCTTTTCTCTGTTTTTTATTTGTTTTTCCATTTGTTCTATTTCCTTCTCTTGTTGATGTAGAGTTTACTTAGAAAATAAAAGTTCTCAAGAGTTGATGCAATTGTCGTGTAGTTATGGTGCGGCCACACATGGTGTCATGCAGTTGCAACTAGGTGTTGTACGTTTACATGAGGATAGCTTTTGAACCACGTTACAACAGCATGAAGTACTCATCCTTTGATTTGCAACTAGGTGTTGTACGCTTACATGAGGATAGCATTTGAACCACATCACAACAGAATGAAGAACTCACCCTCTGATGCTATCTGTTCATGCAATTTATGGATGTGTCACGCACCCACATGACGTCAATATTTGAGCTGTATCATAGTCGCATGAAAAGTTCCGTCTCTAATGGCCTCTATTTGTGTAGCATCACTATATACCTTAACAACTTTCTTGCTATTCTCTTGCATATATATATACAATCCATATCATAGAGTCAAGAAATTCTTTGCAAGTGACAAATCTTTAAAGTCATACACGTGTGGTAAATATTACAAAGTATAGTGAAAGTAGCATCAAATCTTGTCTCTTCTGTACAAAAAATTTTTGTCCATTCCCTTTTTTTTCATAACCAAGCTAACTATCAAATTTGGTAACTTGAGATGCCTTATCAAAATTTTAATGATACAGTCCACTTTTGCAATATTCTTCGAAATCAGGCTCAGACAATCTCAAGTATAAGGAGACCAACTAATAAATTTACAATGATATTTTATTATCCTACTTATTGCAACATTACTTGATACATTATCACATACCATGTTGATGTAAAAACACGATGGTAACATGAAAGCAAAGTTAAAAGATAGACTTGAGGACTTGCAATGATGCCAAACCTAGCAAAGAACCTATGTAATGAAGATTAGACCAATTGCAAAGTCCTTCTCAAGAACATGATGAAAGATAATTGTAATCGTTTTGCTATGGATTGTGTAATACTCCAAAATTTTTGGGATCAAATAGCAATACTTATAAAGTAGCAAACATTGCTGGGAATTAGAGTGAGGGATTTGATGAATAAATTCTTGAAATTTTGTGATAATTTTTGTGTGAACGAGGGCCCAAGAAATTGAGTATATATGGTAAAGAATATTGACATATTAATGCAAAGAGAGCTTACCAAAAAATGGAACATTAATAGAGGCTCATTACCATAATTGAATAGGGCTAAGTTGGGAGAGTTGAGACTAATTTTTATGTCGAAAAAAACTAAATAATGAATATACAAGAAAATTCGTGTGAGGGTTTATCCCAAAATAAGGAAGCCCTAAACTTCCATAATTAGCACTCATACACCCATACTAGCATAATACACCTATGTGTGTGTGTGTGTGTATTGTTAAATCTTTGAAAAACACATTCTTTCACCCTAAACATGCCTGGAAGTCGTCCTGAGAGAGTGGGAAGGAGTCGAATTCATTTGGTTTTACAAACCCGTAGAAAATTTAAGTAATCTTTCAGTATGAAAAGAGCACAATAAATTGTAGATAATTATTTGTACATTATATTGGGTCCATGAATGTCGAATTATATGTAGGAAAAGTGACATGGATATTGTGTATAGAAAAAATCTGGCATAATTTCCACGAACTCTTAAATTCTTTTGGGAAATTCTTGAAAACACATTAAGGTTGAGTTTTTATGATTTGGATATGTTCAAAAGTTCCATAGAGTTCACAAAACTTGTTTAGATGTCTGAAAAAAGGATAAAAATTAAGTAAGTATGAAATTGGAAGCAAACAACATCTTACCTCTCATGCAATACTCGTGGTGTGGTCTTCCTGTGGTAGTGAGACCTTATCATGCAATTGTGGGAGGCTTGCTCGTGAGTGTAGATTGGGACTACGTGCGGGCAGAACATCTTGTGGCCGATAATGAAGCACGCCATCAGATGTCACAACCACAACATGGCCCTTTACAGTCACAGAGTGGATAGCAAGAATTTCAAAACACTCCACGGTCAGTACCGTGTGTGCGAGGAAGCCTCCCACGGCCACGTCTTGGTTTACTGTGCTCACAAGCCCAAGTGCAAGCATGCATAAAATGTCCAATGTGCTGCATGCGATCATGGAGTCCAATTTTGCGATCGCGAGTGACCTTTCCTCAAGGGTAGGTCCTAAAGTTTTCTAGAATTTAATTTTTATGATATTAACGTCTAATACTATTACCCAAAAAAATCAAAGTGAGCTAAAATATTGTTATCAGATATAGAGACAGTGAATCAACACTTCAAAATTTACCACGAAGCATATAGGTATGGAATATCCATTGGATTAAGGATTATATTGGAGATTATTTGACTTGAATAGGAAATGAGGTAAATTATGCCAATGAATTCTAGAGACAACAAACCAATACTGAGGAAGTGGTCCACCCTACAACTATTTATAATTGCCTTTTGAATGAATTATCTTCTTGAAAATTTTGCATTCTCACTAAAATTTATGTAGAAATATTTTGACTACACTTGTTTTGAAACATTTTTGGGCAAATATTCCTGCATGACTCATGCAAATTGGAGTGTTTTGATTTAAAATGTTTTACCTTGAAAATATTGTTGGATGTGACTAAATCCCGGATGAGTTGTATTTTTTTATATACATTGAACATGTTAATTGGGTATAGTGGAACACAAGATGTAAGATGTTGGGGACCAACAGATACAGTGTAACGAGCTAATTCCACCCTCTCACTGGGTAATAGGAGAGACAAGACCCACTTAACTAGGGTTAAAGGTTAAGATAAGACCTAACTCAACCGGGTTTAAACGTTGGAATAAGACCCGACTCAACCAGGGTTAAAGGTTGAAACAATACCTTTCTCGATTAGGATAAAAGACTAAAGTTCTAAGTAGAGAGATGATACGCGAACTATTTAAGTCACCAAGTACATCAAAGGACAGCACAATTGCAATGAATGTGGGGCATGTTTCATATGAAATTTTATCTGGTTGCTGTAATGTGAATTTTTGAATCAATGCTTATGTTTTGTAAAAGTATTGCTATGTTCACATCCCAATAAAAAGACAAGTGACCCTTTACTAGGCATTTAGTTGCTTACCACTTTTGGGAATTCCTTTTTACATAGGACTGCATGCGTGGGGATGGTAGAAGGTGTGCTTGAGAGGAGGACTTCGTTATAATTTTACTTTATGAATAAGATTACATTGTAATAGAATAGGTTTTTTTTTATCTATTTCTCCACTGCATTGTAATAAACTTTTACTTTGCGCACAATAAATGAAATGATGGATTAGTTACTTGATACATTAGCTTTGGTATCCATTGAAAGAGCACACGAGTACTGCCATATTAAGGTCTTGGATCAAGGGCATGACAGATTGATTAATATATTACAAATTATTTGAGGATCAACTTAAATATACTAATTTAGAGACTAAGTACAAGAGATAAATCACTCTTAATTCTGTGCATAAAAGAGAGAGATTTAATCAACCAAGGCTAATAATGTTAGGCATACATACATATATATATATATATGTGTGTGTGTGTGTGTGTGTGTGTGTGTGTGTATGTGTATAGGCTAAGGCTAAGGACTAAAACCTAGAAAAAATAACAAGTTGACTTATTTAAACCACCATGAATGTGATTGATCAAGTCAAGATTGATCCAGCAATGACCATAATAGATCCTGCTTGGAATTGCATTGACTAATGGATAGTCAATCAATGAGACTTGGGATTGAAACTAGAAGTCCAAGATTGACATTGTGGAAAGCTCCAAACATTCAACTACTATTTTTCCTTGTGATCTTAGCTTCAACTAACTACATTTACCCAATTAACAATCTTGTGCTTAGGTGATTCAACTTCCAAGGTAAGCTCCATCTTTCTTTGAATGTCTCGTGCGAACGCCATCAATGACATCTTAAGTCACTTGGGACTTCATCTCATGATTGGCCCTAGTTGCCTCACCAATGGGTCATGACTTTTGGATTAGATAACCTTAACACATGTGAACTACCCACTTTCATTGATCTCTTCAAATAATTTAAAAGTTTCTTTTACATCCTTTGCAACATCAAAAGCATCAATAAAGTTTAAAAACTTGTTATATAAGGCCAATGTACTAGAAATTTTATTAGTGTTAACCACCATAATCAATCCAAGCAAAATTATACATCTAGACATATACCAAATAATGTGAATATTATAAAACGAAAATTGAATTGTTTTCCCATTTTCAATTGACAAAGTCAAAGATCATGGTAAGTGGGAATATTAATTCATGGTCCTAATGCAATTACAACACTAAATAAGTGTTGAAAAACCTAGAATTACAAGCGCTATGATGAATGCATGCATCATTAAACAACTTTGTAATTTTTATATAAGCTCTTTCAATAACTTTTTAGATCAAAATAGTCACCTATTTTGCTTGATGATAGCACTTTAGCACTGTTGTTGACATATGACATTTCTTTTTCTACACCAAACTGTATATTTTTACCTTCACAATCTTCTCCATAGATTTCTTCAATCTTATTATAATTATCAATATCACCCCCATTTATAGCATAATAACCATAAAGATTCTCAACAAAATATCTTTCTCAAATTTCTTTCTTTTTTGACAATTTTCTTAAGTGATTGTTCTATTTGATAATTAACATCTTTAGGTATTTTAGGATATACATTAATATAACATTTCTGTCTTGAATAAAGGCTCATTGTATGTATGCAATAACCAATTGACACCTTTTCATAATACAAAGAGCATTTTTTTTTTCAATTAACAAGTTTTTCAACCACATGGTTCCATGTTATATTACACTTTCCTCTTCGTGATGAATTTGATGTAGGAGTTGAGTTTCATGTATCTATATTTTATCCACTAAAAGACATTTTAGTACTACATATGAATAATAGGACACATTTAAGAAATAATTTAGAAAATTACATACAAGGGTGTATCATAAAATTGTACTTCCATACTATTTTCATACAAAAGTACAAGAATAATCAAATGGAGAACTTTGGAAGAATTTTTAAGTCCAAACTTTTTGATACTCACTTATTAGGATATTTTATGATCACATAATTATACTCTAATTTAATGGTTATTTCAAAAGCATACAATAGGAAAATTCATTGAACCGTGTGGGGGACCATTAAGCAAATCTAAATAAACAAATCATCTACCATAGTTAGATAAACAAGTCTACCACCTTAACTTCCATAACTCATGACATAATATAAGTAATTATAATGGTGTTATAATTAAAGTAATTAGATAAAATGTTTGGATCTTAAATATGGATTAAACCAATTATTCATATATATTTACTAATAAATTTTTAGTTTAATTAAGTCTTTTAAATTAAATTTAAAATGCGATAAACTTCTTCATAAATCTTTCATCTAATCTCATGTTATAAAATAATGGTTTAACTATGCTCTTTCCCCTGGAGCTTATTAAGACTTCATATGCCAATTGACTCAAGCATTTTAAAGTAGAACTTTACATGCCTCAAAATGGGAAATTTAGATTGTGTACACACATACACACACATATAGACAGACATATTTTCATTTAGTCCTTTGACAAGAGAAATTAGTGGCATTGCTGTTGCAAGTTCAAATAATGAATAGAAATTACTTGTTTTGAGATTGAATATATTATATTTTAGCAAATCAAAATAAAAAAAATAAATAATAGACATGATAGTTCCAAATAAAAAATATATAATTTAGTTAAATGTTGTGGTTATGATTATGGTTTGAAGGTCCCACAATTATGCAACATGAAACATACAACGAAAACTGCTGCATAAATAATTGATTGACAAAGCTTACTATAGACGTTACCCTGTCCTTAAATCCAACGCCTAAAGCCTTAACAAGCATGGAACTCTGTTATTCTTTATTATTAAAATCATACCAAGCATATACATGATGGGTTTTGAGGTTTTCACAAGGGTGTACATTGAAGATTAAAACTAACCATGTGATCGATTGGAAATGCATCATGGGCAACATGCTATTTAAAAGAAAAATTAGACCAATACTATTTTCTTTACTACCCAAGAAAAACTGTTTGTATATAGGTGTTTTTTAGGACTAAGGAGAATGAGACTACTCAAAATTACCATTTGAAAGCCTATTTACAGAAGTTTTGTGGAGTAGTTTTTTTTAAAATGCTATTATAAATATTTAATAAGAGAAGAAAGGAAAGAAGTCAAGAATGGAAAGAGTCATCGAGATACAGAAAATAGATAAAGAAGTAAGAAAAGGGAAATTATGGCTTTAAGATCTATTTTATTGTATAACTTAGATTGTTCATTGAACAATAGACAAATCACGCATTTCACAAATTAACCAAAATTTTATATGATTTTCAAATTGGTTTTCTCAATATTTAATTCATTTTTCTTTACTTAAAAAATGTGAAATTATACAAATATCTCTATTTTTAAATCTTTTTTTTGTATATTTTCTTTTTCCTTTTCATTTAAAATTACTTGTATATCTTTTAAATTTTCTCTCTTTTTATATTCTTTTGATCATTCTCTATTTTTAAATTTTAAGTAGTTCTTTTTACTTTTAATTTTAAATAATTATATTTCTATGATTAAAATATAATAACTTTATGGTTCACAAATTATTTCTTGGTTGTATTACTTTAAGTTGCACCCTTCGAAAATTGAGAACTAAAACAAATGAAAAGAGGTACATATTTAATTCATCTTTGTTTAGAGGGCTAAAACCAAGAAAAGGATTTCTCCCTCTAGCCAACAACTAGATAGATTGCTTTACAAATTCAAAAAGATGGCCATTATCCACCCTGTAAATATTTGTTTTAGGGTTAGAGTGGGAATAGGATATGATTTGTCTTTTTCTATGACATTTGTAGCTTGCTTATGGGATTGTATCAAGGTACAATTTAGTTTGAGGAGAACGTAGTCTTTTTAGTAATGTTATTTTGATTCAATCTTCTATTTTTTGCTAAATGCCAAACACACATAACTCATTATTTGGTGTGTGGTTCTACTATACAAAATAATTCCTTTTACTTTAATAAGTCAATTGGTACTTCACATGTTATTTTAAGTGCATTAAGCATTTTGCAAAAATGTTTTTGAGGAGTTTAGCCTAAGAAATGGAATCACTAGTAAAATTGCTAAATTTATTCCTTGATTCTATAACAAAACACATGATTCTTAGTTTATCAACATTTTGCTAGATAGGGACCGTTGAATTGGATAAAGGACTACAAACAGACCAGAGATGACAAACTACATCAACAACAATGGTGATAACATCTTCAACTAGAGGAATGAACCATAGCTATATAATTTATAATTGCATGACTTTGCATTGGATGTTGTTGTTAGTGTAGCCTTTTGATTGTTAAATAACTTCCATTTTTCAGTTGTTAGATAGTCCTACATATATTCCACATCCCGATGAAAAATTGAAACAAGAACTTCCAACAAATTACTTCCAATCAGTCCATCAAATATCCCAATTCTCCTTATTTAGTGCATCCATTAGATAATCAAAGCACTATCATCACTCAATCAAAATTCACAGGACCAAATTATCACACCTGGAGCAGTCGTTTTCATTAGCACTATCCATCAGAAATAAACTAAGCTTCATCAATGGAAGCATACCTAATCCAACATTAGATCACCATTTGCACTCAGCTTGGAGTAGATGCAATGATCTGATTGTGGCATGATGATTAAAATCCATGACACCATCATTACTAGCAACAATGTTTTACATAAGATCAACATCACAGATATTGGAAATCCTTGTAAAGATATTTTCCTTGCCTAATTATAGCAAAGTTTACAAGCTTCAAGCAGATCTTTATAATGTGAGTCAAAGAACCAAATCAGTAGGCGAATTCTACACTAAGCTTGTGACCATATAGGAGAAATTGAGGCTATACAAACCGCCTCCACATTGCAAATGTGGAAGATATGATCCTGAATGTTTTGAAGCCTTCATTAAAATGTAAGAAAAAGATACAATCTACAGAATGTTTACTGGATTGAATTATTCATTACTACCAACAGATCCCAACTATTGATGCAGAAGCCTTTTCCGATTTTAGATAAGGCTTATAATGTCATAACAGTAGAGGAAAGGCAATGGGGAAACTCAACCTATAAGGTGTTTGGAGAATCATTTGCCCATGCATCAGCCTTAATAAAGGAAGATGGGAAGCAAGATGTTGTTTGTTAATACTATAAAAGAAAGGACATAAGAAAGAAAAGTATTATAGATTAAGTTCATGATTGATATGCATGAATAGAGTCAGATAAGAATAAAATGAATTTAAAAATGGAATGAAATCAGAAAAAGAGTGAGATGATTTACAATATCCTGGCTTGTTATGCACAAAAATGGCATTAGGAATAACAAAAGAATGAAATTGTCATTTTATTATTTTATTTTATATTTAAGAATGATAATTAAGAACAAATATAATGAATTAAAGACAAATATTTTTTTAATAAAAAGGACATTATTTGTAAATATTTAGTTAATTATTATATCTTTGTTAGATGACTATATATATTTAGATATATAATAAATATTTAATATTTATACAACAACTATACAATATTTATATTGCATGCAAAAATTATATATTTATATACGTAGCAGGTATTTAAATGAACATGTATAATTGATCTTTAATTTTTTTATTGTAAAATAAATATTTGTATAGTTTTATTTTTAACTTTATATAAATATTTATTATATGAAAAAAGTAAATATTCAATTGATATGACTATATTAGTTACCTTTGTGTGTAATATACTAAACATTTATGACACACACACACACACATACATTTCCATTATATTATGTTTATTTATTAAGTATACCAACATATGCCATATTTAAAAATCATTTTTATTTTTGCTAAAAATTACTTTAGTACTTCTATTGGATGCATAAATATGAATATATATTTTACATATTTAGATTATATCTTAATTATATTATAATAATTATAAGATAATATATATTACTAACAGATATGTCTACATTTAATTTTAGCTATACTTGTCTTATATATATATATATATATATATTTCACATATGATATTTTTATATTTAATTTACTTATTAATAATATATAATATTTGTCTATATAAATCTTGTAAATCTAAAAATTAATAAAAATATAAGTCATTTCCAATAATGTGGGAATGAGTAAACTCGTGAGGGTGATGAGGAATAGATACTCCTTATTTTTGGGAATACTGATTCCCAATGAAAAGATGATTCTCCAGTATCTCATTATACCAATTGTAGTAATAAAAATGGTGTGGGAATTGTCATTCAATTCCTACTTTATTCTTGTATACCAATCATGCTATAATTACTTTTTCACCAAACTTCAAATTAACGAAAGGAAAGGAGAATGGATCACATGTAGCTACAAATCAAGCCTATCTAGATGGTAATGATGACAATGAATAGAAGAAAAGTCAAAATGAGAAGATAAAGTTAACACAAGAGCATATTAGAAAGTTGGTAAGCTTGTTGAATTCACAAACCATGACTCAATTCAATGTGTCTCTAGTACAAAAATCACAAGAGTTAAGAGGATCCCAAAAACTCTCACAACATTGCCCAACCTTCTCAAATTTTGCAAGTACATCCATACAATTCATCGAGTCCAATTTTTCAAAACTATTGAGAAACAAAGCCCTATTTGTATTGCTAATTAGAATGCATGTCATACCCCATTTACCTTATTTAGTTGAAATCATGAATAATTCAATCATAGAAGTTCACTGCTTACCTCTGTTAAATGAATTGTTGACATAGGAGCATCAAGCCTTATGTGTACCCTTGAACTCCTTGAAATCCTTAAACTAGTTCTAAATATATTTGTCAAGTTGCTTGATAATTCCAAGGTTGCTATATTTGCCACATTGAAAATCTATGATGTGTTACACATTCCTTTATTCAGCTTCAATATTTTGTTAGCTAGCAAACTTATAAAATCACACAATTGTTATCTCATCTTTAACTCTAGCATGTGCCACATCAAACCTTTTATCTATGGATGAAGATTAGGATGGCGAAGCTATACTAGGGCTTATACATTCTCAATGAAAAAGCAACAAGTATCACCCCTATAGCCAGCAAGGTCTTGAATCAACCCTTTGTAAACCAAACATAAGTGTCAAGTTTTACATCTTGCATCATAAATTAGGACATATTCCTCACCTTGTAGCTAACTTGCACTTCTATTACCTTTTTATCAATGTAATGAAAGATAAAATCTATGAAGTTTGTCACAAGGCAAAACAGAAAAGACAACCCTTCTTGTCCCTTGAAATCATCTCAAAAAGACCTTCTGAACTCATTCGTATGGATGTTTGGGGACCTTATTCAACCCTTACCATTATTGGATATTATTTATTTTTAACAATTATTTATGATTTCTCTAGGTGGACTTTAACTTACCTTTTAAAATAGAAACAAAAATTTCACATATTATACCCACCTTTTAAAAACTTGCTTTCACTCAATACAACCATGAAATCTAAATCATTAGGATCGACAACGCAATTGAGTTCAGCTAAACATCTTACACCAATGTTCATGTGTTGAGACACTACAACAGAAACAAAATATCTACATATCCTTAACACTGCTAGGGCACTCATTTTCCAAGCCTCAATGCCAAGAAGATTTCAAAGTGATACTACGCTTTTTGCAACCTATATCATCAACAAAATCTCTTCTAAACTTCTATCCTTTAAATCACCATATGAAGTCCTGCTCAACAAACTACCAAACTATCATGATTTGAGGATCTTTAGTTGCTTGGCCTTTATCCCATCACTCAAGAGAAACAAAACTAAACTAGATCCTAGGGACAAAAAATGTGCTTTTATAGGACGCTCTAATGGGATGAAAGCTTATAAATTATATGATCTCGACAACCATGAAGTATTCACCTTTAGAAATGTCATTTTCTATGAGCACAATTCCCGTTTCATAAGGACTTTCGCAAGTACATCAATGCATCTGATCAGAACTTACTTTTGCCTATAGCCCATACTTATGATTGCTCAAACCTTTAGTAAGGTCTTAATGCATCTAGGTAGGATCCGCCTTGTAGGTCAATCAATGAACATCAAGCAGAAAGCCCAAGACCTCCTTTGCACAATGAATCAAAGTCAATTGTTTGTCTAGAACCTCATTTAGAGTTGAACAAAGAAAATCCACTAGAATCAAAAGAATCCCAAAGTATCTATACATTTATCATCACAATTTGAAACCATAGAATACAACTATGTTGCCACCCCAAACAAATCTCCTTATAATAAAATTTTTGAGCTATGATAGACTCTCACATGAGTATAAGTGCTTCCTATCATCCTTAAACCACATACAAGAACCTAACACTTTTGTTGATGCTGTTACAGAGTCACACAGGAGAAAGGTCACGGAGGATGAATTACAAACATTAGAGGAAAACAAGACATGGGAGGTTGTAGAGCTGCTAAGGGATCATCATGTCATTAGATGTAATAGGGCGTATGAGACCAAACTTAGGTCTAATAGAAGCATAGAAATGTTTAAAGTAAGGTTGGCAGCCAAAGGATACAACCTGGTTGAGGGATTTGACTATAGGAAACTTTTAGCCTTGTGGTAAAATAAACAACTATGAGACTATTCTTTCCTATAGTAGCTATGAATGATTGGAAGCTTAGATAGTTGGATATTCATAACGCATTCTTTAATGGAGATTTAGAGGATAAAGTATATATAAGACTTCCTTAAGGATATCAACTTAAGGAGAAGATGTTGGAAGCAAGTAGAATCTAGTCTGTATCCTGAGAAAATCATTGTATGGGTTCAAAAAAGCCTCAAAGTAATGGAATATGAAGTTCACTGATGATTTATGTGAGTTTGCATTTAGATAAGCAAAATCAAATCATTCACTATTTGTGAAAGAATCAGACGAAGGTAGCAAGGTAGCACTACTTGTTTATCAAGATAATCTATTGATTAGAAGTATCGATAGTAGTAAAATTGATTAAGTGATGGAATTTCTTAAGAAAAAGTTTAAATTGAGAGATTTGGGAGTCCCAAGATACTTTCTTGGGATTGAAATTGTAAAATCAAGCATAGGGATTATAATGTGCCAAAAGAAATACACATTGGATTTGCTAGATATTTATGGATTGCCAAGGGCAAAACTAGCGAAGACACCCACAAAAGTTGGTTAAACGTTGAGAAGAAATGATGAGGACTTGCTATCTAATCCAACATACTATAGGCAGTTAATTGGCAAACTCATCTACCTAACCTTTACAAGACCTAAAATCTCTTAAGCAATCCAACTTTTATCTTAATACATGAGCAAGCTTACTAAAGGAGTCCTCTTGTCCAGGGCAAATTATTCAAGCTTCACAGTCTTCTGAGATAGTAATTAGGGTGCTTGTTAAGATACTAGAAGATTGGCAACAGGTTTTCATGTTTACTTTGGGGAATCATTAATTAGCTAGAAGTTAAAGAAACAAAATGTTGTGGCAAGAAGTTCAACAGAAGTTGAATATAAAGCTATAGCATCCTACACTCGTAAGGTAATGTGGATACTGAACTTGTTGAAGGAGTTAGGAGTGAATCATAAAGGATTAGTGCCCATTTTTTGTGATAACTTGAATGCTATACACATCAGCAAAAATCCATCTTTCATGAGAGAACAAAACATTCAGCTTTAGATTTACATTTCATGAGAGAAAGGTCTAATGAGTGGAAATAGAAATCAAACATATCAAGACAAGTGAGCATATAGCATATATAAAGACAAAAGGAAATTTGAAAAATTAGCTGCTAAGATAAATGTGGCAAATATCCATACTTATCTTGATGGGAGGATTTGAGTTGGACAGAGGTCACAAATAAGATTGAGGTCGCATATTACATTAGTGGCTATGACTAAAGGAATAAAATGCAGCTATGTAACTTATAACTACATTACTTTGCATTAGATGTCGTTGTTAGTGTAGCCTTTTGACAATTAACTAACTACCATTTTTCAATTGTTAGCTAATCCCATATATATTCCACACCTTGATGAAAAATTGAAACAAGAACTCTTATATTCATTCAACTCGAAGGACTAGCGAATTTGTGTAGTGATTTGATTTGCACTTCATCCTTAACTCTTTGTTTCATTTCTTTTCAATAATTCCGTTATAAAACATGATTGAAAGGTGGTTAGCTTAATGGAGATTGCAATTTAGGAACCATTTTTTCAAGCACATTTGTAAGACACTTGGCCTACAAATATGTTATACATGCACAACTTTTGGTCTTTTATGGATTTAGAAAAAAGTGAAATCTAGACAACTACTAGGTGTAAAATTCTGTAGAATTCAATTTCTTATAAAAGTCAAAATATTTTGTAGTCTAGCACGAGGCAATCTTGGCACTTTTACTTGAGTCTATACTTGTATGTGTAGCAAACAAACATTCTTGTGCTTATCATCACACATGTCATATACTATGCTATTGTTCAAGGTCGTAGAACCCTAAACTCAACAAATTCTAAAGCTAAAAGCCAAAGGAAAATTTTGAAGGAAATAGTGCTACCAACTACTCACTAAAGGAGTAGCCTTTATGCCATGCATGATTTGTTCATACTACACGTCAAAGATTACTTTGATGTGATTCTTTCTGAGTACAGACGCATTGGAAGTGGATGAAATTTATGTGTAGCACAGAAAGCACATTGCAACTTAGTAGAGACACAGTGTAGATACTTTATTACTTAGACATGAATATAAGAAAAATCACTAGAATTCACTATGTTTGAGTTCTATTTCTTGCATCAAGTCAAGAATTAATACAATGAATGCAGAAAATATTCATTTTGATTGTAGATCAATCACCCATAAAAAATCTTCAAGCTCGAGGTGGAAACAGTAGCCCAACCACGACCAAAACCCTCCTCATTTTGGTTTCTTCTTTTTGTCTTTATTATACTTTTATAGCAATCAACTTTTTATCTAAAAGAAATCACAAGATCCTTAATGCTCACACTATATCTCAATGTTCTGATGGCAAAACAGGTGGTAACTGAAAAATGATTTGTATTGTAAGGTGAATATTTATTATCCACCTGTACTCCAACAATAGAAAACTTGTATCAAAGTGTAGTAGGTTACAACAATCCTATTTCGTCAAGTTTGGCCGGTCAACATGGCCATAATCTTAATTCAATCTTCCAACTGTGAAATTATGCTAACAAAGACCCCATAGCCTTGGCACATATCAGATAGAAGGCAATACTCATTTCTGGCATGATATGTAGCCATTAAACCTGCACGTTTCATACACAAAAAGATTATAAAAGAAAAATAAAGAAAGAAATGAGAATTTCCTTCTCAAGTCTTGAAAACTTTGGAGTATATATATATGCATGTATGTGTGTATAACCCCCAAAATATCAACAGTCATGATTAGTATTAAAGTGCGTGATGGGCACACAATAGCATGCTTTAGATGCATATGATCACCGGTTGAAGTGCAAAGACAAATAAAAAGGCGTCCTTTAGTGACCCTAAAACTTCATGCCCACAATCACCAATAATACAACTCATTAAAGATGGTTGCGCAAAAATCAATTACGGCATAATTGGTATGCAATGAATGAGATAAGAATGGAATGTCAATTCTCACGTTATTCTTTTTCCTACAATTAGTATGATTAGATATGAGGGAATTATGATTCCATTGAGAATTCGTATTCCCAAAAATAAAGAATATCCATTTTTCCTCACCCCCATGGGTTTACTTATTCCCACATTATTAGGATTTGAGAAGACTTCTATTTTACATTATTAAAATAATTTTATTAATTTTTAGATATACAAGATTTAGGTCAACAAATATCATGCATTATTAATGTATAAATTAAATATACAAAATATCATATGTTATATATTATCCTATTTTTATTTATAATAAAATTAAGATAAATGGTAAATGTGTACAATATTTATTCATATTTACACATCCAATAAAAGTACTAAATTCATTTTTAACAATAATAAAAATACTTTTAAATATAGCATATGTTGGTATACTTAATAAATAAACACAATATAATGGAAAAATGTATATATACATATATATATCATAAATGTTTAGTTTATTATTTATAAAGGTAGCTAATATAGTAATATTAATTGAATATTTACCTTTTCCATATAATCAATATTTATGTAAAGTTAAAAAAACTATATAGATATTTATTTTACAATAAAAAAAATTAAAGATCAATTATATATTTTCATTCAAGTACCTGCTGTGTATATGAACATATAATTTTTGTATGCTGTACAAATATAGTATAGTTGTATAAGTATTAAATGTTTATTACATATCTAAATATATATAGTCATATAAAAAATATAATAATCAATTAAATATTTTCAAATAATTTCATTTTTTAAAAAATATTTATCTTCAATTCATTATATTTATTTTTAATTATCATTCTTCAATATAAAATATAATAATAAAATGAAAATTTCATTCCATTCTGATTCCTAATAGTATTTTTGTGTATACCAAACAAAGGATATAGTAAATCATCTCATTCCTTTCCTAGTTTCGCTTTATTCTCAAATTTATTCCATTCATATATACTAATCATGGCCTTAAGTTGTTACTTTAACTGGCACATGGTTTACAATACCCAATTTATGTTTGATGATTACCCCATTACACGTTTCACCTTAGTTTCAACCACAATGAGCAGGTCCAAATTCTCTGGAACATAATTTCCAAATTGTATCATAATTAGTACCAGCAAAACACATCAATGAAAGCATGGTCTTAAAAATTCACCAAATAACCAATTTAAAGCATAATTAACTACAAAGCTAGCATCAAAAAGAATACGGAGGACATAAACGACAACATCCTATTCATCCACCTATAATTCCAAATTCATTAAATCTACAGTTAATGATAGTACAAATACCATACTATTTCAAGGTTTGGAGCAAAATGAGATTAGTGCATTATCATTTCTCACCAGTAATCAATTTTCTTCAGGTAACAATATCAAAAATATTTCACACAACTTGAATATTTCTACAAGAACAGGGACTCAAGACTAAAAGTATAGGTCCTGGGCTAGTTTGCATGTTCTCATGCATTTTTTTAAGATATTTTTCGTTTCTACAAGAACAATAGGTCCAGGGCAAGTTTGCATATTTTCATGCATTATTTAAGACATTTTTTACATGCAAGAAAAAAAATATATAGATATATATATGTGCTTAGTATAATGACAACATAAAATGAACTAAGATAACAACAAATCCAGAAAACATGAAGGAACAGAACTATACCATAGCCAGAAGTCTGCACATCGAAACCCTCATCCTACAGTGAAAAGAATGAAGGGAATTCAGCATGGAAAATCATTGAGAAACAAATCTTCTGTTAGCAAAATCAAGACATATACAATTGAAAAGAGTTCCACCTGTAATTCACGTATGAGTGGCAAGCTACCAGTGATAGAATAGGGTTTTACAAGCCCAACCACCTCTTCAGTAGCTTTGCATAGCACATGGAAGCCACGAGAATCAAGATTGCAAGCAACTCCAGAGGATGCTTCATCAAAACTAATAGCTAATCTGATGAGAGAAAAGGAATTACTAACTGTTAAAGCTAAGTCCAGCCATTTCAAACATTAATGCATAACATTCATAATTTTCCACTACAAATTTCAGATGTTTATTTCAAACTGAGTTGTGATAGAATTTAAGGTTTTCCTTTTCAATTTAAGTGACAGGAATGATTATATCTCTTGAGACTTAGAGGGTGTTTGGCTAAGGTTATTTTTTTAGATCATAAAGCTTATAAGATATTTTAGGACTTATAAGCTCATGGATCTTATTTTAAAAATAAACTAATAAAGTGTTCGGTAAGATCATCTTATAAGATTTTATTAAAATTTATAATTATATTTAATTATAATTTTTTTGGTGTAATAATTATAAAAATAAATTAAATATCATTAATATAATATAATTGAAGATATTTATGTCATTTTTAATATATATAATAAAATAACTTATAAATTGTTTGAAAATAAGTTGGAAAAAACCAACTTATTTTAAAGAGCTCTTAAACCCCAAACATCTTATTTTGATAGCTTATAAGTTCTTTCATCTTAAAATTTACCAAACACTTTTGAAGAGCTTATAAGCTTACCTAAACACCCTCTTAGTCATTTCTCTACAAGTTACTCAAGTCAATCACAAAAATTCAAACACAACATTTTCTTTTTGTAGCACATGAGACAACATTCTATCGGAGGAATCAATAGGAAGTGCTCATAAAAGAAGAAAATACTATACTCTTCTTAATTTTTGACGTATGTTAAAATTCTAAAATATCTGATATTTTGAACTAAACAATCTTAGAAAGAGGAAAAACATACTACATGCTTCCCATTTTTCATGCACATTAAACCATGTAAGATAGTCAACCATCTTACTGCAGGAAGAAAGAAGACACACCTTCCCCTGAGGTTCTCATCTGGTAGAACATATCTTGAAACAGGCCCTCTCGTGTCCAGCTTTTCAATGTTGGCATTCAAGTCTTCGACATATTCTTGAAGCTTTTTCATTACATCAGTTATGCTGGAACATACTATGTATCAGGCAATAGCTTAAACTACTGGCTTAAAAGGAGTAAAAAGATACAAGGCAGGCAACTATAAAAAGCATGGACACAACTAAATTGACAACATGAACAAGCTAAACTCTAAGGCATCTCAATAAAAAGATGTGAATACCATACCTATAAAATGGAGTCAACCTGGAAGAGTCAAAGAAAAATGTTAGAAGTCAATGATAATTCAAAAACCTATATAAAAGCCACTAAGTTAAACGCAACCTAACATCTCCACAAACTGTACACTCTGCTGGAATTTGATTAATGCCACCTCCTGGATCTGTAAATTATTCTGATAGTTAAGTAAAACAAGCCAGTGCAGAAACCAATAATCATGAATATAGCAAGTTACACTTTTATATTAATAACTTACAACTCCATTGAGTAGGTTTCATGGTAGATGGTGTTGCAAAGCCATAAACTTTTTCATTTGAATTGGGTGGAAAGTCTTCGTAAAACCGTAACTGAATGACTTTAAGAGCTTCCATGGCTAGCTCTAAAGGATTGATAGCCTAAAGATATTCAATAAGATATATTAGCCACAAAGCAGAACAAGAATTCATTAACAGAATTTTTTATGATACAGACTAGAAGCTGCTAGCGTATGAAACTAGAAGTTTGGAAACTAGTTATCCAGCAATATGTTGCCTCTTCATTCCGCAAAAAGAAATTACTTTAGCATCATTTCTTCTAGCTGAATAGGCATGCTATACAAATCGGTCATGGCTTTTGTGCACTATTAATAGTGCTCTAATGAGAGACTAGGTTCTAGCTAGCTACAAATGTTTGATATCTTTGTCAACCTTGAACAGTATTATCAACAGGTGCAGTTTCTAACTTTGCACCATGGCACTTTGTATCTCAATCCCACTTTTCTAATGCTTTTCTACCACATTCAGTATGCTATAAAATACAAAGCATCGGACACCCTTCCCTCTCACAATGCTTTCGCTCTTCAAGACTCAAAATTGGAACAACACAGTAAACAATTCACATACTTAGTAATCTAATGTGTCACCATTTGCAGTTAGCCTTATGTACATGAGAAGGAAACTTGCACAAAAGCTTCTCAAAAATAGTAACAGGGAGAGGCCAGGTTAATCAATTGGGAAACAGTAAGATTAATGACATGATCGGAACTTCCACCAAAATCCATGCGTAAATCAACTAATTCGTAATGAAGAAAAAAGAGATGCTTTCAGCAGGCTAGCAAGATGTGTATTGGTCAACTTTCAAGAACAAAGATTTTCTTGAGAATTTAAACACAGAGAAAAATTTCAACATAACAACTGTCATTCAACTTTATAAATTTAAGAAACATGAAATACAATCAATAACAAAAAGTTCATCAAATTCACTAAGGCAAACCATACCCAATTCTTTTTATCTTCAATATGGCTTTGTTCTGAAGAGAGTGTAAAAGGAAGTACCTTGTGGGCCAGACCACTGTGAAAAAGCTTCCCAGTAACATGAAGCTTCCAAGGAATCACACCACCAGTACCAATGCAAGGTTGTTTATCTGCTGTATCAATCCAAAACCTGAAAGGAGAGCCAAAGATCTCAAATCATATCAGGCCACTTTTCCAAGGTAGCATATACATGCAGGTTATTCATTGGTAAAGGAGCAAAATGCATACAGAGGGCCCTGCTTTAATTTCTCGAGCAATCCGTCCTTCACTAATGCATCGACACCTACTCCAGGGATAGATGAATTCTCTTCACTGGCAATAAAGACAGCAACAACTGTGGACTTCAACTGAGGCATCGTCTCCCCCAGCCTCCTCATTAGTTCAGCTACAAGGGCAACGTGCCCTAAACAGTCAGTAGTTCCACGCCCTCTAAGTTTGTCTCCATCAACACTCAAACTAAAAGGATCAAAGTCCTGCACACATATTTTCCTATAGATGAACAAAACTTTTAACAAAATCTTGGAAGGGAAGTTCTGCCCATCTATACATTAGCAGTCCCCGTACATCAATTTCTATTAATTCTAACTTAACACCTGATTATTTAAATAGAACCAGTTTTTGATCCTCAAATAAGAAGAAACGAACAGTGAACAAGAAGAAAGTAAGAAAGTGAAAAGTTTATATGTTCCTCGTTTAAATTGTTTTCCAATATTTACCAGTATTAGCAAAATATAGCATAGCTACAATTTCAACCTCACCTACAATTCTATAATCAATGTCAAGATTATGCCCTTCAAAAATGATTTGATCGTAATTGCACCAGCTTTTTCACCTAGAGCAACATTAAGCCTTGACTCCTGGACCAAAATCATTCAATACCCACCTTCTCTAGTCAAGTCAAGAATGAATCAAACATGTCAAGATTAATGAGTTGACACATTATGTCCTAGTTACAACACTTTGGACTCTACAAATTTTATGGTCATAGGACTCTTAATGTTGTTGGTGCAAAGAAACTTACTTGTGAATTAGTTGGAAAAGTCAAGCCTGAAGAAGTGGAGGAGTGGGACAAAAAACAGTTGCAACTAACGGATAAGTCATAGAAGAGTCCAAGTAAACCCCAACTCTGGAGTCCCACCTTTGTTACCAACATGCAAATGATCCAGCAAAAATGTGCAGCTGATTTTTAGGAGTTCGGTAGCAGATTTTTGGGAGAATATTTCAGCTAGTGGCTAAAGATGGAAGGCTTAGTAGATCTTGAGTGTTCAATTTTTACATCCTTGGGTGAGCTTGTAAGCTTTATGCTTTATCTTGTCTAATTTTTTATATTTTGTGAGATTGAGGGTCAATCCTCCACTGTAATGGAAAGTTGGGCCAAAATGGTTTTAGGTAATACATAAAATTAGAGTGTATTTAGATTTCATGTGCCAAATAGTTGTGAACCTTGTAGTTTGGGATAGTGAACTTGATGCAAAGATTGATTGTTGTCAAGCTTAGTGGAAAAGTTCAACCTAGGCAAGGCCAACATACTTAGGAGCAAATTGCTCCGAATATGTTGGTGCCTCTCTTTACTATTATTTGTGTTTGTATTGCTGTGTTCCCGACATCATCACAACACAACATTGTGTGTTCTAACATCACCCAACTTTCAAAACACAACAAATAACAGAAGGCCAAAGGAAACCTATCCACACATTACCTGGTAAAAACTGCAAATTGTAAGTAGGAACTTCAGTTTCCTTACAAATTATGCAGCTAGACCACAAAATCATTCTCGCCCACCAGTTGGGCACTCTAGTTTCCTCAAAGAGCCCAACCTTCCAACCATAGAAATGAAAAAAGGCCACAAAGCAGACAACCAACTTCTTGTCGAATTTCAAGATCAGCAACATACTACAAATGACACGCAATCCCCCTTTCACCAATATTTCCACATAAACAATGTTTTCACGGATCGGGCACATTGTATTCGTCTAAACACTTAATTCGCCAATAAATCAGTATTTGAATTGCATATTGAACCGTATTATGCAAAACATACCCAATCAGAAGGGTTGGCGGTGACCACATCCATGTGCATGCCGACGAATGACACGATTTTGCCAGGCTGAGTTCCAGGGTACTCTACAATGAGATTTCCCCTGTTAGGCTTGTAGGAAACGTGGTTGATAACGAGGGGGCCGCCCCCCGTGGCGGTGCTTAAGGGGCGGAGGACTTCGAGCACGTGCCCGACAATCCTGTCCTCCTCCGGAATAAGGTCTGGCGGGTTGTTCTGCACGTGCTTCGACTCGCCGATCAGCTTCGACAGAAGGGTTACGAATGAGTCCTCGTTTAGGTCTCCTAGAGTGTGCTTTACGCTTGCGGCAGCCATTTTCGAGAAGTGGAACCGCACTGCTAACGCGATCTGGTATTGCGGTTAGGTTATTCGATGGAACGTGATTTCACGTCAGGCATAGATTCTACAGAACATGATTTTAAGTTAGCCATATTTGAAAATTTTGAGTTATTAAGGTAGGAATGAAAATCACTTTGATTCGTAGAAGTTGAATAGGTAAAAATTTATTTTTATATATATTTAACATATTACAATAATTAAATGATATAATATTACATGTTTATATAATCAAAATGTAAAGTAGGAACATGTTTGTTTTCAAATTTTAGTCTTTAAAAATAAACACTCAATTATTACATTTTTTTAAATTTTATTAGTTTCTTCCTCTTATTTTTACACAAATTTTAAAACAAAATATCTAAAAACACATGCTAAAATTTGAAAACAAACATAGCCATAGATAATTATTGATTTAAATATAAATAAGTATAAGAAGAGAGAGAAAATTTTAAATTTAAATTCAAATAAAAGTTGTAAAATAAGTTGTTTGATTTGTAAGATTTCTAAGTAGCAATGAATAATGAAAAAAGAGACAAACATAGCTTTAATTATTCTTTATTGAAAATTGGAAATGTTGAATCAAATTTAAGTTTCCCACAAGGACAGCATCCTCTTTTTGAGGCATATGAGTCGATGCAATAATAAGAAAATTCATAGTGGAACATCTTTGTCTTGATGTTTATCATCCTGTATAATAGTGAAGTCAACCTGTCAATCTGATTACCAATCTTGCTATTTTGCCAAATTCTCCAATATCAAAATTTAGGAAGATTTTTATTCTTTTTCAAGAATAAAAATAGACATTTTAAGGCTGTAGGACAAAATCTTGCATTTGGATTTTCACTAACAAGAAATTTGTACAAATTGAATACAATTTGAATCAAATGAATTTTGTGCGGGTTTTGTTCTCTAATTCAGTCCTCTGATTTTCCTTGAAAGATGTAGCTTTAATTTGAAATATCTTTAAAGACAGGGCTTGTGCTTGATCTTCTTTGAAACTTGTTAATTTCTTCTATTAACGTTGATCTTCAAGCTTGACGCCCTGATTTCAGATCGAACGTTAAATTTGAAGATCTTTGACAAAGAACGTCTTGAATTTGGAGATGAACTCTTTGAACTTGACGAAGAACACTTTGAATATTCTTGAGTATCCTTGAGAGAATTTGTCTCTCCTCTTTCTTCCTCCTGCTTATTGGTGTTATTGTTCTTCAATTAACATTGATCTTCAAGCTTGGCGCCCTAATTTTGGATCGAATACTAAACTTGAAGACTTTTGACGAAGAACGCTTTGAGTTTGGAGATGAACTCTTTGAACTTGACGAAGAACGCCTTGAATGTTCTTGAGTATCCTTGAGAGAATTTGTGTCTATCCCTTCTTGCTCTTCCTTGTTGTTTTCCTCTGTTTGTGGAGTTTTGGCTCCTATTTATAGTTGTAGGAGAAATAGTGTAACCACCTTACCTGCTAACATGGAGGGTTCTCATTGGCTGCTAGGGTTGTTGGCCTCTTGCTAGACTGCGCCACTTGTCGCCTTCTGATTGGCCCTCTTAATCATTTATTGTCTTCTTTTAGATTGTGCCATTTGTCATCATTTAATTTGGTTGATTTTGAATTTTTTTAATTGTTTATTAAAGACATTGTATCTGTTTAAAAATTTTGCAATGAAATTATGTAATGCATATTTTAATTTCTTTTTCGTAATATTTGTTTAATTTTATGTGTCTACAAAATGCCCCCTCAAGACTTGTTCATGAAAAATTTACTTTTTGAATGAATAAATCTCGATTTTATTTATTTATTTATTTATATATATAATTTTTTTTGACAATTTTGTTTTGACATATATATATATATATGTATATATACATTTTTTTATTACTTGTTAATATTTTATTAGTATTTAATAAGACTCATTAGGGTTCTACATTGGAAATCGTGTACACCAATTTCCAATCTTCTGCGAGTCTTCTTCATATAGTCGCGTCCATCCAATTTGTCTCTCTTTTTTTATCCGAAAGTTTGGTTGGAGTCGTGAGTCGCTATCCCTTCTCTCTCTTTTTTTTTGGTCGCCGTTTTGTTTTCTCTATTTTTTTCTTCTTCTTTTTTGTTTGTTTGTTTTTTGTTTTGTGTTGTTGTTGTTTTTTTTTTTTTGACGAAATTACGCTCCGGATTCCACGTTTTGTACCATAGCTCGAGCGGGTTGACCCTGACCTCGGGCTGCCTGTTGCTTGACCCCCGACTTCGGTGGCTCCAGATGCTGCAGCGACGTGGGTCAAGGCGGCGGTGGAGGCTGGGTTTGTGGGTGTGTACGCGCGTCGCTCTTTGTGTGGTGTTGCGGACGGCGACGACGACTGAGGTTTGCATTGGGCAACGGTGTGGCTGGGTTCGTGCGCACGCGGTCGGTCGCATTGGGTGTTGTTGGGTGTCGTTCGGTTGCGCGGTGGTGCGGGTGATGGGCGTTGGGCCACGTTGGATGGCAACGGGGCAGCGGAGGCTGAGGTCGGCGGCGAAGGCACGAGGCACTGGGTTTGCAGGCTCACGAGCGGGCGGTTCGGTCGCGGGGTTTCATGCTGCGCTCTACCCGGCCGCAGTGTTGCGGTCAACGGGCGGTGGCACACTATGAGCAGGCGTTGGCAGCGGAGCTGGTGCGGCGGGTGAGCAAGAATGGCTTTTTGGTGAAGAAGATGACCGATTTCTTCGTGGGTTTAACGGCACATACAGCGGTTGCATCGGGTGAAGCTTGGATGTCAGTGCGGCGCGTGCGGAGGAGATGCAACGACGCCCTGCGGTGCTGGTTTCTACATGCTGTGGTCGTCGGTAGTGCGAGTGGTGGCAGTGGAGGTGATGTCACAAAGACGATGGATGCAGCGACGAAGGTGCTAGTGGGCAGGCACAGTAGTTCTCGGTAGAGGAGATGCTGGCGGCAGGACACGGTGGCGCTCGGCGGTGTTGATTTCTGCGTGCAGTTTCCCACACCTGGGAAATGAGTAGAGTGTAATGCTAACTCATTTCCCAGGGCAAGGCCATGTTTGGGTGCGAATCTGGCTTTGGGGCCTAAGGCCCTGTTTAGCGTTTGTTTTGTTTTGTTTTTTTTTTAAAGGACAATTTTCTCCTTTTTGGAAATTTTGTGTATTGGGTTTTTTCGGCCTATGGGTACCAAGCAAGCTTCAATTTTAGGGCTTTGGGTACCAGGCTTAATTTTTAACCCACATGTACCGGCTAGGCTTGAATTTTTGAGCCTTCGAGTACCAGGCTTGATTTTAGCCCACGTGTACCAGTTAGGCCTGAATTTTTTTGGCTTTCGAGTACTAGGCTTGATCTTAGCTTGCGTGTACCGGCTAGGCTTCAACTTTTAGGCTTTTGAGTACCAGGCTAGATGTTAGCTCACGTGTACTAGCTAGGTTTGAACTTTTGGGCCTTCGAGTACCAGGCTTAATTTTTAACCCATGTGTACTGGCTAGGCTTAAACTTTTGGGCCTTCGAGTACTAGGCTTGATTTTAGCCCATGTGTACCGTCTAGCTTGAACTTTTGAGCTTTCGAGTACCAGGCTTGATTTTTAGTCCGCGTGTACCGGTTAGGGCTGAACTTTTGGACCTTTAAGTAGCAGGCTTAATTTTTTTAGCTCACGTGTACCGGCTAGGCTTCAACTTTTGGACCTTCGAGTATCAGGCTTGATTTTTAGCCCGCGTGTATTGACTAGGGCTGAACTTTTGGGCCTTTGAGTACTAGGCTTAATTTTTTTAGCCCACGTGTACCGGCTAAACTTCAACTTTTGGACTTTTGAGTACCAAGCTTGATCTTAGCCCACGTGTATTAGCTAGACCTGAATTTTTTTGGGCCTTCGAGTACCAAGTTTGACCTTAGCCCACGTGTATTGGCTAGGCTTCAACTTTTGGGCCTTCGAGTACCAGACTTGATCTTAGCCCACGTGTACCGGTTAGGCCTGAACTTTTGGGCCTTTGTGTACTAGGCTTGATATTAGCCCACATGTACTAGTTAGGCTTAAACTTTTTAGAGGGGCATAAGAAAGCATCGCCTCTTGTGGCAGTTTCGGTGTTCGAGGTAGAGAAGTTCCTTCAAAGTTACGAGAGGAAGTTTTTTTGTAAGCTGTGGATGAGTCTTCGCGAGAGGTTAGTGGGCACTTCGCTTGAATCCATTTCTTTCCTCAAGGACGAGATCATGCTAGTCTTCGAGTCCTTGAAGAGTTTTGAACATGCTAACGTTTCATACATAGAGGAGTTCTTGGAGAACTTGTTTGCTAAAGTCGTGGCACATGATGAAGCAAGATCTACTACATTCGAGGCGCTTACCAAGGAGGTCCTCGCCCGTCAGTTGAAGGATGCTGATAGCCAGCTTCGGGAGGCCCTAAACAAGGAAGCTAAGGGGGCCAAAGAGGTTGAGCGCTTCTAGGCTGAGCTGAAGAATGTGGAGGAATAGCTCGAGCTTCTGACGAAGCAGAAGCAGGAGCTATCCTCGTCCCTTGTGCAACAGAGAGAGTTCTTATAAGAGGCAGCGGCCAAAGCTGGAGAGATTCATGGGGAGTAGTTACCCTACGATCCATGAAGCCTTCAGATGAGGGAGCTGCCGAGGTGTTGTGCATTGTTGAGGAGGAGCTGGTGATGGCCAAAGATGAGCTAGGGAGCTTGAAGCCTTTTACTTAGCTTTTATCAGGATCATTTTTTTCTTTTTCTTTTTTTTTTCATTCTTTGGACACTAATGTTACTTCTTCTGTTGACATCTGATTTTATCAATAAAATGTGATCCTTCTTTGTTCCAACGTTTGTTACTTTTCTTTTTGCAAATGCCCCCAATGGTGGCTACTAAAGCATGATTCGTTACAAATTTTGTGACTGAACTTAGAGGATATCTAAGCTGCCTACATACCCGAAAATGGGATCAAGTCATAACGTAGTTCGAATTTCTTAAATTTGCAAGAAGTAAAGGCTGTTCACAGTTTATACTCTTGCGGGTCAAGAGTGTATACAATTTTTGTGTTTTGTTTTCAACATTTTTATGCCTTGCCTTCAAGTATAATATTTCTTAAGGGATTTGCCGTTGATTGGGCCAACCTTCACGCTATCATGATCGACTAATTTGTAGGCACCATTTGTGTAGACCTCTCGGACGACATACGGCCCATCCCATTTTGGGGTAAACTTTTTTCTAGTGCGGTGAGTGATGATGATGGGCCTCCTTACCGCAAGCACCAAGTCTCCGATTTGAAAAGATTGCGTACGTACCTTTTTGTTGAAGGCTTTAGATAGGCAAGCTTGATAGCATTCAAGCGTCTACTACGCATCGAGCCTCTTCTCGTCTAGTGCCTCCAGTTCTTCAAGACGCAAACGGGCGTTTTCTTCGTCAGTTAGTCCCTCTTGTATAGTGACTCGCAATGATGGAATTTATCGTTCGAGTGGGATGATCGTTTCAACTCCATATACTAGCGCATAAGGGGTCGCTTATGTGGGTGTTCTGAAAGTGGTCCGGTAGGCCCACAGAGCCTCTTCAATTCTCTCGTGCCAATCACTTTTGGACTTTGACACCACCTTTTTCAACAGGTTGCATAGGGCCTTATTGAAGGCTTCTGCAAGACCATTGACCGGAGCATGGTACATGGAGGATTTCCTTTGCTTGAAGCTGAACTTCTGGCATAACTTGTCAATAGTACTGTTGACAAATGATTTCCCGTTGTTGGTGATGATGTACCGAGGGACCCCATACCTATAGATGATGTTAGCACGGATGAAGTCAGCGATGTTCTCCTTTTTTACTTCCTTTAAGGGGATTACCTCTGCCTATTTAGAGAAGTAGTCAGTGGCGGCTAAGATGTAAAGAGGGCCAGCGGATGACTTTGTCATGGGTCTGACGACATCCAATCCCCAGGCGTCAAATAGCTATGAAGCTACTGTCGGGTGTAACGGCTCGGGTGGTTGATGGATGAAATTGTCGTGATATTGACATGCTTGGCATCTGCGAGCGAACTCTATGCAATCTTTCACCATTGTTAGCCAATAGTACCCCATTCTCTTGATTCGAAAATGGAGCTTTGGCCCAGACGGATGAGCGCTGCGAATCCCAGAGTAGGAAAAACTCCATATGGTAATTTCTCGTATTTCAGATAGTCCACAAATGGTTGGCGCCAATCCTCCTTCTCTATGTCGAGGACTTCTACGGGACAACTCTCCTCCCCCTCTTCATGCTCAAGCATTGGTGGCGCCATCCATTTTTGCATATGGGCACCTAGTATTTGCGTTAGGCAATGATAAGATGGAGGCAAGCTTAGCCAATGCGTTAGCTTGTTTGTTTTCGTTTTTTGGCACATGCTTGATCGTGACAACCCTGAGCCAACTCATGATTTTGCATGCATAATTGTAGTATGGCAGTAATTTGGGCTTTTTGACCTCGTATTCCCCTAGTAGCTAGTTGACTATCAATCGAGAGTCCCCGAAAACTTCAAGGTGCAGTTGCTTGATATCCATAGCGATCTCAAGTCCAAGGATTAAGGCTTGGTACTCAGCCACATTGTTGGAGCACTTTTCCTTAAGGGTAAACGAATGGGGCAGGATTTCGCCTTCAAATGTTATGAATACTACCCTAGCGCCGGCTCCTTCCCTGTGGGAGGCTCCATCAACGTACATCTTCCATGGAGGGGTGACTTCAACCAGCAGGGCGTCCTCGTTAGGTAGGTCGCCAGAAAGATCCCATTCAGCTGGGATAGGGTGGTTTGCCAAGAAGTCCGCTAGAGCTTGTCCCTTCATTGCTTTTTACGATACGTATATAATTTCAAACTATTGGAACTAGAAGTACTGTCTACTGAGCCTATCAGAGAGGACAGACTTTGACATAACGTCCTTTAATGGATTTACCTTGGACACCAAATGAATCGTGTGAGCTTGAAAGTAGAGTCTCAACTTTTGGATGACAAAGATGAGTGCCAAACATATCTTTTCTATTGGTGAGTACTTCAGCTCGTTTGGTGTCATCATGTTGCTGAGGTAGTACAAGACATTCTCCTTCTTTTCATTATTCTCTTGTGCTAGCAGAGCTCCCACGGAGCATTCCTGTGCGGCGATGTACAGGATCAACGGGTGGCCAATCACTGGAGCTGCCAACACTAGAGGTTTTGTTAGATGAGACTTGATGCTCTGAAGGGCCTTTCTACAGGACTCGTCCCATTCAAAATGGACGGCTTTCTTCATGAGGTGGGTAAAATATTGGCAGCGCCCTGCCAGGTTAGAGATGAATCTTCAGATATAAGCCAATTTCCCTTGCAAGCTTTTGAGCTCGTGGATGTTTCGAGGCTCCGGCATCTTCAGGATGGCATCGATTTTTGCTTGTTCAGTTTTGATACCTTGGTGGTGAATAACAAAGCTCAGGAATTTACCAGAGGTGACCCCAAATGTGCATTTCAAGGGGTTCATTCTTAGCTGGAATCTTCTCAGACGTTCGAAAACATTTCTCAAGTCATGCAGATGATCTTCTCGTTTCTTTGATTTTACTACGAGATCGTTGATGTAGCATTCAACATTTTTGTGTAGCACGTCGTCGAATATTTCCTATATGGCTCTTTGGTATGTTGCTCCAGCGTTTTTAAGGCCGAATGGCATAACCTTGTAGTAGTATATGCCTTTAGGGGGTGCGGAAGGCTGTGAGTTCTTCATCTTCGGGCGCCATTCGTATCTGGTTTTACCCGGATGACCCGTCCATGAAGGACAGCACTTCGTGCCGTATGGTAGCATTGATCATGAGCTCTGTGATGGGTAGAGGAAAGTCGTCTTTGGGGCATGCTTTGTTGAGGTCCTTGAAGTCGACGCAGACTTAGATTTGCCCGTTCTTTTTCCTTATCGGGACGATGTTGGAGATCCATGTGGGATATTTGACTTCTCGGATGAATCCAACTTCAATCAATTTGTTAACTTCAGCCTCGATTTGCAGGAGAAGCTCTGGCCGGAAACGGCGTTGTGCTTGCTTGAAGGGGCGAGCTGCCTTTTTTTACGGCCAAACAGTGTACTGCTACCTTTAGGTCTAAGCCAGGCATTTCCTTGTATGACCAGGTAAAGACATCCCTGAATTCCTTTAGCAACCTTACATACGCACTGACTTCTTCGCTTTCTAATAAGGCACTGATGTAGATGGGATGAGGATTGTTATCATCTCCCAAACTTATTTCTCTTAACTCGTCCATTGTGGACTTTGTGCCTATTTCTAATTGAGGTGGTGTGATTTCGGCGTCCTCCTCGATGGGTTCTCCTTCGTTCACAGTTATATGGTTAGATGAACCCACACTTTCTCTATCACCGTCCTCTTCAGTTTGAGCTTTGGTGAAGACGACCGTTTGAAATTTGGCTTTGAAGACTCTACCACATAACATGACCAAGTCTGTCTTCCTTTTCATGTGGGAGGGGATTTGGCTGTGGAACTTCTCCTCCTACTTTGGTGCCTCAACAGCTCTCTTCTTTATTTTCCAGCATTTTTGCTTCTGAGGCAAGCCAAGTCTTTTGAAGGCTGACACTAGTGCTGGCTTCTTTTCAACTTTCGAAGAGCAATCATCTACTGTGGTATTGTTAGTAGAAGCTCTTCTTATGTTGTTAGTAGAAGCTCTTCTCATGGCGATACATACAGGAACCTTTGGTTGTTCGTACCCGAGTCTGGCCCGTAGGTTTTGATTCACAAGCTTTTGTGGGAGTTTTCCCAATGGTGACTCTTCTTGCGGATTGTATCCCACGTTAATGAAAAGTTTGTATGCCTTGGGGTTGAAGCCTTTTGCAGTCCTCAGCTCTTGAGCCTCGTGGCATTCCTTTACGATGTATTCAAGCAGTTGGGCAAGTGTGCTGCTGTCAATTTGAGTTATAGGTAGTGTTAAGCCCGTTAAAGCATCATGAATTTCTAGTGCCTTACTTGGACAGTTCTTGGGGCGCACTTTGTTGGCTTCGTCTTTCTTTACCGGAGCACCTTCCATCTTGTCATTTTACTGGGAGTTGCTAGCCTCCAGATCCTTAGTATTATCTAAGTAATATTTTACATCAGCAAAATGGGATTCAACTTCAGTGAATGGCTTGCAATCACCAAGGATGCTTTTGATGACACCATTGCGGCAATATTTGAAGCATTGGTGCCAAGTGGAAGGAACTGCCCCATTCTTATGGAGCCACAGCCAACCGAGTAGTAGATTGTACGAAATTCTAGCGTCAATGACATGAAACAAAGTGGTTGATTCCATGTCATCTATAAGCAGGTTCAATCTCAAGGTGCTTAAAGCTCTTTGCCCCATTTGATTGAATCCCAAGATCATTAGGTAGCCATTTGAAAGCTCATCTGTCAGGATCCCTAGCTCTCTTAGTGTTCGTAGGGGTAGGATGTTAACTACTGAGCTACCGTCAATTAACATCCTATTGATTCTTTGCTCATGAATGTAGCCGGTTACAAATAATGGTCTGTTATGGGGTTGAGATCCCAACGTCAGATCTTCATTTGTAAAGACCATTACGATCATGCAATCTTTAAAGGGTTGGTTTTTCTCATGGAAGCAACTAGATTTGTCCAAGGAGTGGTCGTTTCCACAGACTACCTTCATTTGGTCATTGGAGGTGATAGTGTTAACATTTGCGCTATCGTCTTCCAATGTGATATTTCTCTGGTGGGCAAGCTCTATGATCTTCTCTTTGAATATGAAGCAATCGTGATTGGGTGCCTGACCAGGCGGTAGTACTTACAGTATCTAGGATCGTCAATCTTCCTAACTTCTCAGGCCTCTTCATTTTTGAGAGTTCGATAAGGTTGGCCTTCAGTAAGTCGTTGAAGATCCTGGGAACGTCTGAATCAAGGAAGGGATAGGATTTGGCCTGCATCTCTTTTAGCATTGGCCTTCTTGGCTTTTGTGGGGCTTCTTTCCTTTCATTAGCCTTTTCCTTTCCTTTGATTGGGATGTACTTAACGCGTACTGCCATAGACTCCCTTGTTGGAACTTTGGGGGGCGACTTGTCCCTTTTCCTTATTTCTTGTTTGTCCTTCGCCTTGCAAAATTTCGAAATAGGTTTCGCGCCGATGCCACTTGCAGCAATACTTAGTTCTATATCGTGGGCTCGTGTGGCTAGCTCTTCAAAAGTTTTAGGTCGGATCCCTTGAAGGATATACCGTAGCCTCCAGTGCATTCCTTGTATACACATTTCGATGCCTGAAGTCTCAGAAAGTCTATCTTTGCAGTTTAGACTTAGGTTCCTCCACCGATTGATGTAGTTAATGATCGGCTCCTCTTTCCACTAGCGGGCGTTGGTGAGCTCGATCATGCTGACAGTCCGCCTTATACTATAGAAGCGGTTGAGGAACTTATACTCCATTTCTTCCCAGCTATCGATGGATCTGGGTTCAAGATCGGTGTACCAGTCGAACACATTTCCTTTTAATGAGCAGACGAATGGTTTGACCAGAAGATCTCCATATGTCCCGGCGTCGTTGCATGTTTTTATGAAGTGTGCCACATGCTGTTTCGGGTTTCCTCTACCATCGAATTGCTGGAATTTAAGAGGCTGATAGCCCGTTGGCATTTTCAGGTTGTCGATCTTTGTTGAGTAAGGCTTGGCGTATGCTAGAGTCGACTTAGTGCCTCCGTCGAGCTTGTTCTTGATGGTACCTTCAATGAAGTCCTTAAGTTGATCGATAGGAATTGAGCCATCCTAGGATACTTGAAGCTCTTTGGCTACAGGCTCTTCTTGGTCATTAGCTGGTTGTTTGGTAGACGTCTCAGCTCCGCTAGGAACTTCGAACGCCTTTTTCGCCATTTGACTGGTTTTAGCCTTGTCTATTTTGTCCATCACCCTTGAGATCCGGCATCTTGCTCTTAGACATGCTTGGTCAGCCCTTTAATGACCTTAGTCAGTATGGCAATTTGATCCTCCAGGCTCGAGACATTAGTCGTCATGACTAGGGCATCGTTGGAGACGGACGAAGTCTCAGAGCGAGGGCTCGAATGTGCTGAGTCGTCCTCATTGTTTTCGCTCGTGAGGAGTGGGTTATTAACATCTTCATAGAGGGGGGCTGGCTCTGAGCGTGCTGCCTTCCTTGCTAAGCTCCTAGTGATGATCTCGACGTTCTTTGTGGCGGTTTCACTAGCGATTGAGGTAGTGGCTTTGACAACTTTTCCCTTATTGCTAGCCATGACGACTTGCTTAAAGCTTGTAATCCACTTGAAACTTGAGGAAGGAAGAGATGAGAGGTAGAGAGGTCCCACTGGGCGTGCCAGAAATTTGTAGGACAAAATCTTGCGTTTGGATTTCTATTAACAAGAAATTTGTACAAATTGAATACAGTTTGAATTAAATAAATTTTGTGCGGGCTCTATTCTCTAATTCAGTCAACTGATTCTTCCTTCAAAGATGTGACTTTAATTTGAAGTATCTTCAAGGAAAGGACTTGTGCTTGATCTTCCTTAAAACTTGTTGATTTCTTCAATTAACGCTGATCTTCGAGCTTGGCGCTCTGATTTCAGATCAAATGTTAAATTTGAAGATCTTTGATGAAGAACGCTTTGAATTTGAATATGAACTCTTTGAACTTGACGAAGAACGTTTTGAATGTTCTTGAGTATCCTTGAGAGAATTTGCGTCTTCTCTTTCTTCCTTCTTGCTTGCTTGTTGTTGTTGTTTTTCAATTAATGCTAATCTTCGAGCTTGGTGCTCTGATTTTGGATCGAATGCTAAACTTGAAGACTTTTGATGAAGAACGCCTTGAGTTTGGAGATGAATTTTTTGAACTTGACGAAGAACGCCTTGAATATTCTTGAGTATCCTTGAGAGAATTTGTGTCTCCCCATTCTTGCTCTTCCTTGTTGTTTTCCTCTCTTTGTAAAGTTTTGGGTTCTATTTATGGTTGTAGGAGAGATAGTGTAGCACCTAACCTGTTGACGTGCAGCGTTCTCATTCGCTGCCGGGGTTGTTGGCCTCTTATTAGACTGTGCCACTTGTCGCCTTCTAATTAGCTCTCTTAATCATTTATTGTCTTTTTTTAGATTGTGCCATTTATCGTCATTTGATTTTGTTGATTTTGAATTTTTTTAATTGTTTATTAAAGACATTATATTTGTTTAAAAATTGTGAAATGAAATTATGTAATGCATATTTTAATTTCTTTTTCGTAATATTTATTTAATTTTATGTGTCTACAATGGCATTTGGAAAAACATTATCGGATGCGATTATTAACATACATATGGAATAATAATAACAAAATTATGCATAATCAGTCATGAAGCCTTGGTAATACAATTAAATTATAGCACACTTAGATATTACTGAATATTATTGTCAAAATAATTATTTATGTAATGAAACTATTCAAATCCTGTATAAACACAAGTCTGCAGTAAAGTTCTATGTCATCAGACGGGAATCATGGCTAATGAAAGCAATTTGCGACAAATATGGGCAGTACTAAAACAAATTTACATATGGAAAGATAATCATTGGTAATAAAAGTACATTATGGTAAATATCGACAGTACTGACCATCAACAAAACTATTTATAGGACGAGACTATTCAAATCCAGTAAGATCATCCATAAATGTAAGCTATAAATTAAAATAAAAACATTTATATTTTTATTTTACATTTTGATTTGTTATAAGTCGACATATTATGTAATTATTGATATATGCCAATTTTCTCTTTACGTCATTCTTTGTTTAGACTTCTAGCTGGACTCTGCTGCTTAGAGTCTTCGGTGCTTGTACTTCTAGCAAGACTCTACTTCTTAGAGTCTTCATTGCTCGGACTTCTGGCAGGACTTTGCTACTTAGAGTCTTTGTTGCCTGGACTTCTGCCAGAATTCTATTACTTAGAGTCTTTGTTGCTTGGACCGGACTCTGCAGGACTAGCAGGACTTGCTACTTAGAGTCTTTATTGCCTGGACTTCTGGCAGGGCTCTGCTACTTAGAGTCTTTATTGCCTGAACTTCTGGCAGGACTCTACTACTTAGAGTCCTTGTTGCCTGGACTTCTGACAGGGCTCTGCTACTTAGAGTCTTTGTTTGGTAATCATCGCTTCAGTCCAACTAAAAAGATCACCCCTGTGAATCATTCGACGAGCCTCGCGTGCGTCGTAATATCTGGCGCCGCCCTCACCAGAATATGCGATCATCCTTGGATTATCAACCGTTTTGCGAACTACATAATGTGTCTTGAAATAACAAGCAGACCACGTGTACACATAATGAAGTGGAAAAAGCGAATACACTCGCGAAGGTCTCTGGGACTGTGCAATCCTACCTAAACCTCGATAAATGCTAGCAAAAACAGGGATGGCTAGGCTTACTACCCTCCCAGTCGCCATAACACTTGCCATCTTGAAAGTACTCGGACGAACGAAACCAGCATCCTCAGTAGGAAAAACAAAAACACAAACCCAGCAGGCAAGGAACGCCGCCAAATAAGTCTCCGTCCTGAAATTTTCAACAACCTTAAGGCAAGAAAAACTCTCTATATTGGCAGATGACCAAGGCCCAAAAATTTATTAAGTAAAATAATGTTTATTTATTTGGGAATTTAAACAGTCATGTTTAAAACGAAAATAATAAATCATGGCAATTTTTCCACTGTTTTGGTTGCTTTCTTAACAAAACCAAATATTATATCAATCAATTTTGGAAATTAGTATTGTATCATATATAACAAACACAATTGGATGACTCGAACAATCCATTTTGTCAAAATTCTAAGGCTATTTTTTGAAACCCCATTTTTCATACTTCATCCGACCTTTCAAACTTTACCTTATTAAATACATAACAAAAATTTTAATTAAATTCAAATTTAAAATTTTCAACTTTTACATATATAACTAACTAATTATTTTTCAATTATTATATATATTAATAATTAAATTAATACTTCTATATGCTAACACGTATTTTCATATTTATTTATATATATGTATATCCTGTGAACTAATTATCATTCCTATATACTATCACATCATCCAATCGTTATTATATATTTTAAACATATATAAATAAAAAAAATTCAAATATATAATAATATTATCTCATCAAAACTTCATTCCAAACATGCTAATCATTAAACACAATTCCAGCCAAATATCTTTGGTCAACAAACCCCTCTCCAAAACATAGTGTAAGTTATTAAAATTTTGAACTTTTTAATTTTTTAATAACTTCATTTGGTCAATTATCAATTAAATCAATTGTGTACTATAATCATTAATTTCAGCAATTTTTCTTTTTATGGCATGTTACAAAATTTAAGCAATCAATTATTACCAATCATTTAGGCAATTTTCCAGCTATTTTAGTCGATTCCTTTACAACCAACCCTCATTTTAGCTAATTTTAAATAAGAATATTATATAATTATTAATTTGTACTTTTTCTATGTCATGTTGAAAAACATAGCACTTAACCATTATAATTATTCTTTTTGGTTTAGTGCACATTGTTCGTTAGATTAAGAATTAGTTATTTGTAATATTCTCCATTCACACCTTACTCCTTAAATACCGCACCCTTGCCTTACCATTTTTATTAAATTTAAGCTATGATTCATTTATATTTAACTAAAACAAATACCACCTAAAAAACCGTTGGCCTTTTTTGAGCTTAATGGATGAGTCATTATATTTTCCAAGTTTCAAGTGGATATAATATTATGAAAAATTTGTTTCTTTAATTGTAAGAATCTGCAACGGCTACGCTAAATAATCTAGAAAGAATTGTTGATCTTATCCATTATTGATTTTGAGGAACTGAAGATATGATGAATCCTGCATTGGAAAGGGACCATAACCGCTGAAAATTCATTTGAATTTGGTACAAGCTTTGCAACTTTAATTTTGAAGGAAATGGTTATTGACGTAAACGTTGACCCAGAGCAGAAAGGTCACACGAGGATGAGGGGAGAACCATTATGCAAGCCAGGACTAAGAAGTTATCCACCGTGGCATTTGTTCAAGACTTTCAAGAGGAATTTAGGAGTTAAAGAAGCTTTGGAAGCCAAGGAGAGCCCGTGGATCAATTTGGTGTGATGCGTGAAAGAAAACAGTAAAATTAGAACAGCACTTGTAGTTGAGGATTTTGAAAAGAATACTATTTATAGTGAGCGATTATTAGTATTGCATTACCCCATAAACGTAAGAGTTTTGGCTACACACAAGGTGTATTGGTGCTTCTTTCCGCAATAGCATTCTACAGTGGAGTCTCATCACATACGAATTGATGAAGATTGCAAGGAAAGCAAGAAGGTTAGTTAGGTTCAATTCAAGAGCATTATTAGACCTTATGGTGTTGAGTTTATGATTGAATTATATTGGGATCAATTTATAATGCACATCACATTTATGTTTCATCAAATATATGTGCATGTATATTTAATGAAATCATAAAACATAGTTAAGAAATGGCAATTATCAATAGCAACAAAAGAATAAGGTCGCAAAGTATTAACGTGGACAAGTTTGACACGGTTGTCATTAGATTTTACATGTACGAAGAAAAGCAATCTTCTTCGCCTTACTTTCGGATAAATTGCACATACTTTATGAGGCATTGTATTGACATATACATGATGAATTTCATCTACTATGCTATGGGAAACATGTCCCAACCTAGAGTGCCAGATATTAAAGCTCTTTGAGGTGGATGCATTAGATAACAGATTGTTGGTGGTGCACTTTGTTTGAAGCCTGATTTTGTTTGATTTCTGCTGCAGTATGTGAGACCATGGCAGTTCAATTGCTCCTATCTTCATCCACAATGAGAGGCTTCAGATATAATATAAACTTGAATCAAATATGAAGTAGCAAGTATGAGTTTTACTAAGCTTATTAACTAAGCAAGTTTAAATTAAAAGGAAGAACATAGAGGACTCTGTCAATGCTCAAGAAATTTGAAATTCTCACTATGCCAATGTGCGTCATAGGTACTTTGGTGTTATTTGGATGATTAAAAAACATATTGGACACAAGAACATAAAGAGTGAAATAGATTAAGGTATATACACATGTAGCAGTAATGTCTATGATCCAACCATGTGAGGTTGAGGTAATATTACTTTTCTTGTATGGTTGGGTATCATTAGAGGTGTTTATAGTTCAATAAACCGATTAAACCAAAACAATACCAAAATTTTGGTTTGATATTTGGTATGAGAATTTTTAAAATTTTGATTTTCAATTCAACTTTAGTATTTAGGTTAAGTACACAGTATTGAACTAAATACTGAATTTCATTTTTATTTTTTATATTTATCATATTTTTATTTATCCTTTCTTAATTTTTTATATTTATGATTTAATATTCTGATTTTTATATTTAATTTTTAAAAACTTTATACTATTATCTTATAATTTATAAACAAAAATATTTTACTATAATAAATATATTTTTTTGTTTGAAAAATCTAAAATAAAACAATAAAATATTAAAATAAAATATTTAATATTTAGTTATAAGCTATATAATTAAAATTTATAATTTTAAATATAAGTTTATACATTTTTATTATTTTTTATAAATTAATACCAAAATACTAAATCGAATATACTAAAAGAATATGCTAAACTACCAAACCAAACCAAAAATTTTGGTTCAATATTCGATATACAATTTTAGCATACTAAAATTTTAGTATATCAAAAATTCGATTCAATTCATTTTAGTAAAATAGAATGCAGAGAGCCCTATGTATCATACTGTATGAGGTATGTCAAAAATGTTGTCCATAGAAAAATGTTCGAGGAAGTTACAAAGGGTTCATAAAGATAATCACTTCCATAATTAAAGGAAGTATGGTAATCAAGTTATTTCCATACAATGGCTTGATCTTGCTGCCTTTGTGATGAAATCACATTTTGTTGGCTAATTCCCTATGACTCTAGCAGACTTATAATCTTTCTTTATTGTTCTTGTGGTGGTGTGACCCTCCGGTGTTTTCTTCAGTGCCATTTCCTTCGTTCACCCTTATGGAAACTGATGTGTGACTGGCAGTAGGTTGAGAAGACCATCCTTTATTCTTTATAAATTTGAAGTTTGAAGGAAATCCTACAATTGTATAGCATTTTCTTTTCACATGCCTTCTTTTTCCAAGATGAGAATGCTGCACTAGTTCTGGTTTCTTTTCCGTTCTCTTTTAACATTGAAGGTGGAGCCAAAGCATCATTCCTAGAATTATGTGATGATCCTCTTCCTCTTTGTGCTCCTTCCACTACAACGGCATTGTATGCTTCATCCAAGGATGAGGGTGGTTTTTATCTTAGAAGTTGAGATCTATTGGCTAAGTGGGTAGGGATGGAAATGGGTTGGATTGAGACTTGGTTTTTACACAAAACTCACAAAATTATTTTTCTTTTAAAATGATTGAATATTACCAAAACATATTTTATATGCTAAAATTTGTTTAATGAAAAGTTTCAAAATTTTTTTATACTAGATTAGGAAAGCATTATCAATTTTACCATTTAATTAGTTTTTTATATTTATATCATTATTTATTAAATTATTTAAAATGTATTTACGGATTGGCAGGTTCGACTTGATTTTGATCTATTTCCGAGAAGGCTTGACCCAAACCCACTAATTTTGAGTTAGATTCGGGTTTGGTTAGAAATTGCTACCTCTATAAGTAAGTTTCATTTAATCCGTTCAAGAAATTATATACATTATCCTTCCCTTGTAACTCCACAAATTTTTGAAAGTGAGCTAGGTTGCACTTCCATAGTTACAACATGGCGGGGTTCGATACAATCTCAACTCCTTCCAAATTGTCATCAAATCACTATAGTATGCATCAACACCTCTCCGTCCTTTGTTTACCCCTTGAAGATCACTTTGCTACCGACAAACTTGGTTATCATTAGTTTGAAAGATCTTCAGAACATTACATCCCAAATTTGATGCGCGTGCTATGTATAGAAAATAATTGAAGCAAGTGACGAACTCATTGATTTAAGCAACCATGCAACAATTATCATTGCTATGGGCCCAAGTGATGCAAAGGATCTTCTCTCACTAGTTCCCTAATTTCTCCATTTATGAACCTAAGCTTTTTTCTAATTGACAAGGCCAAAGTGAATGACCTACTCCAAGTTGTATAATTTTGCGCTATAAGCTCTAGATGTCTAGATGTGCTATGGTTATGATTGTTTGTTGGGTAGATAAAAAATGTTCAATTATGATCTTCAGTGGCAGTTGAGAAGGTAGCTGATTAGATAGATGAAGACATGGTGATCATTTCTAAATGATGAAGAAACTGGTGATTATTGGATTTGATTTGAAGAGGCGAGCAACATGAATTAGCTGGACTTTGATACATGTTATCAAGGTGAAAGGAAATCTTGATGAAACCATGATGAGCTCGATTGAATATCGAAGATTTACCGAAAGATCAAGAAAAGGAGTCAGTCACAGTTTCAGATTAACCATCCAACTATTACATGCCTATGTTTAGTTAAGTATCCTCAATTTAACTACCAATAGGTTGCAGGTAAAATAAACTAACAATATCTAAGCTAAATGGATACTAAACAGGTCAGAACTAGCATCACATGTCAGCAGCAACTCTTCTGCAATCTCCAACATTCTTCATCATTGTATCCGACATTCAAGTCTTAATGTAGTTGTTTAATAATAATATCACGTTTTGCAATTCAATCAAACAACACAAAGCATGGTGATGGAGTCAATTTTGCATTACAAACCCTAATTTGTAAATTATAATTTACAAACTTATTGTGCGTCCTAGTTGAATATAAAATTATTCATCTTATAATGTTTGTTTAAATAGGACTTGTAAGATACAAAATCTTACTTCAAATATCACAAATTGTTAAAATTAAACAATATCAGAGAAAATTTTTAATGCAATGAAACCTATAATAGAAGGTAGAGTTAGCTCGAGCAAAATTTCGACCACACATAAAAAGGAGAGTAGATAAGAAGAAAAACTTGAGATCCCCAGTCTTTGTGCAAATACTTGTATTTTTATTTATTCATACACTAAAAACTATCAACTACTCATATGTTCTCACATCAATTATTGCTTTTATAGAATTACCTTATTTAGTTTATAACGTCACTTTATAATGTTTTTTGACATTTATGCTCATTTTCGACCTTAACGCGTACGTTTAGTCTCACTTTAGTTCTTTAGATTAACTTTTGGCCAAAGTGCCACTAAGAATTGGTCGTGAAGTTTGAGTGACATTTCAATCTAAGGTTTGAAGTGTCATTTTAATTCCTCAAATATTGTAAAATTGTCATTTTAGTTCTTTAAAAATGTATTACATGAGCCTTACATGACATTTTCGCCATATGCTCTTAAGAGGTATTACAATATAGCTAAATAAAATATTAGGTATTGTAATGTTGAAAAATGTATAGAAAGGAAGAAGGTGATTTTAAGTGAAATTTTATGAACCAAATATTCTATACACTTTAATTGTGCACTATTCACAAAATTTCCATACAAAAAATGCATATTGCTCTAAAAAGTATAAGAAAAAATCTAAATATTTTAAAGTTCTAATTAACTTGAACTTTCAACTTACGCTAGTGAAAATTCTTAGTGAGATTGACCTGTGAGTTAGCACTATACAAGCCATTTTTCGTAATCTTTACCATTTTATTTGTAATACCGAGTATATGACATGATTATTCTGTTTTGTATCTATTATCACACTCTATACACACAGAGAGAGAGAGAGAGAGAGAGAGAGAGAGAGAGAGAGAGAGAGAGAGTTAATCAAAGGTTGGGAGAAAAAGGAAAAAGCTAAATATTATAATTAAATCATATTTTTGTAATTTCAAATTGCGATATAGATAGTAATTATAGGGGTTGAAACCTTAATGTAATTGCATAGATTAATCATGATTTCAACGTGGTTATGTTTGTTTATGTTTTTAGGTGTGTGTTTTTTAGTGTATTTTTTTGAAAAGTATATAAAAATAAGAAAGAGAAAAATATAAAATTTAAAATGCTTAATAATTATAGTGTGTGTTTTTGAGTGGACATGAAGCTAAAAAAACATTGCCATGGAAATTGGGCAATCTATTTGCAATTTAAGTTTTAAAATCAATAATTAAGAATTCAAAGTTAAAAAGTAATGTTTTGAATATTTATTTAGTAATGTAATGATTAATGTTAATATTATTGTCATTATATATTATTGTATTACTATAAACATTAGACTTATAATTAAACTAATCATTATTATTGGTATGATTATTATTATTAGTGTTACTATTTGTATTATTTTTAATTTTTATTATTATCATTGCAATCATTATTATTATTTATATTGTTATTGTTATGTTTACTCATTTGTTAATATCATCATCACCATTATTACGTTCTTAATATAATATTTATTAACCTAATATTATTGTAATCATGTAATTATTATTTCATTAGTATTGGTAAAATTATTTGTTGATATAATATTTCTATAATATATTAATTTTCATGAGTTTTTATTAGCATTATTATTACTAGATCCACTTAACTTTCAACATGTTAAGTGTTCTAAATTTTCACTCTAAGTGTAACTATTTAAAAGCCATTTATCTTTAAATTGCCTTATTTAAACATGTATTGTATTTTAAATTTTCATACATATTGTCATTTAAAAGTGAGATAAATTTTATAATGTATAAATATTTGCGCACGTGCATAAAATGTGCAATATTAATTAGATGAATTATAAATGTTTGGGGTTATTATAATAACGCCACATAATTAATATTAACGGTACTAGATCTGTGGTTATCATAATGTTTGTTATTGTCGGTAGTATTATTATTATATACTATTAATATTATTAGTAGTTGTACTAATAGTAAATGAATTTACATAACAAAGATGAATAAGTCTTGTGCCACTACATATTCATAAACAACTATTGTAACAAGTACAAGATAAAATAAAAATAACAATTTAGCAAAATCTTCAGTGCACGTAGGGGTGTGCACTGGGGTAGTTGAAAATGCAGAAGCCAAATAGATATAAATTCATAGTTTGCGAGTACATATAAAAATCACACAAAAACAGTAATATAAGGGGTAAATAACACACACAGATATAGTAATAGACAAGTGGTGCTAGCATTTAGGGTATAACATTGGCACTAAGGAAAGCCTCGTGCCCAAGTCAACCAACAAGCGGTGCTTTCTAGTGTCCCCTCCCCCGAACTCCTACGATTAGATGCTTGATGCAGATATATAGCAACTTCCATGGGTTTTGTGGATAATGAACAGACAACGTCACTAGTCTCCCTTGAGGACACATCGATTATGTCAATTGGATGTGGTGGATGTACAATAGGGGTCCTTGAGAAATGTTTAGAATCTGTGTTAGAATCAAAAATAACAATAACCTCCTACTCTTAGACAACTGCTTGTAGGGGAGACTCCTTTGGGGCTTGTGGTGGGTCGGAGAATAGCGTGCGTAGTATTGGGTATCAAAGCTCTCTAGATGTGAGCCAATGTCTATGAGACGGTGTCTCTTGCACAAAATTTCATATTTATACGAAGACATGATAAGAAGATATCACATTACAAATGCATAGATAATATAAAATGTGTGATAAAGTAATTAGTTGAATGTAGGTCTTACTTGTTGGTTTTCCTCCCAATATGCAAGCCAAACAATAACTCGACGTGTCTCCCTATCGTACGTAGTCCCTGGCATGGAGATGTAGTTAGCAAATCCTACATAACGAAGGCAGAAGCTTGCCAGCTTTGACATGACTTGAAAAAATGTGTACTCTTACCTGAACTGACAGGTCATCTGCATAGCGATGTCAACTCATATAGGGTATACATCATTGTCTCTAATGAAAGATACATGTGGTCTCCTCATCAACTGAACATACTTGTGCTTAAGGTTGCAATGTAGTATAGTGTGGGTTTCTCTATGGTAGCATGTTCTGATATTTTATGTGTTAGTTTTTGAAATGATGTTTTATGCATTTCTATGATATTTATATTTATGTTTTAAAGTATAATAGTAATAAATGGCAGTGACAACAATAGTATATATGTTTAACATGAGAGTATATAGTGTAGTTGCAACATAATCTAAAAAATTAGATTACGAAATTACTTGTAAGGTGCACAATTTGCAAATAGGAATAAGAAAATTACTAACACATAATGCTAAAATGTCAACCCACAATAACGAAAGGTGTAATCAAGTATAGAATAAGATTCACGTCATAACAAGTGCCACAACGATAAGCATAAATACAAAACATTGTGGTATGGTACAAGATACACACAACATAAGTACTTCACTAAATTTCTTTAGTCTACTGGTTTGCCTAAATATGTTATGCTATGAGGTTCCTAATAAGGTTTCCAGTCATTATACTCTCATTTGAAAGATCCAGGTAAGGAGGCTCTTTATGTGCTTGTTGATATGCTTGTTCCTCAGGGTCATCATCTACCTAATTAGGATCTGCCACCTCAGTCAAGAAACGATCATCGTTACAATATGTGATGACAAAATTGTGGACCACACACAATGCAATTACAATGTTTGCTTAGGTTTCCAAGTTGTAATTTGGCATAAGCCCTCTCAATATTGGGAAGCGTTTCTTTAAAACTTTGAAGCAATATTCTATGTGATTGCGGATGGATGAATGCCACTGATTGATCAACTCTCTTATTATTTATGGGTTCCAACCAGGACCTTGTCATTTTGGAATATGGTAGCGCTCTTCTCAGTACGGTGAAAGAAATCTAGGGATGTTCGTGTACCTAGCGTCTACCACATAGTACTTTCCTATAAGTGCATGCCAAACATATTCATTCATTAGGAAATGTATTTATGACAACTTTTTAGGCATCAACATTCATACCTGGACGAGGCTATAGGAAGTTGTATTCTGGAGTTTTTAGGACGTGTTGAAGGATTTGAGCATCTGCTACATTTCCCTCTCAACCAAATATTACAAAAGTAAATTTTAGGTCAAACGAGCATGTAGCCATAACGTTTGATTCAAAATTAATTTCCTGTTCCTATATGTAGATGACCTCGATGTAGAAACCCAACTAGGGACAATGGTCCCATCTGTTGCACCAACACAGTCTTGCCATAAAATGAAGGACATGTTAAAGCCAAGGCAACACCAATGTACTAATGCATATACAATTTAGAGATAAATAGTACGACATGATATTCACTAACCTTAAAGTATGGATACCACTGTGAGTGATTGAGTATTTGCTCGGGTACATTCATCATGTTCGGAGGGCAAATGTACTCTGCTACCATTGAGCGCAACCTATCACACACCATGTGTAGGTGATGACTTATTGTCTTATGAAAGCGCTGAAATTGCTTGGCTACATCACGATGCCGATGATGCATGGCAATAGTTTTAAGAAATATGGCAACTAACTCCTCTGGAAGTAGACGAACCTTTTCGTGTTGTGGCAAGTAGCTAGTGAACTACTTTCCCGAATAGTAGGCGGAAGGTAGGCTTGTCATATGTAATGCATCATAAAATTGATCGTCATGACCTAGGAGTAGCTTGTTTATCCAATCCAGCCCATGAAATCGAGAATCTCAAAATGGGTATTTAAGCATGTTGGCAAATGATTGAGACCCCTCTCATGATAAAAAAAATGAGAAGTTTTGCATACCCCTACTAAGATGTTCTCTTGCCCATCTGCTAGTTCCACAAACATCATTGGCGTTGTCATCTATAGCATCATCTGGTATATCATCATTAAGTTTGCCATTATATTGATCATCGTCTGGGCTAGCAATGCCTATGTCCATAAACCTTTAGGGACAATGTGTTTGTATTCACACAGAGAAGCTCAGTGGACATGTATATAGTAGGAAAATATAGGATAAAATAAGTATGTCATAAACTATTAGCAACGTAAAAACCAATTATTATTAGCATAGGGTGAATCATGACAAGTACAAAACAATTCAAGATAAGATAATATATTGCTTCACTTAAACACTAACAAATAGTTTTAGAAACTATCCTAACTTCTCTAAGTGGCAATGTCTCTTGTCGGGTGGTGGGGCAAGGAGATTCGACAACGAGTGTGGTCTTCCACCACCTTTATTATGGCATTGTAGTACACATCCTCTAGTAGATTAGGCATCTCCTCAAGTGCCTTAATGCACATCTCCATGGTGGTGATAGTGCTAGGGTCCGCTTGTGAGGCTACCACATTATTTGCCCGCTCCCAAGTTGTAATGCCGAGACAACAGGAGGAGGTGTGGGCTTCTAGCGCCTAGAGGATGACACAGATGCGTGGCTTGTTGTGGCCACTCGAAGATTGTGAATTAAGAGACAATGATTGCATGGGTGCCTTAACGCCTAGATCCTTTGCATCCCTGATCTCGTACTCATCATCTTCTTCACGTTGGCAGCGCCCAGGGGGAGGCGACCCAGTCTTTGTGTGGGGAGAAAATATCTCACACAGATGCTTGTATTGTAGAAGATCCCTGATATGCAATGATTTATCATTTGGGTTTGCCTACAGGAATCAGATGTAACACATAATAATTGTGAATCTAAATATGTTACGGATTGGCGTATAGAAAATTGAAAAGTGTAAGGCTAATAACCTACCGCAAGCAATGATGTCCAAACTTCCTTAGTGCCAATTACCCTACCATTCACATCATCTCAACCAAAGCCTATCTTCGAGACTAATAGGCGGTGATATGTCTTCCACTTGCTTTCAGCCTATTAAATTTCCCTACCAGTTGTTTCGTGGTGTAGTTAAAGCCAGGGCATTCCTCATACATTTGCATCGTTATATCTTGCCACTTAGAGGGTGAGAATGTGGCACCTTTGAGGTTGTCTTGTAGCACTTCATTGTATATAATAGTGATGAAAATATCGGTATTTTGAGTTGGCCAGTGGACATCATCAGCCCATTAAGAATGCTTGTGGCTTATGAATAAGGCAATGACATCTTCAAGTCCAATATTATTATCAAAACCACAAATCATCACCCCACGACTTAAGTGCATCATGAACAATATTTTGGATTACAATGCATCTTTTTCAATGACCTTCATGATTGCTTTATAATTAAAATAGTAACTCAACAACACAATTGTGTTACATCATCAAAAATTTCTATTGTAAAATTAATAAATTCTATAATTTAATTAAATTATTGACAAGTTTAATATTGATTTAATAAATCATTAAAGTATAATAAATTTCATAATTTAATACCAAATTATTACATTTTTCAATATTAAATAAAAAGGTAATAATTTAAATTAATAATTTAAAAATTAAGTATATTAAATCATGCAATGATATTAATATTTAAATAATGTAACAAAATTATTAATTTAAATATTAATATTAATATAAATAGCATAAATAATGCTTTATTTATATAAATATTAATTAAAAAGGGTAATAATTTAAATTATTAAAGTAAATTGATAATTTAACGAGTTAATAAATTTAAATAATGTAATAATATTAATATTAAAATTATTAACTTAAATAAGTTATTAATTCAAAATTTAAATAATATTCATTAATATTATTACATTATTTAAAATTATTAACTTATCAACTAATTTAAAAAACAGATTACTAATATTAAATTATTTCGTAATATTAATATTTAAATGTTATTAACGTTTATATTAAAAGAATAACTTAATAATTTAATTAATATCTTAAATAATCTACGAATTTAAATATTCAAATAATATTTATAAATGATATTAATAATTTACATTATCAAATTATTAAATAATTTAATAATTAGGTTAATAGTATTAAATAAGGTAATAACTTAAATGATTAATGTAAATTGATAATTTTAAATGAAGTATTAATATTAATATTAAAATTAGTAACTTAAATAATTTATCAATTTAAATTTTAAATAATATTTATTAATATTATTAATAATTTAAAATTTTAAAATATCAACTAATTTAAAAAACAGATTATTATTATTTCGTTATATTAATATTTAAATATTATGAACGTTTATATTAAAAGAATAACTTAATAATTTAATTCATAAGTTAAATAATCTACTAAATTAAATATTCAAATAATATTTATAAATAATATTAATAATTTACATTTTCAAATTATTAAATAATTTAATAATTAGGTTAATAGTATTAAATAATTTAATAATATTAATATTTAAATATTATTAATTTAAATATTCAATGAATAACTTAATAATTTAATTAATAACTTAATTTATTTATTTATCAAACACTTTCAATAATTAATTTAATAAATTAGTAATAACAAATTATTAAACCATAATAAATTTATGAATTTAATAAATTTAATTATTTTATTAGAATAAATTCAACGATGGCATATTTTCATCATTAACATACGAACATAATTGAATTAGAAATATGGTAGGTTCCTTGTTACCACTCTCAATCATGAACCACGTCTATTGTCATCGGTTAACTTGATTAAATTTTCTAAGATTATTGCAAACATAATTATTATTCATACATTCAACATAACCTTTCAAATAATAACCACAAATTAAAATACACTACACAATCAAGACGAATAAACAATAACCACATATAACTAGTTAATGAAGTCATATATACATAAAAATATAATGCAATTTAAGACCAACATAATAACATGAAAGATAAATTATATAAAATAATTCACAACAATTCCAACCCATTTTATTGAGCAGACAGTTGTAATTGTAATTATATAACATACCTTATACAATTACAAGAGATTACATACTTTTTAATTGAAAGAAAATCAATCAAGCAGATTATGTAGTTCCAACAAAAAAGGTGTAGTGAGTGAACATAAATGCGAAGAAGTATATGCACACACTAGCATTTAAAAACAAAAGAATATATGTAAACTGCTTATCAATAGTACCAACATTGACCGTCAACGTTTTACAATCAACACTAGTATCTTTCTATATCTACTTTACAGGCACAATTACTACACAAACAAACAATCACAATTCAACATCTGATCACCCTACCCCCTATAACTAATACTATTTAACTATTTTGACACCACATGGTCAAATATAACTTCTCCACAAGTCATGGTCTCCTACTACCGTTCCATAATTTCTGCTAAAACAGTTGTAATAATTTCTCCTGCTGACACAACTGCAATAATTTTTGCACAAAAGTTTTTAATTAACACTTAATTAACAAAAAATTCATAATTAATAAAATAATTAAAATTATAATCATAGTTAACACTTTCTTTCTCTCCAAACATGCCCAAATTTTATAACAAAAAAAGGCAAGATAGCCATGATAATTGTTTGCAACCACTGGTAAACACCAATCACAATAATACCACACCGAACAACAATGGCAATTCAGCTATTAACACAATAACTCAACTTTGTGGCTCAAGTTTGCATTGTTAAGGCATAGGAGGAAGGCATGAAGACCATGGCTGCAAACCATCACTGGTTGCCCTGCCAAGATATGTTATACTCAACTCCAACACCTATGCCCTAAAACACGCTGTTCCTCATCATAGCCACACTATCAAACAATTTTGTTTCAAAAAAAGAATTGTTAGATTTTGAAACAGCGTAAATCCAACAACTAGTGAGACAGTGGAGGGCATCGGTGGCAGTTGTCGACGTGGCAAAAATGACTAGCGGAATACAGAAGCTAAAGAGAGAGAGATAAAGCCACATTTAGGAAACCCAAAAAATAAAATAGCCAAGAAACCCAACAAACTGAGCCCCCCCTTAACAGGAAGACATGAGACTAGAAGAACCAAACATTTCACAGCATCATCTTTGAGTCATCTCCTCTCCCTGCTACCCCCACTGGAATTGGTTGTCGAAGAATATGTAGGGGTGAACAGTCGAAGGCCTTTTCTTAGATGTGGACAACGATTGCATAAATAGCTTGGTCCGAGCAAGTGAGAGGGCAGCCCAAATAATTGGTCGACGATGTTGCACACCACCTCCGCCACCGTGAACTAGCGGCCAAACCCATTAAGACAGAGACCAAAAACAGCCTAAAATAGGCTTCATCTTGTAGCTCTCAAAGCAGCCGTAAAATCCCACCATCGTTGGGGCTCTTTCGATGGCGACGGGTGACGTTTGATGGTTGGAGAGGTGAGAGAAGATGGGAGAGAGAAGGTGGGGGACGGGTGTTGGGAATGAGGGAGGAGAAGGCAGGGCTCTTCTAGCGAACATCGCCCTAAAGTCTTCGGAGGGAAGCGTCACCTCCAAGACCCAAAACAGAAATAAAAATTTGACAAAACAGAGAAGGAAAATGGGGCAAAATGGGTCTTATTTTATAGATTTGAGCACATGTAATTATTGGTGGTGAAATTTGATGACATCCCTCTGTTTTTCGGCAACAAATGATGGTTCGAAGGTTCAGTAGATTAGAGTCGGACGGAGTGGGAGGGAAAAGGTGGAGAGAGAAGGGTGGGGGGAGAGCATTTAAATCGAGAATCGAAAAAGAGAGAGAATGAATAGTGAAATATCTCACAGATAATCCTAGAAACATAAAGCATTGAGACATTATCTCATAGATATTTCTCACAAAAATGAAAAAATGAAAACCGACCACCCATCCAATGCAAACATGATCTTTGATTTCTTGTCCATGTTTTTATTAAAGAGTTAGTGATCTTTTGACTTCTCAAGGTTCTTATATTCAATATTCCAAGTGTCTTTGGGCATAATTTCTCTAAGAATTTTATTAAATACATCCTCTCACAAAAATTTTCGAATTGCTGCACATAAACAATTGATCATTTCTTTTTGGTGATTCTTGAATTTATCCATGACGTTGATGTGGCCTCAGCCTAATAGACTAATGAAAATATTGCACGAACAAATCAAGAATTAAGGAATGAAAGAGGTTCGATCCTCAGACGCACAAGAAATAAGGTTCTTGCATATACACACCAATCTATGTGTAAATTAGAGAAATATCTCTCAATAAAGTAAAATAATGATGAAAAATGTCTAATTAAAATGGCACTAGGATGCCAATTATGGACTATGAGTAAGCTCTTAGAAAAAATTAGAATCTCAGTGAAGAAGAAAAATGAAATCAAATACTAAGTTTATAAAAATATTAAGACTAAATAACAATCTTATATAAAGCAAAATATGACAAAGAATCCTGATTAAATGAAATTTGAAAAAATATAAATTTAGAAGGGAATCCAAATCTGCATAGGGAATATTGTGTGTAAGGGTGGGGATTGAGTTGAATGGCGGGTTGCGGCTCGGGTTGAGTGATAGGTATTACATATAAATCGCCAACTTGATCTCAATCTGTTTATTTTTGTGGGTTAATTCTTTTAACGTGAACCTAACCTATAATTGTCAGGGATTACTCGGATTCAACCTATCAACAACGAAGAACAATTAACTAATTTATTTTGATCAAAATAAAATTAGAGATAGATTTTATATTTTTAAGTTCAATGGATCAGAATGAGCCTTTCCTATATATATGTTAATAATATTTTCAAAATTTATTTTTTCAAATAAAACTTAAAAACAAAAATTCCTTGGGGGAATGTGGAAATATTGGGTAGGAGGAGAGAATTTTATTTACCATATTTTGATTTGGAGGGTCATACATTTGACATTTGCTAATACCGAGAGAAATGACTGTTCACAATTGTAGAAGAAAGATACATTCTAAGTAGCAAATTTCAAATTTGGACTTGGATCATTACGTGGCGATGCTGGTCTATATTGTGAAGTACAACATCAAGGCATTTAGAATTTAGTAATTTTAGTTTGATATTTAGGTTTAAATTTCTACATATTTACTATTTTAACCCTTTGTTTTAGTTGATTAGCTTACTATATAAAAAATTAATAATTTAAGAAGATTAAAAAATTAGTTATAAAATAATAATTTAAACAAAATATTTTAAATAGTCAATTAATAAAAATATTTATTAAATTATTTTAAATATATAAATGGGTTAATGAGTTAATGAGTCAACCTATCTTATAACCTAAAATCAAACTATTTTTGTTTTCAAGTTCATTGAGCTAACGCAATTTCGACCTATACCCATGAAGGCCCAACCTAAACTTATTAAGTTTCTATTAAGTTTGAGTTGTAATTTCAGATCGTATCGAAACTTGTTGCCCCTAATTGTGCTATACATCCCTATACTTGCACAATTGATCTTAGTGTCAGGAGTGGTCTTCAATTTTGGTCATCATCAATTTGGAATCCACGCAAGATCAGTCCCCCATCCCTCATATTATAATGCTCATTCTTTATAGGATAGATTGATTTTCATCGGTTGCGATTGATCATCAGAGGTAAATTTGACTTATTCCCATGTTATCACACTAGACTCCTCATTTTGATAAAAAAAAAAATCTTGTTCTTAAAAAATTGTTGAATATTTGGCTCCAAGATACATGCGCTTTTGATGGGCAAGTTAATAGTGCTCGGAAAATGGGTAATCTCTTAATTTTGGCCTCCTTTGCCAGCTTTTAAAGCAAGTAACAACGAAAACACTTTTGACACCTTTCTTCTTTTCAACCTTAGTAGATTGCCATCTTTCAAAACTTGTGGCTTTGTTTGCTTTTATATTTCAGCATGTGTTTTTAGATGTTTTTATTTCAAAAATTATGTAAAAGTAAGAAATAGATAAAAAAAAGAAAGGTAATAATTAAATTTGTGTTTGTATGTATTTTTTGGGGTACATAATTATAAAACAAACAAAGCTTATAGATTTTTTCTTACCCAATAAGGTAGTTTTATGTTTTGCATAGAGTTTAGGGTGTTCTCCAATAGGTAGTTTTAACTTGTTGACATTTTTCTTTGAATTTTTGCTATTAAAACTACCAATATCTATACTAAAAACTTTACTTAGAACTCACTGCTTATTAAGGAAGAATTGGGCTTGTTTGAGTTCATAGGGCTTGGTTAAGCATTGCCACCTGGTTTTAATTATCTTGTTGATTTTGCTCTTACACAGGCCCCTACTTTAATTGTTCGAGGATGGTTGCCAATGTGTTTTATCCATTGTTCGTGCTCTCTCTTAAAGTTTCAGGCAAAAAAAAAAAAGGAAAGAAAGTTAGCTTGTTCGAGTTTGGAACAACTTGATTAATTAGATTAAAAAACAAATACACATTGGGTCTGGATTTGTGTTGGGTTCGGGTCTAAATAATTAATTGTTTAGAATTTTTTTTGAGTCTAGGTTTAGGTTTGAGTAATACCCATCCATTTACAAGCCTTTCAGATTTTTTCCCCAACTAACGAAGAGATTTTGGCAAAATTGCAACATATGAAATTGAGCACAATTTTGTTCCAATCTGGGGACAAAAGAAGTTTTTGAATGATTGTCTTCATAAGCTAGAAGAACTCAAGAATACAAGATACAACTTGACATAATGAAAACTTGATTGGATATTGAGATGTTGTACAAACAAACACAGAGTACCAACGAATAAAGAATGTTGATCCTCCTAACACACATGAAAAACAAAGTTCTTGCACAAACACCTGAATCCTTTTGCAAATTAGCAACAACTCTTTCATTAAACTTGAATAATAATGAAAAAGGTCTTATTATAATAGCCTTAAGATGCCCCATTTATGCATTAAGAGTCTAACTACGAAGGAATTGAAATCTCAATAGAAAAAAGGAAATTAAATCAAATGCTCACTCCAACATAACACTAAAAACTAAATATTAAACCTAGTGATACTAAATAGAAGATATCATAAAAAAATTCTCAGTGAAATGGGTTTGAATAAAAATAAACTTGATAGGGTAATTCAACATTGTGTGATTGATCCACCATGCCTGCATGATCGATCACAAAGTTGGGAGGAATTTTCACTTTTGGTCATATCAGACACAACCCTTTTGGTATACCCTCTAGCTCTGAAGTTATTATTTTTAAAAAGCCGTTTTTCCTATATGAATAAGCAATATTGACCCACCAATAGTCTGATTTACATTACAAAATGCCCATTTTTTGCATGATCAATTTTCCATGATCGAGATAGATCCTTTAGTCAATGAATTATTAAATGTGACTAATTATTGTAGTCCACAAAGTTACTATCATGATTCCAATCAATGAAAGGTGAGGTTGAGGATATAGAAGATGGATTGTAATTGCAATCAATGGCAATGGGAAGAAGGCTTTGGGAGAGAAATATGTATGACTAATGTGTAAGTTTTTAAAATCTTAACACATGCATTGAATGTGTTTTACTGTTAAAATTTATTAAGGCTAAGGGCCTTTTTTCGGGTTTTTAGGTGTTAGAATACTTAATACCTTTATTTTTTTTCTTTTCTTTATCATTTTTTTTAAAAATTATTGTCACATGTAGGTTCTCTATCAAGTTCTCTCTTTATTTTAAATTCTAATCCTTTTTCCTATTTTTATTTTTGACTTTTAATTTTAAATAATTTTCATTTCTATTACTAAAACTTTAATAACTCTATGATTTATTACAATTAGCAAGATTATATAATTAATAAATATTTTTGAAATATGCTTTAGTAAGCAACTTTCACCGATGTTTAGTAAATTTGATTATTAACTAAAAGATTTTAGGGAGAATGACAGGAATGCACTTGTTTTTGGTTTTTGGTGTATACAAGTTCTACAAACACAAGTTGGCTATGGTTGGGTTTGAAGTGTTTCATTCGGAAATTTGAGCATGTGCTGAGTTCTACCTTAATTCAAACTCAAATACATAACATTTCCTATTTTGCAGATGAAGCATGTTCTATTAGTTAGTCAACTTAGCGCTCTCTCTCTCTCTCTCTCTCTATATATATATATATGTATATATATATGTTGGGCACTATAAGTGTGAGTTGGTACTTATGTTGTACAAGCTAATTGTGGAATATTATTGAAAAAGTCTTGACAAAATTTGAAAAAATGCTCTCTAAGAATTTCTTTGAAAGTCAGGAATCTTGAATTTTATGGAAAGTTGATGACTTGACAATTACTTAAATATTAGAATTGAAAAATAGAAGAAAATATCTCCAAAAAATGTCCAAGTTGAAGGATGATTAGAGTGTATCTTACTAAGATGAGGAAAGATACAATGATGCTAAAAATTAGGAGAGGATCTGCAAATTATCAAAGGTCTACCTACTAAAATAGGAAATTGTTTTTGGGACTCGAACACCAACCTAATGACTAGGAGAGAATATTTTGCGTAATCTTAATTGAATGTGTGCGAATGATCTGGGGCTGATGTGCATGGATTTTGTCACTCCACCAATTTAGGTGCAACATAGAAATACTCTTGAGATAGTCATCTTAAAGGATATCGAAGCCTAAATAGGGTATCTAAAAGCCGTATATTAAATTTAACATCCCAAAATATGGTTTTCCAATCACAATGTCATTGCAAAAAGAGAATCATAATGTAAACATTTCCAAACAGATCACCTTAATCTACTAACTAAAATAGATAAAACAACCACATCGCTCTTGCAACCTTTATCCCATGCCTTCCCCCCCTAAGTCTGGTCTACATCCTTGCCCACTGTATCATTGTCTGTAAAATTTTTTAAAATTCTTGTGAGTGACTAATCGCCAAGTGAGTGGATCTATTTGTCTTATGGATATGAGCATAATGAAAGTCCTTTTAAGTAAAATATTGCAGAGGCAATTTTTGAGAATGACAGTGAAACATTAGAATGCAAATGCTATATCAAATCAATTTTGTACTTTCGTTTACATGCTCCTGGGTTACAGACATCTCTTGCTATTTCCATTGTTCAAGGCATTAGTCTTTAGCCTTAGCTAAAGAAAGCCAAGTACTCAACCTATAACTCCGATTGTGAGGGTCACGTACTCAATTTATAACTTCGATTGTGAGGGTTACGTACTAAATTTATAAGTCTGATTAAGAAGGTCAAATACTCAATCTATTATTCAGATTGAGAGGGTCGACACAACTTTTTACTGGCTTAAGGTCTCAATCTTCTACTCTAATTGAATAAGTTTCAATCTTTAACTTTGATTGATGGAGTCACATACTCAATATATAACCCTAATTGAGGGGGTCAATACAACTTTTATACTAGCATAAGGGTTAGAACTCATTCATGTATAATTGTATTTGGTTACTAGACTATGTATAACTTGTAAATCCTTGCCAAGGTACTCTTTATTGAAATCAACTGTGGTAGTAAAAATATACATATTCATGTTCAAATTTTTGCAACAAAAGGCTTTATGAAGTCTCATAATAAAATATAGAGAACGTTCTTGCTGATAAAATACTCAGCAAAATAATGAAATCAAAACACTTCACTTAATAGCATGAGATTTGCTTGTGCAAATAAAATGGAATTTCTTGAGGGAAACAACAGTTTACAAAATCTTGTCAAATTAAATTGTGACAAAGCATCTTTGTTGATAGAACAATTAACATTTCTTAAATAACAGAAATCATTTCACATCACAATACAAAATTCACTTGCACAGTAAAATAATTCCAATAAGGCATTTGTAAAAATAACAAATGGACCCACGTACTTGACTTTTCTCCAACTAACACAGCCATTCACTTAGTTTGTGTTGTTGGGACCCTATTACAATAAAATAATTCTTACTTAATTCCAATTTCAACAAAATTGAATATCCTGTCCTTTTTCTAAGTGCATCCCTCGTTATTCTTCCCAAACCCTTATTCTTGGTGAATTCCTCAATCATGGATTCTTTCCTTAGTTGGAATTATTGACCCATAAATCATGACATTAAAAGATATTTTACTATTACAATTTTCTTTATCAAATTTTGGTCGTCACAGATTTCTTGAGGGAAAATTCAAGTATAAATATGGCTAAGTTGTATAAGGCTAAGGTATGCCTTCCCTTTAAATATTTGAGTTCTTAGTGCGAGAAAAACACCTATGTTCACACATATGCCATACTTGTGTTGAATTTTATAGGTCCTTGTGAGTTGTAAACTTCATGTCAACATGTAAATTCAGGTTAATAGGGTTTTGACTTGTCACCCTACCAAAGGAGAGTATGAGATTGCACTAATTAGTTGAAATCAAGTGTGAATTTGATTTAAATAAAGTGTGAGGGAAGCAAGGGACTTGTACTAGGTTGATTTGCTTGTAATAATTTTGTCTAACGAGTTATCTTAATTTAGGTGAGTGCCTTAGAGATGTAAGAGGTTGGCTCCAAATTGTATAAACATATTATGTGTCTTTGTGTTTACTTTATGTTATGTTTTATGTGTGTAGCAGTGTTATAACATTGGCATAAAACTTGTCTAGTGAAATCACAACATTATTATATTAAAATTAATTTAAAATTACAACACCCAGTCTAACCTAACCTACAAGTGGCATCAGAGCAATGTCACCCTTTTTGTACTTGATTGCAAAGAAATGAGAGATCCTAGAACTGGAGGTTCGACCATGAGTGTAAAGGAAGGTGCTTCAATCACATGGCTCTAGCAACTAGATGGAACTAAAATACTGGAAGGTTTAGATTCAGGCTTTAATCAAATCCCTTAACGAGAAGGCTTGGAGCTTCATCGCTAATTTATGACTACACTAACGACTGAGGTTAATGGCATGGATGTTGTCAAGGTTGTAAAGAACTAGACTTATGAAGAGAAGAAGGTAGTCATAGAAATTCCAAAGCTATCAATGCCATATTCATTGTAGTCGATGAGGAGTAATTCAAATTGAATTCCATTTGCGAAATGGAGAAGGAAGCATGTGATAGTTTGTAAAATATCCATGAAAGTATGAGCTCCATTTGAATTTTTGTACTCCCAATGTTTGCTTCACAATTTAAAAAATTAAGAATAGGTGAGAACTAGCTAAATGACATTTTCAACAAGAAGCTCTATGACATAGCTAACCTAAAGTACTAGCTTTCCAAGAGGTACTCAAGAGCTATGCTAGTCTGGAAGACTCTGCACTCTCTCCCACAACGCTTCCCAACAATAGTGGCGGCCATGGAGGAGACTCAACATGTGGAGAAGATGAGATTTAATAAATTGATAGGACTTACTACAAACATTTGAGATGAATATGGTACAAACTAAAAATAAAAAGGAGATGGGGTTGAAAATTAAATGAAATAGCATGGAGGAGGGGAACTCCAACACTGATGATGAAGACGTTACAGTGGCTAACAAATTGAAAAAAATCATGAAGAAAGAACGAAAAGGTTCATCCAACTAGAGTGGCAGTTCCACAAAAAGAACTACTGAAAATGGTGGTAATAAAAGTGGTAAGAAAGATTTTAAAAATGAATTACCTAAGAATTATGTCCAATGTCATGAGTGCGGTGGTTATGACCATATCCTTGTTGAGTAAACAAAAAAATTGAAGAGAAAAGTCAAATTAATGGCCACAACCTAGAGCAAAGATGACTCAGATGTGTTAGAAGAAGATGAGTAAATAAGTAACTGAGTCGCTTTCAAAGTTGTTGGACAATGACCTAAACTACTCATGTTGATGTCATAATTCCAAAGTATAGTTAGGCTATAGGAGTGATACTAAATTTGAGGTTATGCATGAGAAATTAATGTCCACTTACCAAATGATGTATGATAACATTTGGCCTCTTAAAAATTAAGTCAAGACTCCTCCAAAGGAGAAGGAGGAACTAAATGAGGAAATTTCCATGCTATCAAAATAACATTAAGAGGTGGTTAGGGAGTTTAAGCAAAACAAGAACTTGGAGAAATTAAATAAATGAAAGACAAAACTTGATGACTTGCTAACTATGGGTAAGACTTTGAAGGGTAACTTTGGGCTAGCATCTATTGAAAATCTAGGCATCATCTGAACTACTCCTAAGGAGATCCAATTTGTGCCAACGTTTACTCAGGCAACTACACATGGTGTTGTAGCACTAAAGATGAAAAATAGAACAAAATCATAAAGATTCCAACAACCCAAACACAATATGGGAGAAACATCGATCTCAAGTTCAAGTCAAAGTTGGAAAGGTGGCACAGGATGGTGTGGGTTAAGAAATCTAACCTATGTTGCTACCCCATATATATTGCTCTAAGGGCATGCTCCAATGTCATTTAGTATTTTGATAGCTAATGCCCAAGGCACATGATTGGAGATAAATCAAACTTAACCAAATATATAAGTTTTGCTAGAGGCCATTTAACATTTAGAGATGAGCAGAGAGGTCGTGCATTTTGAAAAGGCGTTCTACTTATTAAAGGGATGCAAAAACTAAAAGATATACTCCATATTGAGAGATTGAAGACTAACCTTCTTAGTATCTACTAATTGTGCGGCTAGAATCTCCAAGTTCAATTTACAAGGCACAAATGTCATGTATATAATGAGAACAACAACCAAGTGTTCATTGGGAGGAGGTCATTTGACAATTGCCTCTTAAAAGATGCTGCAACATGCCTCAGAGTAGATGCCAATGCAGTGAAATCTAGTGTAAGAGGTTAGGCTACCTCAACTACCATGATCACATAAAGATTTCCAGAGCTTAAGCAATTAGAGGCATACTTATTCTTACAAAAAGGAAGGAAGGTGTGTATGATCCATGTCAACAGGTAAAATAACATAGGAAATCTCATCCAGTGTTGCGACATCTGTGCCCTCCAAATCCCTAGAACTGTTGCACATAAACTTAATAGGGCTGACTAATGTTGCAAGTGTGGGAGATAAGAAATACATTTCATATGTGTTAATGACTTCACATACTATGCTTGGATTGATTTTCTTAGAGAAAAGTCAGTAGCATTCAACGTCTTCAAGAAATTTTACCTCCAACTACAAACAAAGGGATAAGGTGGTTAAGAGAAGATAGTCAAGATATATAGTGACTATGGACAAGAGTTTGAGAACCCGAAATTTGGTGAATTTTGTGTTGAAAGTGAAATTGCACATTATTTTTCAGTACCAAAAACCTCACAACAAAATGTGTTTGTGGAAAGGAAAAATAGGTCTATATAAGAGATTACATGTATAATGCTCAATGCCAAGAACATGAGCTTAAAGTGGTGAGCTGAGGTTATATATACGACATGCTACATTATCAATCATGTGCATGTTTGTCCAAAGCTTGAAAAGACTCCCAATGAACTATTGAAAGGTAGGAAGCCTAATGCTGGCTACTTTTATGTCTTTGGAAGTCGGTGTTTCATCTTAAATGGTAAGTTTGAATTTAAAAGTGATGAAAGTATATTCCTTTGCTACTCAACTATAAGCCACGCCTATCAGGTTTATGACTCTCGAGCTAAATGTGTTATGGAACCTATTAATGTGGTTATGGAAGAGACAGATACCTAGATGTAAAATTCTTTAGCAAAGGACGTAGGATCAGATGATAAAATTTAACAAAATAATGAAAGGGAGCATTCTAGAATGACTAATGCAAAAACCCTAAAGGCATCAGATAGCCATGATGATGGAATATCAAACCAATTTAAGAGCAATGATGAGCAAGTTCTCCAATAGGTAATCTGAGAACCATCACCATGAGTTAAGAAGAATAACCCACCTGATGTAATAATTAGAAGTCTTGATGACCAACAATAAGTTAGAGGTGTAGAATGTGTGAATTATCATGACTTTGTAGGTTATACTTGCTTTAGATCCATGAAGGAGTCAAAAGAATGTCATTGAAGCACTAAAAGATAATATTAAATCATGGCAATGCAAGAAGAACTGTCTTCATCAAGTTTTTGAGATGAAGAAAGCACTTTACAAACTAAAGTAAGCACTAAGGATGTGATATGGAAGGCTTGTAGTATATCTTTTGAAGGAAGAATATGTTAGAGGGGGAGTAAATAAAGCTCTATTTATGTGGCGTTCCAACACTAGCTTCTTGCTGCCTTAAATTTTTGTGGACAAAGTAGTCTTTGGACTTCACAACAACTTTTAATTAAATTTGTGAGCCATATGCTAATAGAATTTGAAATGAGTATGATATGAGAACTTAACTACTTTTTGGGCTTGCAACTAAAGCAAGATAGTGATGGTGTTTTTATCTCCCAAAGCAACTATGCCAAATGTTTGGTAAAACAATTTAGGTTGGAAGACTCTCGTGAGGTTAAAACATAAATGCTTGTTGATACTAAACTATCAAAGGATGGCGTTGGAGTTTTGATTGACCCCAACCTGTGCAAGAGCATGCTAGACAGCCTAATTTTTCTTGCAACAAGTAGGCTACATATTTGTAACAATGTAAGAGTTTGTGCTCGATTTAAATCAACCCTAATGGAGAGTTACCTAAGTGCAGACAATTGGATAATTTGCTACATCAATTCTATGGTGGATCTTGGTTTGTGGTACTCTAAAAACTCTAGTATTAATTTAGCTGGTTTTAGTGATGTTGATTGAGGATGTAATATGGTTGATCATAAAAGTACAACTAGAGAATGCTTTTTTGCTAGAATAAATCTTGTTCCTTGTTACAACAAAAAGTAAAATTCAATATCATTCTTTATAGCTAAGGTAAAATACATAGTGGCTGGCAAATGTTGTGTCCAACTTCTTTAGATGGAACAAATGTTGCAAAATTAAGGAATTAACCAAGACGAGATGTTGTTTATGTGTGATAACCAAAGTGCGATAAGTATCACTAAAAATCCCATGCAACATAGTAGGACCAAGCCTATTCATATCAAGCATCAATTCATTTGGGAGTTAGTCTTGACTATGTTGGAAAAGAATCACACAACATGCGGATATTATGTCTAAGGACTTGGACCTAAAGAATTTTGAAGCCTTAAGATAGAAGTTGGCCTTTGCCTAGCTTGATCAAGCCTAAAAAGCTCAAAATCTGTAAAAGGGAGGAAGTGGGAATCAAGAAAATCCAGAGAGAGATCTCTTTGAATCTTGTGCAACTATATTCCATAATTACAAGGATTCTTGGAGATAGTCTTCTTTCCTATGACTCAACTCTATTTAATCTTTACATATTTGTTATTATCGACTGTTTGCATCACCAAAATTTGTGGGCTTATTATATTTATTAGAAAAAGGTTCACAACATGGTAAGAAAAGCTAGCTGCAGTCATGACACTTGCTTGAGTACTAGGAGAAATTCAACACCATTGTTACCATCACTAGAGCAAACTTTGACTTTACCAGCCGCTATTTTAGAAGGTTGTCCAATTCCATCGAAGCCACAAATTGAAGAAATTTTGTTATCGAAAACTATTTTCAGGATGTAGCCTACCCATATTTCAAAAATTGAAGAGGAGACCGATGAGAATATTAAAGGAAAGAGAGTTTCAGAGGTTGTGAAAACTCAACAAGGCATCTAGGAGGAAGAACAAGTTAAGATTTTGGAAGAATACTTTAAGGTATCCCCTAAATCTCATATTCCTACTAAAGTTGCCATTCCAACTACAGAGGACCAAGATGAGAACATAAATTTAGCAAGACTAAGAACTCACACAATAATAAAGATGAGCAGGAAAAGGAAAGGTAAGAGGAAGGTGATCAAAAGCATGGAACCCATCAAGAATAAAAGAAGAAACCTTTAGTGACCAAAATGCACAACTTTTAATACTTCACAGGAGTCAATCAAGAAAGGTTAGGTATTTTACAAAGACGTAATTTTATTGTTGAGAAACTCTTGGATGTTAAGAAATACAAGGAATTGGGGTTTGTGGATGTTGTGGAAGAATTGGGCGTATAGGATAGTTTGTCAATTTTAAAGGAGTATTATCTAAAGTTGATGAAGGAATTTTATTGTAATCTAATCGAAGGAATGACTAATGATAAATCCTCATGGTATCAAAAAGTCTATGTGCAAAACTCGAAGGGAGCATTTTGAACTTTGAAGGTTTGCTTAGAGGGATTGATGCTTAGATTAGTTGTAGGCTAAAAGATAAGATCTTGAGATTTATATTACTACACATAGGATTGTTGTTACTCATGTTCCTAATGAACCACATGAAGCTGATTCTCCAACTATTGCTAGACCCTACAATTCTAGAACACCCCCTTAACTAGTTAATCTTTGACATAGTGAGTCAAAAAAGCAAAGTGTGTATTGACAAGCAGGGGTGGGAAATTTAAAGGGAAGTGTGCCTGTATTTAGGAGAAGTATTTCCATTATCGTGGTTTCTTTGATGGTAGACTTATTGCTACAACATAGTTTTTCTTGTTTTTTGGTTTTTTGGACTTATTCTATGGTTTTCTTGCTATTATTATTATGGTACTTTGTTGAAAATATTGACTCAATTGATGTCCCAACTCCAAGAGAATGATGTATGCCATGCTAATTCTACTGCTTTGGACATGTATTGGACCTAGAGTTGTTTTATTTGGTTATTCAGTTGATGTTGGAACATCTAATCCTTATTTGTGATATCAAGTTTGTTAAGAACAATGTTTTCACTATAATAAAAATTTTTATTTCCACTTTGTGCCCAAATTTATGGATTTGATTGTTTTATGCACAGGGTTAAGCCACACAATGCCAAATGAGGATATCGTTAGAACTACAAGTGTGAGTTGACACTTATGTGGCACAAGCTAATCATGGAAAATATTTCCAGAAAAGTTTTGACAAAAATTAGAAGACTGCACCCCAAGAAATTTCTTAACTTGAAAGTTAAAGAATCTTTAATTATATTGAAAGTTAAAAAATTTGACTATTCCCTAAATAATGGAGTCCAAAAATAGAAGAAAATATCTCCAAAAAAACAACCAAGTTGAAGAATGATTAGATTATATCTTACTAAGATAAGAAAAGAAATGATGATGCTAAAAATTAGGAGAGGATTCATATATTATGAAAGGCTTCCTGTTGGAATAGGAAATTGTATCTACAACTCTAGCTCACTAACTAGGGATGAATATTTTCCATAGTCTTAATTGAAGATTTGCAAATGATTTGGAGCTGATCTACATGGATTTCCTAGGGGAAAATTCAAGAATAAATAGGGTAGAATCATGTAAGGTTAGGGTGTGCCTTCTCTTAAGAGATTTGAGTACTTAGTGTGAGAAAAATACCTATATTCACACATATATCATACTTGTGTTGAATTTTATAAGTCCTTGTAAGTTGTACATTTCACATGAGGTCAAAGGTGTTTTGATTTCTCACTTCACTAAGGGAAAGTATGACAGTGCATCTACTAGTTGAAATCAAGTGTGAATTTAATTTAAATGGATTATTAAGGGAGGCAAGATACTTGTACTTAGTTGATTTGTTTGTAATTATTTTGTTTAGTGAATTATCTTTATTTGGGCGATTGTGTAATGAACGTAGGAGGTTGGCTTTGAATTGCTTAAACATATTGCATGTCTTTTTGCTTACTTTATGTTATGTTATATGTGTGTGATAGAGTTACTATATTGGTTTAAAACTTGTCTAAGGGAATTACAACATTGTTGTGTTAAATTTCAACACTTGGTTTAACCTAACCCACAATATATAAATTTTTTTACCATCTACTGATTATATTATAACTTAATTTCTCTTGCTTGAGTAGGAAAAATTATTGATATTAGAATTTGAAGTATCAAAGAGAGATAATAAAGAAATGCAAGAATTATACGCTTTGATTACTAGGTCTCTACTTATGGATAAATACTCAAAAAAGTTAAAAATTTGTTCATTCATTCTTGAGGTTTCATTGCAACAATCACTTATTTTAGCTGGACATAACATGTAATAATGAAAACAAATTAATATAACCTTATTATATTAGATATCCTTGATACTATAGATATGATAATCTAATAGATATAATAATCTAATGGATATAATTTGATTTCATGTAAACAAATCAAATACTAACTAGTCTAATTTGATATCTAACACTTTCTCTTAGACTTTACATGAAAATTTTGACTAGAATGCTCGACTTTAATAATGAGATCAAACTTTCATTTTTTTTTCATATTTTTAATTGATAATCACTAGCGAGATCAATAATAGAGTGCACCGAGTGAACCCATTGATCGCCTAAAACGAAATAAGCTATAGCCAAACAAAAACAAGTTTAAACCCTACTTTTATGTCAAGTTAGACTTTGCAGTATTTGAGAGAGAAGATAAAAAAATACAAGAATAATGTGGTTTCATTATTAAAAGGTCCGCGAACAAATGTCGAAAAAGCATAAAATATTGACATGCTTTTTTTTGAAGTTACATTACAAAAATAAGTTATTTATAAGTATAAAGTGTAAAAATAAAAGCAGATTGACATGATTGTATCATTTCAAATACACCCCATCTGTGCTTGCATTTTTAACGATTTCATTCAAAAATTTCCATATCATGGGGTAAAATTGCTATTAATGCCGAGAAATTTATTTGTTGGGGTATGTGAAGTTCTCTTCCAATTCATATGGATAATTACTTGAATTAGGCTAAATGTTGGGGTGGCTTTTGTAATTAACCGTAAAGCTAAAAGGACATATACCGAAAAGAAATGTCCCGAAGACAAAGTAGTTTTGGCCAGAGGGGTGCCGAATTAAATAAGTTTGCCCCAAAATTGATATTATTCGCATTCTTCAATCTCCATCACCCCGACCTCTCCAATCTTCCGTGTTGTGGCCGCGCTACGGTATTCTTTGTGTGATTCTCTTATTGATGCACGGCGGCGTTGATGGTGTTGCTTGGTGTCTACCTGCGTATTTGACGGTTTTGGCCTCGGGAAAGCTTTGGGCCAGGTATATTTTTTTGTTCATAAAATTAGAAATAATTTGTGGTTTCTACATAAATTCAACGCACATAGTGCTACTTTAGATGAGTTTGGCAAATCTGTGAGCTTATTTATTTGCATTTACCCTATATGAAATACGGTCTATTTACAAATTTCATATTGGATTTTAGGTGTTCTCGATTATATTGTATGTGGAAAAATGTGACTCCTGTTTAAATAGGAGACTTGTGCTGAGATATATGGAATATTTTGTAAATTTCTGTTTTTTCCTTAAAAGCTCCTGGATGACAACACCGGGATTGGTGAACATTACATGATTAGTTCCTACGCGATAATCCTGAAATTAGTTAAGGGTAGGAAATGGATTATAAATACGTTCCTATATACTGACAATTTTCCAATAACTTGAAAAAAAAAAAGGATAGTGCATTAAGAAATTGTGTCTAAAATGGTAATATACTTATGTTGATAATGGATGAGAGGGAACAATAATTGTACATTTATAATAAGTAATTCAAACATGAAATACATTGATGAATGGAAGTCTGAGGTACCTGGAAATTCTTGAGTGCAGAATTGGAAAATTAGAAACAAGTATCTGCTATATTGACTGCAAAATGAATGCAACCCGATAATTCTCCAAGGGTGACGTAATCATCTCTCTATATCAAGGTTCTGACCTTTGTGACAACACTGAAACTGAAACACATAAAAGTTCAGAATCCACGGTTTGAAAAGTTAATGTCATGTTCAATTCATTTCACCTTAATTTATCTAGCAATTCCATTCTTAGATATTCAATAAAGCTGTGATGAATCTCAAGATGGAGAGACCTTTACTGTTTTCTTGCCTTAATGTATCTTGGCAATATATTTCTATTTTAAATGGAATTAAGGAATAAGCATATAGAAGAAGAGTCTGAGAACAAAACAGAATAGTCAAACACTAACATGCTGTGGCAATGTGGTATTTCTGGGATGTTCTGGATGTGTGTTGATCAGAGCCAGACATTTAATATATGGAGACTAGAATATTATTTTCATATCAACTGAAATCACTTTTTATTTTCTTCTGTGGGAGCCTGAAATTTTGGCGGAAATGACATCTTTCATTTACATTTAATAACTAGAATGTAATGTAATATTTTTAAGGACTTAAATTTTTTGGTTTCGCCTGAACAGTTTGATGCTAAGTGGGATTATGAAATCTCTAAATTAAGATCTTTGAGGCATTCAAATTAAATCAATATTCTACAAGTTTGCCTCCTGGTGCTAATGTAGTTGATAGAAATTTTGGCATGCACTGACTCGTCTCTCTCGCTCCCTTCCTCTGACTCTCCTATATATATATATATACAAGTATTTCCATTTTGAAGGAATTTTCATTTAGTTAGAAGTTTGATGTATTTCTCTTTGAAATTTGAAATTCACATATGAACATTTTTTACAGATCGTTGAAATCCAAGTTTGTGTTTTGTCTGTTGATACAAAGAAACATGCACTTCTGATCCCTGGAAAGTCAGAATAGGTGCAGTGGGTTGTGCATAGAATTTGGTGTGGACTCGTCCACAGATTGACATTTTGTGCATAAAACCGGCTCGACTTACAGACTCAGAATTTGATTGCTTGAAAATTTTGTTCTCATACTCCCCAAACGCTTTTATAGAATGGATAGTGGACAAAAGTTGCAGAACAGTGATAATAGTAAAAGAGATGGTTCTCCGCCGTTGCATCTTCATGAAAAAGAATCTGTGAGAAGTCCTGATGACATTTTGGTTCGTCGTATAAAGAATCGTGAAAGGCAGCGTAGATATAGGGCTCGGAAACGTCATGAAGCTGATCTAAAGAAGGCATCAATTGCTGATCAATCAACTCCACTGCATTATCAGCCTCAGCCTGCTGAGCAGCTTTTGTCTGTTCCTGTGGAAGTTGACGTTTCACTAAATCTAACTTCCCCTGATTATTTGACCCGCTTCCATTGCCAGCGAGATTGGAAGAAAGATGCGAGAAGAGCTCATGTACATAAGAAGCAAGAAGCCAGTCCTGTTGCCCATAGTAACTCTGAAGTGACAATTCCTGGTGGAAGTTCAGCTACTTTTTCGGAATCTGGTGTCATAGCAGATATACAGCCTAATCATTCAAACACTTCCATTCTAGATAATAATGAAACACATAAGTTACAGTCCAACCGGAGACATTGGAAAGCAGAGGCTAGAAACAAAAAATGTTTAGAGTGAAAGGGAGACAGCTTCTTAGGTGCATGTGTCTTGCTTATTACAGAGTACTGGTGCTACCAAATGTGTTGTAACCTTGCCCATTGAAGGAAAGAACGGGTTATGGAAGTTTAGTGATCCACCCATCCTATTTGTGGCTTGTAGGGTTAATTTTTGTTTGTAGTGGCTTTTGTTCTAGCAATTCATCCTCAGTTTTCTTGCTGTATCATATGATTCATATCGTAACGACCTCACGAACAGAATCTAAATTTGAAACCCATACTTTATTTGATTCGGTGAGGGGACTTGTCGAAGGATTTGGCAACCGTCTTAATGCTTCTATGTTGAACCGTCTGGAAGTTGGGTGCCATGAAAAGCAATTGATGCTTTTCTGATGGAATGTGTTGTCACTGTATGGCATTAGATGCGTGGTTTTCTTTTTATTTCATTGTACTGCTACCTTTAAAGGTATGTTTAACGGATATATGTCACCGATTTCAACTGAGAGTTCCCTTTCTGTTTTGAAGTGTTTGCTTAATGCCAAAGTTTCAAATGTCGAACTAATTGCAGTAATTTTGCTCATCTGCTTGGGTTGTTTTTCTCTGTTTATAAAGTTTTAAGAGTTTCTTTATCCATGTCTGCCTCTGACGTCAGTTGAAGTCTGGTACTTCCCAACGTGTACTTAAAGCACAAAGCTTCTTACAATGCCTCCCTTCTCAGGAGTACAGTGGCATAAAATGGCGTATGCATTGCTGTCTTGCAAAAGTTGGGGTTGAAAATTGGCTGGCCCACAGATTAAATATTTTAAAACTGAAACACAGGCAAATATAGGAGAAAAAAGTTTAAACAGAAAAAACTGGTGGAATCTTGGTATCCTACTCGGGCATGTGACGTAGAATCATTTTGGCACAATTAAGCCCATACCCTGACTCTGGACCCTGATAAATATATGGATTAGATCTAACCGCCCAACCCATCTTTTTCAATTTTCCTTTATTCGTTCAAGAGAGAACAGACTGCCAATACGTATCGTTTTACACAAACAGTAAGAGATTGTATTACGGTGGCATTAGAAATATTGCAATCTTAATATTGTTAGGATTTATATAGTTGAGTAACGATACAGAGTCATCTACATTTTGTAATTACACAACCATTACAACCAAGTAATATAGTGCAGAATAGGTGTTGTATCCTTGAGGGACTAGAATGTGTCATCAATTTGTGTCTAACGTATGCTATTTAAGCCTAACCAAATTCAGTGGAAGGAATAAGAATAAACTGATAGAAGAACAATTTATAATCATAGGTAATACAAAGATTCACAATTAATGTGCAAAGGTTTTAGGTGTTTCGGCGTTGGTGTTCCATATTTGCTCTAAATTGTTAGCTACCACATTAATTGTGATTACACCGAATAGTAATCTTAATATTCTCAAAACATTCACTTAGATCCTTGTGAGATTTTCACTTAAAAAGTTATGTATAGAAAAACGCAACACAACTTGAGCCAGAATTAAATGGATGATTAACAAGAATTGCCACATAAACTTGTTGTTTCACTCTTATTAATTCTTGCAAGAATTTACGTTGAATCTAATGATCAATTTCACTCTGGTTAATTCTTGAAAATTACCAACCACAAAAGAAGTGACCAAATTACCATGTAATTTATATCCACAAAATCCAACTATAAAAAACAAAGACAATCAATCAAATTCAACAAGAAGTAATTCACACATCCATGTCTAACACATAGAATAAGAAATTTAAGTAATTATATTCATACACAAAATTACAATTTTAACAAGATTCAACATTGCACTTGCAAAAAAATGTATTAGTGCAACTTTTATAATCTTAGCCATGAGCTCAGCCTCAACTAATTATTGAAATAATTCATTGCTACCAACATGAAATTCCTCTAACCTAGAGCTAAACGAAAGGGTCCTATAACAGCTATTCCCCAACGCCCAAAAGTAGAGGTAAGACCAATATCTTAATGTTTCCAATAAGGGGTGCGTTTGATATATTGCCATATGTTTTGGCATTTATGGCACTTCTTTGTACATTCCAATGCATTGGCCTTTGGCATAGGCCAAAAATATCTATTGCACAATACCTTTCAAGCTAAGGTCTTTTCTCAAACATAGTTCCTACCTTCATGCACCTCCTTTAGTACATAAAAGCCTCTTCTTCTCCTAAACACTTTAGCAAGGGTTCTAATATTTCTTCTGATAAAAATTTCATTGATTAGAATGAACCGACAAGCATGGGACTGCATCTTGCAGTTAGCAATTTGCCATTCAAATATCTTACTATTAGGGCCCTCCACTCATTGTGATCAAAGGTCATTACTTCATTTGACACCAAGGAGCCACTTAAGTAAACAAATACTATATAACATAGATGATTATGAACTTTCTAAATCCTATTGGAGCCAACAAGTAAATCATGTACATGTGTAAATTCTTATACCATTACAAGACTTTTATTTTATCTTTTTAGATCTTGGCTTTAAATTCCTTGCTCAATGGGATCCCATTGTTTGGAACTTTGAACAACCACCAAGTCTTGGTCTCTAAACAGTCACTAACTCTTTGGTCTCCAAGTTGCATTCATATCATAGAATTTTAAATACAATGCAATGCAAAACTTAGGTTTGTACTATTACAACTCATGAAAAATTAGTTTACGTCTTTACATAAATCTAAAACTTAAACCAAATTAGTGGCCATCATCTATTTCTAAGTCCATAATCAATCCATCAATCCATACAACAATTATATATCACATATATAATGCAATAAGATTCATTTAATAACTCTCCTATGACTTATGCATCTTATGCCTTAATTCTCATTTGTGAAAACCTCTTTTTTCTAAATTTTAATTTTGAGAATTTTTTTTTAACACTCTGCTTACCTTCTTGTTGTGGGAACCATTCTTGTGATTTTGATAACTCTTTCCATGATTGTGAAGCCATAATGATAGAATTCACAGTTTTTTTGCAAACTTTGTTGCAATCATGAGACAACCTTTCACAATTGTGAGCAAGACTTCTGAGATTGCAAAATAAGTAGTGATTGAATTCTGAACTTTGTTGCAAACTTCTTAATGATTGTGACAATCGCCCTTGTGCTTGTGAGCTCACGCTATGTGATTATGAGCATTAATAGTGACAAAGTTCCAAACTCTGTTGCAAGTGGCTTACTATTGTGCTGCTTGCTCCTTAATCATAGATCAAGTCTATTATTGCAACCCTTGATAGCCAGTAGATGTAGAACTCTTGACTTTTAGGTTTTTCAACTTTCCTACTTTTCTACTTTCTTTTGCAGATTACAGTTTATTCTGATAGTTTGTATATTATTGTAAGTTTATCTTTTTAAATTTATTTTGTAATTAAATATTTTCATTTTGTATTGCTAGCCTAATGATAGGTTAAATCTGTTGTCTGTGATTTACTATTCCCAAATGTGCTCATGATTTGGTATGGTTGCATAAACTAGTTCAATATTTGATCATTAGGATTGTCATGGTAGCAATTTTTAAACACTTGGACCGCTTGTCGCGCAGTAAGGCCCATTTTTAAGGCTTGGATATGCCGTGTTGTTTGGGCAGTAAGACGTTGATCTCAGGTTCATGGTTTTTGTTTATCTTCTTGTATAAAATCCATTAACTGTATGCCTAGTGTAAGATTCTGTTCTATGATGGTCGGTATATTGGCTGGAAACCTTGCGTGTTCCTTAATTTCACTTGAGGCTTGCCTTCAACTGAAAGAGCCGATAGGTAACAATGCCACGTACCACCGTCCTTGTGATGGTATTAGAGCCATGGATCATTTGGGGTAGTAGATCACAGATACTTTTACTGGTTCAAATGAACTTGTTTAGAAATAGCAATATTAAAAATGAAAAATGGGAAGAATATGATGTCCCTAAGAATTTAGAATTGTTGAATAAATGGAATATTCCTAGAATTGAACCTAGGACTATATATCAGTATGGAACTTTTGAGAATATAGGTCTAAAAAATATAGTAAAAACTGTAGAAAAATCAATTCCTATGGAAGATGATGAGCTTTGCATAAAATTACTCTGCAAAAATGAAATTGAAAAATATGCTTTGAATTATAAATTTCTGCATATTGGCTTGATACAAATTGCTTTGAAGCCTTTGACTCTTAATGGTTTACCTGAAAGCTTTATTGTTGTTCTTAGAGATGCTAGAAATCTCAATTGGAGACAATCTCTTATGGGAATTACACAATCTAGCCTTGCTTATGGGCCAATTTATTTTAATGTTCGTCCAAATTTTCAATTATCTTTGAGTGACAGAATTATTCTTGAAACTGTTACTTTGTATGTGAAAACACATGGTTATAATTATATGCCAGGGATAGAGACGATCTGTATTTGTTATAGAATATATTTTAAAGTTTTGCATACTTTGAGTCCAAATTGCAGGATTATGGATAATCCAAGAGAGACTATTATGATAGAATCAAACCTTGCTAGATCACAAATTACGACTAGAAGGATGATTAGATGGGAAGAAATGGAACTTCCAGAAACTTGGAAATTAGAAAGGGTTATTCCTAGTCAACCTAGAACAGAATCAAAAGTGTCAGAAATAGAACAGACACCTGAAGGAAACATTTTCCTAAAATTTAGAAAACTTATGAGTAGATCTTTCTCATCACACTCTTTAATATCACCAATCAGTAGTAGAGGAATAAAATTAGGCAAAGCCTCTACTTCTCAAATTAGAGACAATAAATTGAAAGGAAAAATAGGGTCATAAAATGAGGATAGTACTTCTCCTACAATAGTGGACCAAATTAGATTCACTGATAATAGGATTCCTGTGGGAATTAGGAAACATGAGGAAATTACTCCTTCATAAATGAGTTTTAAGATCAATGAATTTTGAAACTGGATCAAAAGAAAGGTTGAGAATTTCAAAAGAATTCAATCTTCCACATTGGAAACCATTCAGAGAATGCTATTTTAGTAATTTTTCTACTCTTGAAATCATGTTTACAAAGGAACAGTTTTACAATCATTTGAGAAAAATCAATCAAAGTAAATTCTTTGTAAATTGGTTTTTGAAAACATATGTTGAACCTGTTATATAGGTTATTGAAAGATCTTGGCCTTTAGCCAATGGAAAAATTAAAACTTCAATTTTTCCTCTTATAGAACCTTTTTTGATAAAAGAAGAATCTTCCGAAAAAATCCTTCAAGCAAATACTTTCTTAAAGCTTTTAGAAAATGAAACAATACAGATTTCTTCTAAACATATAGACTTGTTAATAAAACAAGGAAATTATACTAATACTTATTTAATTATAGTTGGGGAAAATCTAGTAACTTTCAATAATAGGATTACTGAGATAAACCTTAGAATTAGTGAGGTCAGTAAGGCCAAGGAAGAAATACAAATAGTTGAGAGACAACCAGGTCTTCAAGCACCTCCTAATATAGAAGGATTCCAAACTGAACCAATATCACAGTTGGAGAGAATTTTAAAAGAAAAACTAAGAGAATTAAGTCTTAGAACTATTGATGAGAATAGAGATAGTGAACAGATCACTAAGATAACAGGATACTCGAGCAAATTTGCTGATAAACCTATTCAAAGGATGTATTATTATCCTAGACCAACTCCTCAGGATATCTTGTATGAAAAGGATGAATATATTCAGAGAAATGGCTATGATGACAGAACTATCTATGAATGGAATATAGATGGTTTTACAGATCACCAGGTATATAATACTATACAAAGAATGCTAATGTATTCTACTATCTGCAAATAGCAGAACAATACTGACAAAAGAATTGCTCAAATGATTATAGCAGGATTTACAGGTCAGCTAAAAGGCTGGTGGGATAATTTTCTTACCTAGGAACAAAAGAGTCAATCATTGACAATGTCAAAAGCGAAAATGAATAGGTATACAAGAATGCAGTCTATACCCTTGCCATTACCATATGTGAACATTTCATAGGTAGGTATTCTAACAATCATGATAAAATCAGGATACTTTTACAAAATCATAAATGTCCTACTCTTACATCTTTTAGATGGTATAAAGATGTTTTTCTTAGTAGAGTCATGGAACTCCTAGAAGCTAATGTAGCCACTGGAAATCGAAGTTTATTGATGGACTTCCTACTTTATTTGCTGATAGAATTAGAAAAGGTCTTAAGAAGAATTTAGACAATAATATTGATTACCCAAGTTATACTTATGGGGAATTGATTGGACAATGTATCCAAGAAGGATTAGCTTTGTGTAATGAGATTAAGTTGAATAAACAACTTAGAAAACACAACATTACGGAAAAAGCCCAATCAGGACAATTTTGTGAGCAATTTGCCATAAAAATGCCTAAAGAAAATACGGCCAAAAGAAAAAATTATAAACTACATAAGCAGGATTATTACCAGAAATATAAAACAATAGCCTACAAGAAAAAATTGGCTAGAAAAAGGAACAAGAACCTAAGAAAGAATTGGCAACCTCAAAAGAAGGAAATAGTTTGCTATAAGTGCAAGAAAAAACAGCATTATGCTAATAGATGCAATTTAAGGAAGAAAATAAATTCCTAGAAATAGAAAATGAGATTAAGGATCAGATTCTCAAGATCATAGAAGAAGAAATTCCTTCAGAGGAAGAAGAGGATCTTATAGAGAATGATGTAATAATAGAAAATCTCAACAGTGAGGATTTCCAATCGGAAGAATCAAAAAAATCTTTGCAATGTCAATGCAAGGAAATAGTATCAGAAGGAAATGATTCTAATAAGGATTATTACAAACTGGTCTCACAATTTCAGGATATGGAGATCAGTGTTCTTACCAATTAGGATTTAGAGTAAATCATAGAAATCATTAGTAAGATTCCTAATATAGGAACAGAAAGCATAGAAAATCTTCCATAACCTAGAATCAAGGAAGATCTTTATAGCTTCACAGAAGTCATAAGACAATTGAAAACTAGGAAGATAGGAGAAGAGCCTATCACAATTAGACATTTGAAGAATGAAATGGAGGTCATCAAAAGAGAAATAGAAGAATTGAGGAGAGAAAATCATCTTATCAAAGGAAAATTGATAAAGAATGATATTCCCTCAACCTCAGCAACCACTGATATACCAAATCTCATAAATTATGAGATTAATGAAAATTACCTGAATAATTTGAAAATAATAACTTCTCAGAAATGGCATATCAAGATTAACCTCTTGATAAATACATATTATAGAATTGAGAATCTCACTGCACTAATCGATACAGATGTAGATTTGAATTGTATTAGAGAAGGATTAATTTCTATTTAATATTTTGAGAAAACATGTCATAATATTTCCTCAGCCTCAGAAGAAAGATTGATTGTCAATTATAAGTTGACCAATGCAAAAATTTTATTTCTAGTGAATTTCTACTTGTCAAGAATATTACTAATGAAGTAATTCTTGGCACTCCCTTTATTCAGAAAATCCTTCCAATAGTAAGGATTGATAATACAAGTCTTATAGGAACCTTAGAAAATAGTCAGATAAAATTCAATTTTATCGCAGATCCTAGGAATAAAATCCTGAATATGGTTTAGGATATCATAAAGGCTAAGAATAGTCAGCTTAATTTTCTGAAATATGAATTAGGAATTCATACTATTCCTGAATTATTTAGTAATAGAAAAGTCCAAGATAAAATCAAAAGAATAGAAAATCAGTTTTCTTTAGAAATCTGTAGTGATTTACCTAATGCTTTTTGGAATAGAAAGAAACATATTGTTTCCTTTCCTTATGAAGAAAATTTTTCAGAAAAGGATATTCCTACAAAAGCAAGACCGTGTCATACGAGCTTAGAATATTTAGAATTATGTAGGACAGAAATATAGTCTTTAAAAGAAAGAAAATTGATTCAAGAATCATACTCATTATGGAGTTGCACAGCTTTTTATGTGAATAAACACTCAGAAATTGAAAGAGGAAAACCAAGATTGGTTATCAATTATAAACCATTAAATAGGGTGTTAAAATGGATTAGGTACTCTATTCCTAATACGAAGGATCTTTTAGACAGACTTCACAATGCTTTGATATTTTCAAAATTTGACTTAAAATCAAGATACTGGTAAATCCAGATTAATGAACAGGAAGATACAAAACCACTTTTACTGTTCCAATATGACATTTTGAATGGAATGTTATGCCTTTTGGTTTGAAAAATGCACCTTCAGAATTTCAACATATTATGGATGAAATATTTATGCCTTACAATAATTTTATTCAGAATTTCAACATATTATGGATGAAATATTTATGCCTTACAATAATTTTATCATTGTTTATATTGATGATATTCTTGTTTTTTCTTCAAACTTAGAAGAACACTTTAGACATCTTGAAATGTTCAAGAAAATAGTTGTTCATAATGGACTAGTTATCTCAAAATCCAAAATGGAAATAGTAAAATCAGAAATCAGATTTTATGACATAATATAGGATATGGAAAAATTATTCCAATAGAAAGAAGCATTAAATTTGCTGATAAATTTCCTGATGAAATCACTGATAAAAAACAATTACGGAGATTTAGCTAAGGATACTGCAGTCTTATATGACAGACTTAAAAAAGGACCACTTCCTTGGAATAATGAACATACGGAGGCAGTAAGAAAAATAAAAAGAAAAGTTAATGATTTTCCTTGCTTAATGATAGCAAACCCACAATGGGCAAAATTGTAGAAACAGATGCTTCAGATATAGGATTTGGAGGAATATTAAAACAAAAATCACCTCATAATAATAGAGAATATTTGGTAAGATTTTATTCTGGAAAATGAAATAATAGCCAAAAGAATTATGCTACTATAGCAAAAGAAATATTTGCTATTGTTAAAAGTATTTTGAAATTTCAAGAAGATTTATATGATAAGAAATACTTATCCGAACAGATTGCCAAGCAGCAAAATACATGTTTGATAAAGATTTCAAACACGATGTGTCAAAACAAATGTTTGCTAGATGGCAAGCTAATCTTGCTCCATTTAACTTTGAAATTCAGTATATTAAAGGAAATAATAATTCCTTACCAGATTTCTTATCAAGGGAATATATTGATTAATTTCTTGTTTTAGGTATGTTCCCAGGTAGAGGAAGACATCCCTCTAATTATAGAGGCAGAGGAGGAAGATTTAGAGGAAATGAATCCTCTAGAATATTTGCTCAATTTGGAAATAAAAAATTGGTCCAAATAAACAAAAATATTCAAGTGAATGAATCACATCCAGCATATGAAAAAATAAAATAAATAATTGCAGAAAGTAGTAATGAAACTACTTCTTCTTCAGGGCAATCATATGCCAGTACTCTTGAGAGTACAGATGAAATTGAGCAATATTAGAAATCCAATTATGAAGAGGAAATATACCTCTTAGAAAATGAAGACAGACAATGGATGGAAGATCCATGGTATTTAAGACAAAAATATTTGGACCATTTTATGGCTCCAATCCCAAACGGGAAAGATCAAATATATTATAAGAATATTCTCAAGCTCACAGAATTGTGTTAGATTGAACATTTTAAGGTCAGCAATAGCCTCCAAATTATCTATAGTAAGATCTATGTCAAAAAGATAATTACTATAAAAGAGTGGGAAATTTCGACCCACAGCAATAAAGAATTTGCTAGAGGGTCTAATATGATCCAATTCAATTATTGGGATTATATCCTTGCTTTTGATAAAGCATTCTAATATGAAAACGAAAAGAAGAAGCATTCTTGGTGGATTAAATTTAATCCTAAAATATTTGTCAAGAAAAGATTTCCAAATTGGATTTTCAAATGGTGGCAGAATCATGGGACCACAATGGAAATATTACCAGATCCATATAAGGGATTATACACAGAAAGGGTAGATAATACCCCTTATATTTCAGCATACTCAAAGGAGTATATTGCAGAAATAGCAATACTATTTTTCTTCATGCAATTTGGCATTCTATGGATATGGAAATGGAATCTTCCTGCAGGACTGAATTAGTCAAATATCCTATGTTTAAAGAGAAAATTTTACTCAAAATTTTGGCAGAAATTGCTTAAGAAGGATAAGGAGATTGACGCCTCCTTCGGCCATGAACTGGAAGAAATTATCCAAAAAACAATACAAGAAGACAAGAAGAATAAAGCCCAAAAAGAAGAATAATCTTCTTCTCCATTTTTGGAAGTATTCTATAAAATAAAAAGGACTCAATCGCTGTAAAATACGGAAGAAATGGTAGCAACCTATATTGAAGAAATGAAGAAGGATTTCATGTAACACTTCAAAGAAGACGTAGAAACATCGTCTAATACGTCCCTATCTACGGATGACAATACCTTCACATGCTTAGCAAGAAAATCACAGGATCCAAATGACATGGACCAATCGACAAAAAAATTCTGGGAAAGTCTCAAAGAGACAATGATGGAAAAGGCAAGGAGAAAAAAGGAAAAAGAAAAAGTCAATGACTGAGGGAGAATCCCAAAGAAATCAGAAGAAGATAGAATAACTTTCGGCGAAAATTACCCCGAGGAAAAGGAATCTACCTTACCTTTACTTTAATAAAGTTGTTGGTTGATAATTGAGGCCACTGTACGTTTCCTGTAATTAATTTTTTCTTGGTGTCCGCCTTGTATAGTCTTTCTTCTTTGGCTATTTATAGCCCTTTTCTTCTCTTTTATAGATAGGCGTTCTGAGTAACCGCATAAAAGTCAAGCACTCATAATATAATCTACTTTCTTTTGTAGATTACAGTTTTATTCTAATCGTGTATATATTGTAAGTTTATCTTTTTAAATTTATTTCGTAACTAAATATTTTCATTTTGTTTTGCTAGCCTAATGATAAGCTAAATCTGTTATCTGTGATTTACTATTCCGAAATGTGCTCATGATTCGGTATGGTTGCATAAAATAGTCCAGTATTTGATCATTAGGATTGTCATAGTAGTAATTTTTAAACACCTGGACTGCTTGTCGGGCAGTAAATCCCATTTTTAAGGCTTGGATATGCCGTGTTGTTTGGGCAGTAAGACGTTAATCTCAGATTCATGATTTTTTGTTTATCTTCTTGCATAAAATCCATTGACTGTATGCCTAATGTAAGATCCTGTTCTATGATGATCGGTATATTGGCTGAAACCTTGCGTGTTCCTTAATTTCACCTGAGGCTTGTCTTCATCCTTTGAATTGGTTTATCAGCAAATTTGCTAGACTATCCTGTCATCTTATTAAGCTATTCACTATCTCTATTCTCATCAATAGTTCTAAGATTTAATTCTCTTAGTTTTTCTTCTAAAATTTTTCCAACTGTGATATTGGTTCAGTTTGGAATCCTTCTATATTAGGAGGTGGTTGAAGACTTGGTTGTCTTTCAACTATTTGTATTTTTTCCTCGGCCTTAATGACCTTACTAATTCTAGAGTTTATCTCAGTAATCCTATTATTGAGGGTTACTAGATTTTTCCTGACTATATTTAAATAGGTATTAGTATAATTTCCTTATTTTATTAACAAGTCTATATGTTTGGAAGAAATCTGTATTGTTTCATTTTCCAAAAGCTTTAAAAAAGCATTTGCTTGAAGGATTTTTTTTAGAAGATTCTTCTTTTATCAAGAAAGGTTCTATAGGAGGAAAACTTGAAGTTTGAATTTTTCCATTGGCTAAATGCCAAGATCTTTCAATAACATGTATAGCAGGTTCAACATATGTTTCCAAAAATCAATTTACAAAGAATTTTCTTTGATTAATTTTTCTCAAATGATTGTAAAACTGCTCCTTTATAAACATGATTTTAGGAGTAGAAAAATTATTAAAATACCATTCTCTAAATGGTTTCCAATGTGGCAGATTGAATTCTTTTGAAATTATCAACCTTTCTTTTGATCTAGGTTCAAAATTCATTGATCTTAAAACTCATTTATGAAGGAGTAATTTCCTCATGTTTCCTAATTCCCATAGGAATCCTATTATCAGTGAATCTAATTTGGTCCACTATTGTAGGAGAAGTACTATCCTCATTTTCTGACCCTATTTTTCCTTTCAGTTTATTGTCTCTAATTTGAGAAGTAGAGGCTTTGCCTAATTCTATTCCTCTACTACCAATTGGTGATATTAAAGAGTGTGATGAGAAAGATCTACTCATAGGTTTTCTAAATTTTAGGAAAATGTTTCCTTCAGGTGTCTGTTCTATTTCTGACGCTTCTGATTCTATTCTAGGTTGACTGGGAATAACCCTTTCTAATTTCCAAGTTTCTGGAAGTTCTATTTCTTCCCATCTAATCATCCTTCTAGTCATAATTTGTGATCTAGCAAGGTTTGATTCTTTTATAATAGTCTTTCCTGGATTATCCATAATCCTGCAATTCGGACTTAAAGTATGCAAAACTTTAAAATATATTCTATAACAAATACAGATCGTCTCTGTCCCTAGCATATAATTATAACCATGTGTTTTCACATACAAAGTAACAACTTCAAGAATATTTCTGTCACTCAAAGATAACTGCAAATTTGGACAAACATTAAAATAAACTGGCCCATAAGCAAGGCTAGATTGCATAATTCCCATAAGAGATTGTCTCCAATTGAGATTTCTAGCATCTCTAAGAACAGCAATAAAGCTTTCAGGTAAACCATTAAGAGTCAAAGGCTTCAAAGCAAATTTGTATCAAGCCAATATACAGAAATTTATAATTCAAAGCATATTTTTTAATTTCATTTTTGCAGAGTAATTTCATGCAAAGCTTATCATCTTCCATAGGAGTTGATTTTTCTACAGTTTTTACTATATTTTTTAGACCTATATTCTCAAAAGTTCCATACTGATATATGGTCCTAGGTTCTATTCTAGGAATATTCCATTTATTCAATAATTTTAAATTCTTAGGGATGAATAAATGGGATTTAATTATTAATTGAATTAATAATTAAATAGGTTTAAAGCTTAAATTAATTAAAGGTCTATGTAAGCAGCCCATAGCCCATGCCATATGTGCCCTAACTGCCATACATGAAAATAATTATCCTACCATGAGTACGATGTTGTGCCTTGTAAATAAATAGATTTGGAAGTGTCCAAGTCAAAAAAAAAAAAAAAAGGAAAAAGGAAAAAGAATCTAAAAAATAACAAAAAAAAAATAAAAAATCATGCCTTATACCTAAGCAAGAAAGAAAAGGTTCTCTAGCCTCTTTTTTGGTTATCTTTCTCCTTGCCTAAAGAGTTTGTGTTAGGTCATGTGAAAGAGTTTGTGGAGGAATTTAGAGGCCTTTGTTTATGTTCCAATTGAGTGGATGACCTAGAGGTCACGGTTTCTGGGGCACGTGTGCACCTCAACTTCGATAGGATTTCAAGAGGTAAAATTTACATGTTATTTGGATTTATTCAATTTGTGCATGTTATGTAATGAAAGCAATTTGGTTTTTGTTATTTCATGTATATTCTATCTAAATGTAGTTTTAAAATTGAGAAATCTACCCAAACCCATCAAAACCTAAAAACTATGTACTAGGATGCCTTGGTATTCATTGCCACTATATCTAATTTTGTTGTAACTAGATCCCTTTTGATAGTGGTAGTTTTGTTGAAATTTTGTGTGAGGGATTTAGAACACCTCAGGATACTTTATTTAGGTTGAGGAGCCAGTCATGCCTAATGGGAAAGTGATATTACCTATTACCTTGGAGAAGGGATAACAAAGAGAAGAATGATACAATTTCTTCTTGGTAGACCCCATGAGTAGTTATAGTGTTATATTTAAGATGACAACTCTAACAACCTTTGAGGTTTTTCCTTTGCTCCTACATATAGCTAAGGTAACCTCTTGAAAGTGCTATGTGAGTGTAACCTCTAGTAGGGAAGCAAATAGGGGTGTAATGGAAGAGTAGGTAATCTCTTAAAAGTGCTATGTGGGTGTAACCTCTAGTAGGGAAGCAAATAGAGGTGTAATGGGAGAGTAGCTAGTTGTTGGCCAAGTTTGACTAATGCTTGGTGCAATTGAGTAGGTTGAAGAGTTGTTAAACATGAAACTCCTTTCCAAATACCGGGATTATATTGCTAAAGTTGAAGTTATATTGTTGATAATCATAAAAAATGCGTTAGTTCAATTTCTAACATAAAATGCAGATGTTTTCACACTCTTCTCCATAAATTGGTGTGAGTTAATCAAGGCTAAACATTAAGGCAAAGGTAAAGAAGCTACTGGAGGTTGGCTTGATTTATAGGAGATAGTTTCCAAAGTGGGTGGCAAACATTATAGTGTCTAAGTTCAAGGGTATGGCAAATGTGTGTAGACTTTTGAGATTTAAATAAAGTTCGTCAAAAGATTGGTATCTTCTCCCAATAATAGGCTAGTTAGTTGATGCTAGTACCAAGATGGTGCTACTAGCTATGATGAACACGTTCTAATCATAATGATTGGCAAAGATTTGTCTATGATACCTTTGGATGTCCTTGTCAAGTCATGTTTTTTGAACTATAAAATGTTGGAACAACTTATCAATGACCAATAGATACAATATTAAGGGATTAGATCAATATGAACCTGAAGGTATTTGTTGATGATATGATAGTTAAATAAAAAAGAGAGATCATGTGCAAGATATGCTAGTGACATTTGAAACACTTCATAAAGACATTCCAAAGATTAATACCTCCATATATGATTTTGGTATAAGGGGGAAAGATCTTAAGGTTCATGATTAGTCCTAGAGGGATTAAGGCCAACCTTTAAAATATTAAAATCGTTTGGTAGATGCCCAACTCACAAAATTTGACATAGGTGTAAAAACTAGTGAGAATGATAGTTGCTCTTATTCACATCATCCCTTAGGTATCTAACAGAAGCCTGCCCCTCTTCAAAGTTCTGAAGAAAGGTAAATCCTTTAAATAGAGTGATGAGTGTTAGCACACCTTTAAGGATCTAAAAATTATATCGGATACTGTTAATGATATGTTCTCTAACGCTAACAGAAAATGTGAAATACTAGAAGGGCATTTTGTTGTATATGTACTTTTCATGCTAATTAATAAATATCAATCATGTGATAAGTTCCCATGCATGCAAGGATGTATGCATTCAATAAAGGATTTGTCTCTTTTCAAGTGAGCAAAGCGTTTGTCCTATGTAGTTAAGGTTTTATGAGACAGAAGTTCTTAATCAAGGTAATGTGTAATTAAAAAGGAGATTTCAATAGAAACATTTGTTTCGTGAGAAAATGTCAATTGGTAATATAACCAACTTGTAAGTTTGATTAAATCTATGAGTGAACGCAAACGTGCTTCTACATGTACCTGGGCAACCGCATGTTGGGCTCATAACCCTATTTCATACCATGATATATATTGACCCTTAATACCCTAATGGCATATTAACTGTTAGGCACATAAGGCAACCATGTCATTTCAAGTTTAAAGTCTACGAACACTTAACATGATCATGAAGTAAGATATTAACAGCTAAGAATAAACTCCATATGTCTATTTCATTCTATGAGTCATTATTTGAATGCTCATTTGCTAATGGGACACCCACACTTATGTATTCTCAGTATTTCATACCAAACGGCATGGCATTCATTGTACAAATACAATGTGTGCAAGTCTTATCGATTATGTAATGCCATTTAGAGTGTCTGTGACTCATGGATAGGTTTTAGTAATTGAGTATCAAGAGAGCCTTGTATTCATATTCGTAACTCTTTATAAATAAGGTTTCTTTATGCAAGCACTTAAAGGGTCCTTGTAGAGAGGCCCATGAACCCATGCACTTATCCCTTGTGTCTAAACTATAAATAGGAGTTTTGAAGGGTTCAAATCACAATTCTTGACCCTAAAAATTCTTGTGCCTTATTAAGTACACAAGAGAGAAATGCTAGCCACCCTCTTGTGTCTCTCTTTTCCCATAAAGTTCTCCCAACTCAAATAGTTTACATTAGAGCTTTGCAAAAGGAGTTTTGTGGAGTATAGGAGGAGCTCAAAAACATCCCGATCATGTGGACAATTTAGAGGTTGAGGTTTGGGGTTCATGACTCAAAAGATCATGCACAAAAAGTTTGAAAACATTTCAAAGGTACTATCTTGGTTCTTGCATTTGTTAATTTAATATCTTGCATGTTTAACTACAAAAATGGATAGGGTTTATTCCCTTAGCTTCCACTAAATGTTTGTGATTTTTTCATGTGATAAATTTTTAATATTTATGGCCGAACCCCTACAAAATCCAACAGTTGTTTCAGAGCCACTGTTTTTTTTTTTTTTGCAAAACTATGAAATTTAATGATTAAATCCATGTTCTACATTAGTTTTCTATTTAAATTCCATAAAACATGTATGTGATGGAATAACCCTTCAAAAATGTTTTGGTGGTGATTAGAATTATGAAAATTGAAGAAAAATCGAGTTTGAATCAAAACATCGTGCCTATAGAAAGTCTACAGATGCTTATGACTGGTTGTTGCAGTCACAACCACAATGACTATCCACATGGGTGTGCTGTCAACTGCAGGGTTACATGAACCCCACGGTTCGATATGCATATGCGGGAAGAGCTTCTATGGTTGTGACCAGCCTTGTTGTGCGGCAACTTGTGAATATGGCTGTTGATCTTGCAACTGAGCGAATGTCTGCAATAGAATATGTTTTTCAAATTTGTTCTTGAAAAATTGGTTTTCAAGGGACAAAAACTAATGCATGAGATGTGTAAACTATAGAAATAGTCATTGAATGGAATTATTTAATTATACATGTGATGTATAATTGTTTGGATAAACTTAGGACACTTGTGGATGAATGTAATTACTTTCGTTTTAGTTTTTATGGGTTGTATAATTAATTTTTCGTGGGTTGTAAGCGCACAATCCTAGTTTTTATTTTATATTACATAGAATAGGATTCTTTGTGGTATGCCAAGTGTACTTGTAAATGAATTTGGAAGACATCAAGAGTTAGTGTTCATGCGAAGGTCAAGAATTGATGCTGTTTGAGGTTCCAAGGCATGGTGGACCCCATGAAGCTATGAAGACCAAGATGAAGCCATTTAAGAAATCTTTATATAATAGTATTAGATTTCGCGCACTTGTGCATGATCTAACGTCGGCTCAAATTAGATCTAGAAGTTCATAATCCTTCACTTTTTATTTTTGCATTTTATTTGATGGATTGTAAAACTTCCTTAAGCAAATATTAAGTCGTAATAGAAAAATATTTGTCGTGCCCTTCCACTGAGCTCTATTGCCCTAAGTGTAGCCTTAGTGTGTGTGATATCATTGTATTAGTAGGGTCACATTGCGACAACACATTTACAACTTTGGGTACAGTAGATGTGACATTCAAATAATACTACAACTTACGGGAAGTTAGCCACAAGTTGAGTTTAAATTCGATGAATTTTCAATTGGTAGGTGTGACTTAAATGGACTTAACATGCCAAGACTCAATTATGTTAGGTATTGTTAGGCCATAGGTCGAAGAAAAGATTAGACCATGCATGAGATGCATCAGCAAGAGTTGCCACTCTTTAAGCCTAGCATGCTAAGACTTGATTACGTGAGGTGTGTTATGTCCAGTGAAGACCTAATCTCCACTAAGAAAATTTTACAAATGGAATTTTTCCTTTTTACCTGAGGAAGTGTAGGATTTGAAAATCCTAGAGGGAGGCCATTTTAATTTAAAGTTCATAATCATGATGGTAACATATATAACAACCAAATTAATAATTCATGCCTACTTTTTACAGTCTGTTATTATTTTGAATAATGTACGCCTTCTCACAATTTATAATGATTGAGATCTTATCTTGATTGAAGCCATGATATTCAACTAGTTTCAAGTTTTGAGAAGAGTTCTCATAATTGAGAGAGTTAGTGATATCTTAGATGCTATCATCCCATTGTGAGGAAAAGGGATTGTCCTTAAGGGTTTTAACTTCTCAATTAGTTAGACTAAGGAGAATAAAAAAAGGGAATGAAACTTGTAATTCCCTAGGATAATGGGAGGGGCATGAAATCTAGTGTCTATATTGGCTGAGGAAAGAGTTTTCCATGTCCAAGGAGGGGCATTGGTGGAGGAATTGCAATACATGCCTCAATGGCCATGGGGATAGCATTGGAGGTGTGGAACTCTTTATTTGTGAAACATCTTGTTCCATCAGTGTGTCCTCTACATCTTAGATTTTGGATTTTGGTAATTCTTCTCACATCTACATTTCAAATCAAGGTTTCGACAAAAGTAGATCTCTTGAGAAAGAGAAGTGCTCATTAAGGTTGGTAATGTGGAAACTATTGCAACCACCATTTGGCATTACTTCGATCAAGTTGTCATCTAGTCATGATTTGGGTCTAAGAAATTATCTCTTGTTACAAAATGGGCTAAAGAATATTCTCTCTATGCCTTTATTAGTGATAGAGGATTATGAGTTCTCTTTTAGGGACCATAGTTGCCAAATTTATTATCATAATAAATTGCTTGGCACTACCTCATTGATAAATAGCGTATGCTACTTGAATTTGGATGACAGACCAATGATGAATACCATTTCAAACAAATGTACTAGGGATAGTTTAAATCCTAACTACTCGTGGCACCTTAGCTTTAGTCATGCTAAGGATACAAGGATTAGTAAGTTAGAAAAAGATGGACTTGTCGGCCCATTGGGAGAGAAATCTTATCCAACTTATGTACTTTGCATACTAGGCAAGATGACTAGAAGTTCAATTGATGGATATGTTGAAAGGGCTGCTGAAGTATGGGAGGTAATCCACATAGACATTTATAGGCCATTTAATAAAATGACAAGTAGAGGATTTATCTACTTTATAACCTTTACTGATGACTATTGACGGTATGACTATGTGTAATTAATGAAGTAGAAGCATGAATCCTTTGAAAGGTTCAAAGAATTTAATGCACAAGTAGAGAAGCAATTGGTAAACATAACATAACGCTACAATTAGTTCATTGAGGTGAGTATATGAGTGTTGAGTTTGTTGTGTTCCTTAAAGAGAATGGTATTATATCATAATTAACACCACTGGAAACTCCTCAGTTAAATGGTGCGATAAAATGTAAGAATAAAACTTTGTTGGACATGGTTTAAGCTATAATAAGCTTTACTAATTTACCCATATCTTATGGGGGTATACTCTACTTACTGCAGCATATATTTTGGATAGGATACCCTTATATTTCATTCCCTCCACCCCGATGAGAAGTGGTTTGGATGGAAGCCTGGCCTCTAACTTATCTTAAGAAGATTAAAACTGGCAAGTTGGAGGCAAGGCTATTATGGGCCTTCTTGTTGGATATACCAGAGACTTTGGTTTATGAGTTCTATATACTTGAAGACAATAGGATTATAATTGGGTATCATGCATGCTTCTTTAAGGAAAAGTTCATTCCAGAAAAATGGTGCTACTAAAACCACAGTGCTCAAGAAAGTTGGGCATGAGGAACAAAGCAGTGTCATGGTGATCGAGTGGGATCTCTCAAGCACTAGAGAGAATGGTTATGTCCTAGATAATGGACAAGAGCTGTTATAATGATTATGGAAATGATCCTTCTACTTATGATCAAGCAATACTATACAAAGACTCTACTAAGTGGTAGGAATCTATGAAATTTGAGATGGTTTTAATGCATATGAATAGATCTGGACTCTAGTAGATCTGCCGGGGGGAATTATTCCCATCAAATATAAGTGGGTCTGTAAGCGAAAGATTAGTTTGATTGATCAGATGGAGACCTATAAGGCCAAGTTGGTGGAAAAGGGCTATATGAAAAGAAGGAAATTGATTATGAGGAAACTTTTTCATCGATAACCATCCTGAAGTCCATTTAGATTTTACTTGCAATTCTCACCCACTTAGACTATGAGTTTTAGTAAATGGATGTCAAAACCACTTTCCTCAATGAAATGCTTAAGGAAAACATTTATATGGAGTAGAAATATGTTTTTGAGGTTTAAGATGAATCTCATAAAGTATGCTAGAATCAAGGAGTTGGAATCTTCATTTTGATGGTGCAATCAAATCATTTGGTTTCATCAAGAATAAGGATGAGCCTTACGTCTACAAGAAGGTTAGTGGAAGCACTTTAACATTCCCTGTATTGTATGTGGATGATATATTATTGATGGTGAATGATGTTGGGATGTTAAGCTCAATCAAGTCTTGGTTATCCAAAACCTTCTCGATGAAAGACTTCAAAAAAGCGACCTACATCTTAGTCATTCACATCTATAGAGATAGAGAGAAAATATTGTTAGATCTCTCTTAAGCCTTGTAAATAGACAAAGTACTAAAGAAGTTTAGTCTAGAGACCTCTAAGAGAAGATTACTACCATTTAGGCATGGCATCCATCTCTTAAAATTCATGTGCCCAAAGACAGATGACGAGAGGAGAAGTATGGAAGTCATTCCATATGCTTCAGCCATTAGGAGCTTGATGTATGCAATGTTATGTACGAGGCTAGATATCACCTATGCTATAAGTTTTACAATAATGTTTCAGGAAAATCCTTACAAAAAGCATTGGAATGCTGTTAAATGTATCTTTAAGTACTTGAGAAGGACTAAAGATATGATACTTGTGTATGGTGATGGTGATATGAGAGTAGATGGATATATTGACTCAAACTTCTAGTCAAATGTAGATGATAGAAAGTCTATCTCCAGATTCATATTTACTCTTAATTGAGGAGCAGTTCGAAATGTTCCAAATAGAGTAGGACTATAGACTCCACCACTGAAGCTATGTATATTGCAAAAGAGGCTATTTGGATAAAGAAGTTTGTGATAGAACTTTAGGTAGTTCTAGATGTGGATCGATTGTTGCCACTTTATTACAACAACAATGGTGAGAACGCACAAGCGAAGGAGTCAATGTCTTATCGAAAATCCAAACACATAGAGAGGTGTTACCATATTATTCAGGAGATCATTGGAATGGGCAATGCAGCCATACAAAAAATAGCTTAAGTTGATAATGTGGTTGACCTACTCACCAAGCCAATGATTTAAGTGTAGCTAGATTGTCATCTTGAGAAGGTGGATATTAAAGATGCCATAGTGACTGGCATTCGTAGTGTTAGCATTAGAATGCAAGTGAGAGATTGTTAATGATATGTCCTTTAACACAAAAAATAATAATAATAATAATAATCAGGGATACTAGAAGGGCATTTGGTTGTATATATACTTTCACACTAATAAATAAATTATTGATTTCCATATTAGTACTATGGCAAGTTCTCATGTAAAAAAACCTTGATTGATGTAAAGCATTGCATGTGCCCATGTGCTTGAGTAAAGAGACTTTATTCATAAGGAGTTATGAATATAGACACAAGGCTCTCTTGATACTTACTCACTAAATCTTATTTACGAGTCACCTTAGAATTTTGGTACCGATTGTACACCTTGTATTTGTACAATGACTACTATGTCATTTGGTATAAGATATTGAGAATACATGTATGTGGATGTCCCATTAGAGAATGAGGCATTGGAATAATGACTTATAGAATGAAGTAGGCACATGAAGTTCACTCATAGCTGTTAACGTCCTTCTTTGTAATCATGTTAATTGTTCATGGACCTTAGACCTAAGACGATATGGTTGCCTTTTGTGCATGACAATTAATGTATCATTAGGGCCTTAAAAGCTAATATCTATCTTGATAAAAGATAAGGTCATGAGTCCAACCTGCCATTGCCTAAGTGCGTATTAAGGCATGCGTGCATTCAATAAGGAATTTGTCTCTTTGTAAGTGAGCAAGATGCTTATCCTATGCAGTTGATATTCTATGAGATAAAAGCCCTTGGCCAAGGCACTGTATGATTGGAAAGGAGTTTTCGACAAGAACATTATCTTATAAATGCTAATTGGTCATATGACCAAGCTCGTGAATTTGGCTAAATCCATAGCTCTTGTCCTAGTAGGACAAAGTAAGATAAAAGGTTTATATGGCATGGTAGTCACGATTGGAAAGGTTCATTGTGATCCTAATCACTTCATCTTGATTGAACTACGATATGGGTCGTAGGCTAGATGTTATCCAAATCCTTCGAATTATACTCGTTGCAAATCAAGAATAAACTGAGAGAGCCACACATATAAGATTGGGATGTGTTGTGAGTGTTAAATTGGTGGATTGCATAATTTATTTAGTTGCAATCGGATTGGACTAAATAAATTACCATGATACTTGTTAATAATGAGATTATTAATTAGAAGCATAAAGATAATCTAATTTAATAAATGGGATTAATTAAATTAAATTAGTTGGACACAAATAGACTTTAATTATTAATGAGATTAATAAATAAAGGATACATGGTATGATTTATTAATGAAATTAATAAATAAAAGTCCATAAGCTATTTAATGAAAAGGAGTCCACGTAGAGAGGCTCATAAAGCCCATGCACTTATCCCTAGTGTTTAAAGCATAAAAAGGAGTCTTAACAAGTTCAAGACAAAATTCCTAACCCCAAAAATTCATGTGTCCCATCAAGCAAAGGAGAGAAGAAACCTTAGCCACCCTCCTATGTCTCTCTTTTGCCATAAAGTCTTTTGATCTTAAAGAGTTTAAGTTAAGGCTTCGCAAAAGGATTTTTGTAAAGTGTAGGAGAAGTTCAAAAACATCTCGATCGTATGTACAATCCAGAGGTTAAGGTTTGAGAGTCATGACTCTAAGGATCATGCACGAAAAGTTTGAAAGCATTTCAAAGGTACCATCTTGGTTCTTGAGTTTGTTAATTATCTCACATGTTTTGCAACAAAAAAAATGGATGGGTTTTGTTTTGTTAGCTTCCACTGTGTGTTTTTAATTTATTCATGTGATAAAGTTCTGATTTTTACGGTCAAACCTCAATGGAATTCACAAGATACTCCCTTTATTGTAAAATTTGGAGCTAGGATGAGAAATTAAAAATATTATTGGCCATATTAGCTACTGTGGTGAGCTCGGTACTTATTAAGGAAGACAATAATTTCTAGTATATTACATGAGCAATAGTTTGCAAGTTATGAAGATCTAGTATTTTGATATTGAAATAATTGTACTCACATTAGTGGTAATAGCTAAAGGCTTCGATCATATTATTTAGCCCATCCTATCAATAGCTTGACCAATTGACCATTTAGAAAAGTCCGTAGTTAGGCTAAAGCTTTAGAAAACATAGTTAAGTGCACGATAGATTTGAGCAAGTTCAATATTTCGATTTCCTCTAAGGCCTTCTATAAAAGCTCAAGCTTTTACAAACTTTTTGGTTGAGATGAAACAAAATGTATCTTTGATTTTGTGGATTTTTCATGTGGATGGGTCTTCATCTCAGTTTAGTAGTAGATTGAGAGTGGTACTAACTAGACTTGATAATGACATATTGGAGTACACAAATCTAAAGCTTATGATGATGAACCAAAGTATAGAATTTTAATTTAGGAGATTAAGATGGCCAATGCCTATCAACTTTTAGCCATACTGACTCACAATTGGTATGCAAGTAATATGTTAGGAATTATGTTGTTTGGGAGGAACATATGAGAAACTATTTGTAGAAGGTGAAGGGGTGGCTTAGTAAATTTATTGAGTTTCAATTATTTTATGTGCCATGGGTTGATAATGAGAGTGCTAACTCATTAGCAAGGTTAGCTACCTCGATAGAAGTGGGTAGCCCTAGGCGAATTACTATTCAAGTGATGAAGAGCTCCATAACAACAAAAAAAATTTTAGCAATTGGACAAGATGACTCAAGGGACTAATAGTCAACTTTTTAAAGGGAAAACATTTGATTAGAAATTTCAAGCTTGTACTACCTAGTTCATGATAATTAGTGAGAATTAGTATCAAAAGGGTTATTTTGAGCCCCTATTGAGTTTCTTGGGAAATGAAAAGTCTTCATACATATTAAAAGAAATTCATGAAGGGTGTTGCAAATGCCAGGCTAAGAAGGTACTTCGAGTTTGATACTTTAGGCCTAGTTTGACTAACACCATAGATTGTACCTAAAAATGCTTAGAATGCAAAAGACACGAAAACGTGTGACACTTATTTATTGAAGTTATGAAGATGTTAATATCACTTTTACCCTTCACCTATTAGGAGATTGATGTTGTGGGACCATTTGCTTGTTGAATTTTGCCACACTTAGGAGACAGAATACAATTTTAGAATTTCATAAAACATGCATAATAGCCTAGTGGAATTAAAATTCCTAAGGCAAAATGCTTTTCTTCATATGAAACATATAAATCATTTAGAATTTTGTGTTAAAAACTTACCATAAAATTCTTTTGTGTGTGCTCTCCAAGCCACATGTCTTTAGTCACAACCTATAGATTGTTCATACGAACAAGCATGGGCCAGATCCTCCAACGCCCTTTACAAAACTCTTTTTACAAATTATTAGAGAATAAATCTAGAGAGAAAACACGAAAGGAGGCTAGTACAAATTCTCTCTAGTTTCTACTAGAGGTCGGCAGCTATTATAGCTATAAATTCTAGGGTTGAAGTGCCTTTCAACCTTATTTATTCTACATCATAATTTCACAATTATAGAAAAACTCTAAGGACTATACAAGTTTATGGAATGGGCCCATATAGGCTTTGACATGGACCTTTAAATGAATTTAATTCTAATCAATTTTAATTATTAATATAATCAATAACTATATCCAAATCACATCTTAGGTCTTATTTTTAATTAATCTAATTAATTAAATTAAAAGTCCATTGTATTTCTAATTGATATTCATAATAAAGAATAAATAATTCCATTTGACCTAATAAATTTGATTTATAGTCTTCTCAAGTCTTAACCAAATTGCGCTTGAAAAATTTTTATCTTTCCCTTACTTGTTCTTATGTGTACGATTATCTAAATTCATCTTTAATTGGCAATAAGTATAAATTAAAAAATATGAATATCACCTAGCCAGTAGTCTATAACGTATCCCCCTTTAAGATAGAGTGATGCCACGATCGTGATTTTCGATTAATATAGGCCATTTGTTTTGTTTTGTTCAAATCAAGCAGGGTCACAAATTTAGTCAAATTCACAACCTTGATCATATGGCTCAATCAATATTCCTCATGAGACTAAAGTCCATTAGAAACACTTTTTTCTTCATGCATTACCTTGGCCTAAGATTTCTATCTTGTAGGATATCAATCACATTGAACAAATCCCTTACTGATAAGAAGACAAATTCTTTATTAATCATTGCATACCTTCATATGCACATGACCAACAACACGTTGAGTTCATAATCCAACTAAGGTAGTTTCAATTCTTAATACGCTAATCATGCACTAGTCATGATACACACAAAATAAGACACAACAAATAGTAAACTCTGTGTCTAATTCATTCATCAAGTTAATGTTTTGAATGCATCATTTCACCAATGGCGCATTCATACACACGTATTCTCGATATTTCATATTGAATGGCATGACACTCACGATGCAAACGCTAAGTATGCAACTTGTACTAATACTCCAATGCCTAATTTAGGAAATTCATAACTCATAAATGAGTTTTAATGATATTATACTAAGAGCACTTACATCCATATCCATAACTCTTATAAATAAAACTTTTTAACATAATCATATAGGCACATATAATACTTTACACCAAATCAAAAATATATGCATGAATAAGATTACAAAATATCGACAAAATCAATCTGTTAGTGTTTCATTAATGATAAAGAACATTTACAATTAATATCCTTTTTACAAAATTATTGGTGTTACAAAAGAGACAACTAGCATCCCTATGGCCATGGGATAGAGAAAATGTTTTATAGTTGCAGTAGACTACTTTAACAAATGGATAAAGGCCGACCCCTTGGTTAAGATAATTGAATTTGGTGATCACTCTCTTATGAAAAATTTGGGTATGTAGATTTGGAATCTCAAGAGAGTTTATCTCACGTAATGGAAGAATAATTCTAAGGAAAACATATCAGAAGTTGGTGGTAGGAATTATAGATTAAGTAGATATTTACATTGCAAACCACCCTTAGACTAATAGATTAGAAGAGGTAAGTAGACACACTTTGATCAAAGAATTGATAACCAAATCTGATAATGACGTGGAAGATTAGGTAGTAATTTTAACTATGTATTGTAGTCTTATCACACTGCCCCTCACTTTTTATTGGTGAGTCATCCTTCAATTTGGTATATATGTTAGAGATTATTTTGTCCACTAAGTTACAGTTTGAGTCTCTACACATCGTAAACTATGATCCGTTAGAAAATGAGGAAAGATTTAATGAGAATCTAGACTTATTAGAGGAGAAGAGAAATTATGATCAGAAATCGAAAATGCCAACAAAGAACAGCTAGTTTTTTCAATAAAGGAGTGGTCACTCAAGGATTAAAAGAAAGATATCTAGTGCTACAAAGAGCAGAGGTAACCAAAAAAGTGGGCATGCTGCGCCCAAGTAAAATTTATAAGTGTAAGAAACTAAATACAGTATAGGCTAAGTAAATATTTATCCAACTTGACAATAATTCCAAGAACATGACATTGGCATATAACTACATCATTTGTCCTATCTATACTTTGACTTAATGCAGTGCATACAATTCCATGCAACACAGCATACTTCAATTCCAATTCCATGTGGTCTATGCAATTTTCCAAACAACTTTTGCATGTTCATGTGATGCCCCTTTAACTTATATTGCATTGATCCAAGATGACTTTTTAAATTTCACTTTTCACATCTTGAACTCCATTTATTCATGCATATTTCATGCAAATGCTCCAAGACACTTATTGATCTTCTTTACATGAGCACATGTAATTATTTCAATTAGAATCACAAGAAATTCCTTACTCTTCTCTTCCCAATTAGATGCCTTCGTCATTCTTCCCTTAAAGATGGGTTCTCTTCGAATCACACTCACATTGTTTAGCATCCATAGTAGACAAACTCATGTCAAAACCATTGAAGATAGCATTGTGTTGTTTAATTTCAACTCGTAAACATTGTTAGTGAAACTTGTTAATGCTGGTGATAAGTTAGGCTTTCCAATTTCAAAAACCTGAAGTGGACTAAAATGCATATAACGGAAGGTACACTTCTCCCCAAGTATGTGTATCCATTTTTCTACAAATTTCAAATTTGAAGATGAGTCAAGCACAATTCTTTGAAATATTCAACAATGTTCATGGAATGATGGTAGTTTCTCCTTCGACACATGCATACTCGTGACCCTTTGCTTAAACACAGAAATATAGTGTGGAAAAGATACATCTCCTTGTTCAAAAACAATCCTCCAAATTTCTTAAGATAATCACAAAATTTTGAAGCATACCATGTTCTCTTTAGCATGAACAACCACACGCAATTTCTTAAGTCAAAAACATAGATCACAAATTCCTTTGGACACAACTATTGCTTCCAAATACTTAATGACCTCACCAATGCATACCTTCTATGCAATGCATCTACTACATTAGACAAAAAAGATCCAAATGTTTTGGACAAATTATGTACTTAGCTCCATTAGTTTGGACAATCCCAAATGAGCAAAAATTGCAATTTGATCATTCTATTGTTTCTTTTCACTAATCCCCTTTTTTGCCCAATTTACTTTGATTCTTTATTTAGAACATGGCCAGCTCTATGTGTTCCCACAAAATTGATAAAGTTTTAATAACATTGAAGTGTTCTTTCTGTTTAGAATTATAAGATTCATTAAGCGTTGCATAAATAATCATTGTAAGACAGAAAACTTACATTTTATTACTAAGTAAGCATTTCATATCACCGTTTTCATAGGGTTGAAATTTGAATTAACTCCTTGGTAGTTATTGGGCTCTCCTACAATGTATTCCACATTTCCTGTCAAAACTATAGAATGAAATGTAATAATAATGCAAAAATCTATGATTCTCCAAGAAACTCCCTACACACATCTCTATATTACAATAAACTCCACATCTCAAACAGTCTTAAAATCCACTTAAGATCCATATCATGATTTGCCTAGCTTCTACAACACATTTACTAACAATTTTCTTCTCTCTTTTTCTTTTTTGTCACTCAATCTGCCAAATTTTAGTTTCTCTTCCGTTCTCTGTCTTTTTTCATTTTTCTTTTTATTTTCTAACTCTAATTCACATAGCTTTAACATATATAATCCTCGTGATCTTACCATATATGCTCACAAATTAATAGGCTACGAAACATTCTTAATCAAAATAACAAATACATTCACTCCAATAATTAAATCACTAAAAAGGGCTCCGTGGAAACGTGGCCAACTTGGTATTAATTTCATGAAATTGGCCACCTAAGTTCATAATATAGCCTAATTATTCTCCCATTTCATTTTGTGCATGAAAGTCCGTGCAACACGCGTGTAAAGTTGCTCCTATATAGTCGCCTGATTGCTCGTTCTCTTTTAATGGATTGGTCCAAGATGACTTTTTAAAATTTATTTCTCATTTCATCTCTTTATTTTACATTTTCTGTTTTCTTATTTCACCGGTCATTAAAGATGGGCTTCTAGTCTCCTAACACCCAATGAAAGCGAAGGGAGGGGACTCGTGCACCTCAGCAGTACACACACCCACACAGATAGTGAGCGAGACCCCGCTTGACACGTGTGTGGGCGTGCACTCCTGGAATGTACAAGACAAGAGTACTAAATGGGGTACATTTATTTATCGTTAGATTTATTCGGACAGTCAAATTTTTGGTTACCAGCATTTGCATTCCCGGGCCGCACCAGATGTCACGCGTACGGTAAAACTTGCCCACAACTTACACATTTTCCACTAGAAGTCCCGGAACAGGCGCACCCTCGCGTGGCTTCCCCATTGCAGTAGGCGTAGGGAGAGGTCATCATGGCCAAATCAAGGGACCATACAGAAGCCATGCTACAACCATGAAGAAAACCCCATGTCATATATATCACATAATAAATAGCAGCCCCAAAAATGTTGGGATTCACAGCTATACATACATTGAGGCCCTGACACTAATCACAAAACCTGGACCAACTCAATTTGCATTCAGCTCTCTCATCAGCGGCTCAACCTTAAGCTACATACTAAAAACCTAACGGAAGCGCGAATTTAGAACACAACATCGTACAGAGATGGCCACTGGGAGCCTGAAAATTCCATGAGCCCGAGGGCTTTCATGGGTGACGGTCAAAATTTGGCTTGGGTTTCGGCAACTTTTGACATCAATGCTACCCTAAGCTGGTCCTGTGAGAACCGGCCTTCCACTTTTACTGTGGCTTGCTGGATCATCAAATCATTCACGACCGATACGCTAGCATGGTGAACGTCTAGGTCCAACTCCATAAGGGCCACCATCAACCTTGCAGCCGGGTGATTCTCCTTGCTACATTGAGCGCGCACCATCGCATCCCGTCCAATGATCTTGACGTCGATATTCATACTTTCACCATGTTTTGATATCTTCAGGCCATGTTCTGGTGGAGGGGGCGCGGAATGTCTTCCCTTCTCAGTTAACAATTCCCTCTTCGAGGTCTCAAGTTGGCTCCTCAAATCCTCTTTACTAAACTCAAGATTCTGAAGCTTTGATTTCAACTCATTGATATAAGAAATAGCATCTCCAAGCAATGAAGCCTTGTCCATCTTTGACACATTTGGCACTACAGCTCTTAGGGCATAAAACCTCTGGTTTAACTTCTCCCTCCTCTGTCTCTCCGCTTCCACGTGATTCAGAGGCTCTTCCCTCCCATTCGCAGGTTTCCTTCCCCTTTTTCTAGGCCGTTTCTCAGGATCTACAACTCTACTTTCTACCTCCTTCATCACCACAGACGCTTCAAGATCCGAATGGTCTGACTCAGCACCATCACAATTATCAGTCTTCACTACACCCGGCGCGAACGAGAGGATGCCATCTTCATGAGATCCTCGAGACCTCCTCTTGTTTAAATTCCTGCTGTTATTCTCATCTTGAATCCCAAACAAATTCCCATTCCCATTGCAAATACTTGTCTTGGCGTTTTCTCCGAAATTAAGTATCTCCCCGGACTCTCGTTTACAAGTGCCATTGTCCGCATCATTGCTCTTATTGGAACCATATTCTGAAAAATTCAATTCCCCGGTAAGATACCCCTGTGTTTGGCGGAGAGGATTCTCTGTCAGAGTACCAAAGCCGGGATTTTCCTCAGGGAACACAATTTGCTTGCTCGCAACACTGGACGTAACAGAACTCCCCAGACCATCAGTATTGGCGTTATTATCGTTACTATTCAATGAATCCTTCACATCCACGGTGGAGGGGTCCGTCAACCAGAAGGCAGCGGGATCGTTGTCGGCCAAGGCCCAAGAGCCCGAACCCACCTCGATGTCATTGAAATTGAACAGAATTCTAACCTCTTTCATGAGATCTGAGCTCTGGGAAATCGCCTCGGTGGAGCCAACCTCCACAACGCCGTTGGAGGATGGTATGCAAACCAGGGTTTGAAGCCCGAATCCTTGCGCCTGACGGGCCCGTTCGCAGTAAGAAGCGGCAAGCTTCTCCGCCCCAGTGACCCACACAGGGCTCGAGCTGTAAAGGGCGTGGCCTGGAAGTCCTGATCCGTTGACAAAAGACTGCGTCATGGATATGAGAAAGAACCACTCAGTATCAGTCACTTCTTCATCGACAGCATCATCAGCAAAGGCCTGAGAACCCGAAATTAAAGAATTCAACTCATGGAGCACCTTCTTTCTATGCTCCAGCTCAGCCGGAGACGACGCCGTTTTGCGCTTCCCTTTGTCCTCCTCGCCCTTGTAATAACCGTCGCCCCAGCCCAATACCGTCGGACCCCCGCAGTCAACCACAGAAGACTGCCAAAATATGGCGTAAGTCCAGCTCTGGTGGGCACCCTCTATCAAGGTGAACAAACGCTGCTGGAGAGTTTCTTGATTGAAGAACTGCGCCGCAGCGGCGGCGGCCGAGGTCTTCGAGTGTTCGGCTACGGGCGGCGGCGGAATCGGCGCATATGTGGTCTGTTGAGTAATACAAGATGTCGGCCAGAAAGAAGTCAGATCGGAAGATGAGGACATGATCGCTTCCACCATGGAGCCGTTTCCGTCCGAAGACGCCGCGACTGTGGCGGCAGCGCTACTACCAGACCATAGATTCATCGATGCTGGCTCCGCAGAGGGTGTCGGCAACCGGTAACCCATCATTCCGTACGATGGCAGTCCGCAAAATTCAAGAAGTTTGGGTAGACTGAAATTCAGTTAAAAGGGTTTCCCCAATTTTTCGGTTTATTTTTTCCTTTTTGTGCTCTAAATTCCTTCACTGGATACGTGTAATCGTGGGCTGAGGAAAAGATAGAGAAAGATGGTAGAAAAAGGCGAGAAAGAGAGAGAGAGTGAAAGGTGGGGCGGCTAGTGGTCGAGAGGAAAGTGAGGGGTACGGAGAACGGGGAGAAGAGAGAGCTTTGAGTGGAGGTGTTTAGAATGGGTTTGGGATTTATTTGAGGTGAATTTGAGCTGAATTTAGCGAATAGGCTGGCTGCAGCTGCTGCAGAATAGGAAATGGCGGAAGTGGGGACACAAAGGACCGAAGCTTCCAACAACAATACGACGCCGATTTAAGCGGGGACGGCGGCTCGCCTACGCTACTTAGCGCTGTCCATGCGATCTGTGAGGATAGCGTACCAGGCAAAGTTTAACCACGCCGATTTATTATTGTTGTCGCTGTATTCAAATTTTCACTAAAAAACATCTTATATTATAAAACTGTCATTCAAATTTTATCAATTAATTATTTTTTAATTCTTATACTTATTTATAATTAAATAAACACCTAAATATACACACACATATTCATATTTATATATACTTATATATATATATATTATCACATCATCTAATATTATTATATATCATATATATATATATAAATACTAAATTTCAAACAATTTTAAAATTTTTCTCTTTTTTGCATTAGATGACCAAATGTACTTTCGTCCCCCTTGAAATTTTCATTATTTTCACGCTGCCCAAATCAACATAATTTCTTCTTCTTCTTATATATAAGAAAACTTAAAATTTAATATTTATTCAATTATTATCTTTATTTGAAATAAATTCATTACTAATATTTATATACTTGTATTCCCACACATACATACACGCAAACGTATATAAAACTCTGCTGTTCTTTCGTTGCACTATAACTGTTTAGTTTGTTTTTTAGTCATTTGATTTTTGAGGACAATCAATTTAGTATCAATTTTCTAAAAATTTGGCATGTTTCATGTAAATTTCCATCTGTCCATTGTGATGGATTATACATGTAAAGGTATAAATGGTCAGGTTGGGTTAAGTTTATACAAAAAATTTAACAAGGCCTAATGTTAGCAGATTTATAAAAATCTTAACTGTAGCAGGTGATAAAATTTCTCAAACCATTCGATTTGGACGGGTTGGTTGGTTAGGTTTTTAGGGGCAGATTTGCGAGTTTTAAAACCCTATATTTATTGATTTGAAATAAATGTGGGGGTAATATATTTTAATTTAGAATTTATAAAGTATTAATCAATATTTTGTAATAAAAAATTAATATTACTAAATATAACTAACAATTGTTTACATTTTTATTGCATTTAACTAGTCAAGCTCAATTTAACTATAAAATTTCAAATAAAAAGAAAGTGTTTTGCATTATTGTAAAAAAAAACAAAATTACATTTCATGAAATAAACTAATATTGTCTTCGAACGCTACATTTACAAGTGGAAAATGAAGAAAACATAACAAATATTTCTTAACTTTTGTAGACAATTTAAATTATGTTGACTCTAAGTTGTAGGTTTTGTAGTTGGTGATTATTGTTTTCTTTATTTTTATATTTAATATTTTATTGAATCAAATACACGAATGTAGAGTTCTCTTATAATTTTTTTTTAATAATTGAACTTTAACTATTTTAGAACATGAATTATTTAATAATATTTGAACAGATTTAAAATGTACCTATAAGTTAGAAAAAATAGGTCAATTATCATGATAGGCATTGTTTATTTAAGTGCATATTTAAAACTAATAAGTTATTGAGAATTTGAAAATTAAAAAATCATAGCTCATGTGAGAAAATCAGTGAATAAAAATATTATTATAGTATTGAAAAAGAAAAATTAATAAACAAATAAGAATATGTGAAAGAAATATTTTTTTTATTCACTATATATGATAACAAACAAGTTAGGTAAGAAGCGGGTTTGATTTTATAAACGCATAACCCGACCTCATTTTAGCGAGCCGCACAAAAATCAAATTGTGCTTAAAACTCATAAATTTAAAACCAATGGATTTTGCACAAAAAAATTGGTCTTTGTGGGTTGAAGAATTCAAGTGAATTTATGTACACCTCTACGTATAAGAATCATTTGGCTGTCAAATGAAGTAGAAAAAAATTGACGTACTAGACAACGTTGCACTGCAGATGATATGGCTTTAGACAAATATTAAAAAAAAAATTATAAAAGCAAAAGGTCACATTTTGTACAAAATAATTATTTGAAACTAAATAAAACTAAACTTTTGAATTATATTTTTATTAAAAATGAAAATAAATTACATATTTTTCACTATATGTTAAATTATATTTCTACCATTTCAAATAAACAAATATAAAAATGAAAATAAATAAATATTCATTCTAAAAATAAAAACAGATTAGATAATTTGGGTAAAATATTAAAAATAATATAAATTTAACAAATAAAGAAATATTTAACATTTAAAATGTACTTAAAATGCAATAGATAATAATATGAGCCATATTTTGGTTTTAGAAATTCAAAATGACGCAAAAGAAAATATAATAGAGGAAAAAATAAATTTTGATCTTAAAAAAATAAATTACAATGTTATCCAGAATAATTTATATACAAAAAATATACTGATAACAATGAAATAAATACATAAATATTTTTATCCTCAGAGAAATATATAAATATGATTTATATTTTTATTAATTATTATTTATAACATTCGTGCAAAGTTTTCATAAATTTTGGTAACAAGAAAATAAATTAAAATAGTTTGGAAAAGATTTTGGATTTGTTAAAACACTTTTACACATTTCAATTTCAATATCAATTTAAGTATTTTTTAAAAATAAATTTAATATATGTTTATATTTTATTACTATATGACATGTTATATATTGAGTTCTAAATATATTTATATATTTTAAAAAATTTCAATCATGTTCAGCAACGTCATCCACAAGGCCACGTTTTCCATCATGTCATTTATTTTTACACTAATGTCCAACTCAGCATCATTTAGCAGCCACACGAGTCTCGCGTCTTAAATCATCACCACCTCAACGACGGAGACAAAATATTTTAGATTTTTGATAAATTGGGACTAAGTTACACGTCCCCTTAAAGGATGGAACTAAAAACGAAACAAAAGGTTCCAGTGGGACTAAAAAAGCAATTTTGCCTAAATAAAAATTTAAAAAGTAAAATAAATGTAATTTAGTAACATGACCTTTGGTAACTAAAATTAGATTACGGAACTAGTGTAAAAGGCACACTTGATTTGTGTGAAAATTATATAACAAATAATACTATTTTATGCCAATTATAAAATGAAACATAATAAAACATGAAACATGAAGACATAAAATAAACAAAAATTGATGTGAATAAAACAAATGAAAATTAAGACTGTAAACAGAAAAGAGAATATAAAGAATGAAGAGTGGTCTAGTATTATATAATATACAATCAGATTTTCTTTTATATATATATATATATATATATTATAGTTGTACTTTTATTAAATAGATATTTATGTATTTTATTTTATAATTGATTGTCAAACAAATATCATATATTTTAAATGCAAATGATTTTGTAATTTTTACTGATGCAATAAATATAAAATTTCATTACTGAAAATGTACTAAAAATTAATATAAAATGAGAAAAAATAAATTAAAAATAATTGGTAGGGATAAAAATATTAAAAATGAGAAGAAAAGTAAAAAATAAATAAAATAGAAGCGTCGTAGTTTTTTAGTTCATGTAACAAAAAGTAGTAAGCCGAAACAAATAATATAGATATAGATTTATTAATGGGGACACTTTAAAAAATCTATTACAGTGACGGAAAAATAGTTACTATAAGGCGTCACACTTTATATAGCTTAAATATATAAAATATTGAATTGATATATATTATAGATAGATATAGATTTATCCGTTAAGTACCAATCATCACTTATATAAAACACTATATCATTAAATTATTCCATAATATCCCATAATATCGGACATGAAAAAAAACATAAAACTAATCAAATCTAACATATTGATTTTTTTCTTTTATGCTATTTTTTAATTTTTTACTCAAGACACACACTATTTTCAACCATGAAAAATTGCCGAATTGAGTATCCAAACATTGCTATTATATTTATTTAAACATTACGAGGACACGATTTCTTTATTATATTTTGTCAGTCGTTTATAAATAGCTTAAATTAATTATTAGTTGATATTTAGATATAACGATATAATTATAAATTATTCAAAACACTGTTGAAACGTTAGCACTCTAAATAGTTTGTTTACTTGATATACCAATCTGAACCCTTGTATCTAGAAATATGAGTTCAGGTAATTTAACATTGTTTCTTTTTAATAAAAGTTATGTTTGAAAATTTGTTCCGAGTTTTGATCATGTCAGGTCTTGTGTAGAATATCAAGTAGAATTGTATGTTTGTAAAGCATAATATAGGATGAAATTGATTTGAACACTGTTAAAATAAGCACAATGTTTTCAGCAAATTTACCAGTACATTTATGAGATTGTTATCTATAGAGAAGTGTAGTTCTACACTAAAACTTACCATGTAAGTTTTTGATTTTAGTCAAAGCTAAGAATAACTTCTCACCCCTAGAAAATATAGTATGATGTAATGATGATTTGTCTTTGATCATGCGAAGATCAATCCCAAGTATAGTACGTTGTCTCTGACCTTGAGCACCAATTCTTCTGTTCGAGGCTTCTAAGTGCATAATTTAACTTCAAGTTCTGCACGTGCAATGGAAGTAGAGAATTCAAGTTTTGCACGTGTGTTGGGAGTAGAGGATACAGCCTCTGGAAACTTCACTTCCAGCCAAGTCATTAACCTTACTCTAGTAGATTATGCATAAATTGTGTGTAATAAGATCAGTCTTTTGAAAATCCTCATCAGTGTCGATATTAATTTTCTAACTTATCAACTTTGAAATCAATCTTCTTTTTCACACCTAGATAATATAGCACAAGTGACTCATGTAGTGTTGGTCGTAGGTTTGCTGGAGCAAACTTGTAGAGTAAGAAGTACTTCAGGCTCAATAATGAGAACTAACCTTTCTTGATTCGCTCTTATGAAGCATTGTAGGTTGTGGAATTTGATCATCAAAATTTTCTTCTTTATCTTCTTGGGTGCCGTCTTTGTTTCTATGATTTTCTCTTTCCTTTCTTCCTAGTAGTCTATTGTGATTCGAGTTCTTGTCCTATAGTAGGGACTGTTGTTAGAGTTACATCGTTATCCTATTGAAATGGCATCTTAGAATTTGTTGTAGGTAAAGTTTTGGAGATTTCCTTTGATTTTGTCATAGTCACTGTAGTTTGCTCCTTTGGTTGGCTCCTTTGCTTGGCTTTTTATAGGGATTTTAGAGTCTTTAACTTTCAACCTCCCTTTTTATACAGCCTCATGGATCTCTTAATTAGGAGCTGGAATATCAATGGATTCTCACTCCGATGGTGTAACACTACTTTCTAAAACAGGTGCTAATACTGAAAGCTCAATGGGTAGCAATTTTAGTGTTGTTGGGTTGCCTTTTAGAACAATATCAGGCAGCTTCAGAGTCTACTCTCTTGATGGTGATGGTGGTGTTGAGTTTCTCTTAATGCTCGTATGAACACATTGACTGCAGTTGACCTTTCTTATCTTGGTGAAAACTTTCTTCTAAAAAGTACAATACACCCACAAATTTTGGTTATAAAAGTAGTAGATAATATCAAATATTTGAAGATATTGAGGGTCTAGAGTCTTTAGGAAAGGACATGAGATTTCTAAGAATTCAAATAATTATAGTAAGGTGATTGCATAAAAATCTAGTAAATTTCTCTCCAAATTTTTTTTTGCTTCTTTCCCTTTGGTATTAAGCTTCTTAAGTTGGATTCTAGGCTAGGGATAAGCCAAGCTTTCTTCTCAAAGCCCCAAATCTCTTCTAATCCAAAGTTTTGGTCATTATATTCGCATGTTGTAACAATGTCGCAACATTGAGGGTGCTATTGTTTTCCTTATTGTCACTTTTAGCAACTTTCTGCACATTTTCAATTTTTACAAACTTTCTAGACATGCTCCCCTTTTCTGTATGAATTCTAGCATTGGTTACATTATTGGGGTTCATCAAATCCATGTGTTGTTATTCTAGTGCTTGGGAAGTACGTGAGTGTTGTAATGGTCAATTAGTATTTGAGGTCCTTTTCTCAGTAGTATGTTTCTTTTGTCTTTTTAAATGGTGGCAAATCTTCCAGAGAAACTTTTGTGATTGGTTGAATTCACCTTTTTTTTAGTCTTATACCTTGAACCACCTATAGCATGGTTCTAGGTGGTGTTGGAGGACACCTGCAATGCAATTTTTATGGTGTGACAACACATGCTTGACTTTCTAACCCATACTCTCTTGTATTGTCTCTCAGTCTTTTTCTAGAATTTGGAATCAATATCTCTCCCATCTATGATACCTTTCAAAAGACTACAAATTTAGTAAAAACATTACCAAGTTTAAAACAATTCCCATAGATTTCCTTGTATTATTGGAGTCCTTTTTTGTTTTTCTGGTTTGATACTGCAACACCAAGTGCTGTTGTCTTAATAGATTTTGGCACAAATTGAATCTCCTTAGGAGCTACCTCGTTAGATCACGATTGATCAGTGAATACAAGCCTAAAATGATTCTTGGAAGTCTTTCCTATGGTCAGCAAATCATTGAGCATCGTCTTTCCTTTGTTTTATTTCTCTAAGGTCTTTTTGTTTTTGTTCAGATTCCATGTCGCCTCTTGGCGCAATTTTGTCACCATGAAAATTTTCTCCTTTAGATTCTCCTTCTCTTTTGGAACAGTCTTAACTTCGCTTTTAAGAGATAAAATTTTATCATACATTATTTTGTAAGTTGATATATTTTTTTTAAGTTGATATTAATTCCTAATGCGTGAGTTCAAAACCAATCTCACTGCTATAGTATGTGTGTGTGTTTGGAACTGTGAAATGAGTACAAAGAGCTTTAGCCTTTGTTCCAACACTATTGAATACAACGTGGTTAGTTGTTAGCTCATCCTATTTAGATTGTTCTAAACTGTCCTCGCTTCAAGTCATGGCCATCAATTTTCATTGTTTCTTTAAGGTGTTAGCACATTTTGTAAGGATTTGCCATAACCACCATACTCATGGCATTGAACACCTTCCATTTGCAAATCATTTTTGAAATTTTTGTTGCCACTTGCTCTTGCAGTTCTTTTAGTGAAATTATCACTACTGTTGGAGAGGTCTCTCTAATCATTTCCCATAATCTTCTTTAGTTTCATGGCCTCACTAAAAGCCTCGTCATCTGAGTTGGAGTTCCTCCTCTATGTTGCTTCATTCAATTTTTAATACCATCTCATTTTTGTTTTTGGCTTGCACCATTTTCATATCAAATGTTTGCAATGAGCTTATCAATTTATCAAGTCTTATTTTCTCTACATCTCGAGCCTCCCCGATAACTTCAACTTTTGTAGATGAACGTTTTGGAAGTGTGGCTAGCGTCTTTCAAACTAGCTTAGCTTTTGAATACCTCTTGCTAGGTTGGTACTCTTGGTTAGCTATATCATGGAGTTTTCTATTGAATATGGTGATTGTCTTGTTCTCCCCCACACTTAAAATTTCAAATTATGAAACAAGTATTTCAAGTTTAGAAATATAGATAGTGCTCGCACCTTTATTGGTATTCTGGAGAATATCCCATGCTTCCTTTGCCATCTTGAAGTGGAGATCAATTTAAATTACTCATTGTCAACTGCCCTAAATATGATATTGATAACTTTAGAGCTTTTGAGGGCTATGTTATCCTCTTGGACTGCCAGCCCTTCGCGCCTTTAATAACATTAATGCCTTCCACCTTGATTGTTGGTGTAGACCATCCCTTAGTGATGGGGTTCCATTATGTTTACGTAGTTCAAAGACCATCTCTTACGTTTGTGGGGCACTATCCCAAAGCACTATCCCAAATCCAACAATTCACTAGTCAAAGTGAAAAATTGTAGAACATACCATGAATAAGACCTTTATCTCCCTAACACTTCACCTTAATCAAAATCACACTTGATCTTAGTTAATTGGTACACTCTAACACTCTCCCTTAGTAACATCATTGTTGATATGAAGTTTTCAATTCACAATGACTTGTTAAAATTCAATACAAATATACTGTGTGTGTAAGTGGGTGTTTTCTCTCTTTAGGCTCACTAAATTCTCATGTAAGGCACACCCTAACCATATCTGACTTTGCCCTATTAATACTTGATTTTGCAACCACAAAATCCGTGTAGATCAACCTCAAAATATCTTAAAATTATGGTCAAGATTTTATCTAATCAGTAGGTTGATGTTGGTGTTCTAGGCAATTATTAACGGCATGATTTTCCATAACGTGCCAATTCTCTCCTATTTTTTAGCATGTCTATATCTTTCCTTATGAATATATAATGTGAACGAACTCTAACTTGGACATTTTTGAAGAAATTTCTATTTATTTTTGTACTCTATTAATTAGGGAATGGTCATTGTCTTCCCCTTTCTATACATTGTAAGATTTTTTAACTTTTGAAATATAGAAAGTCTTGTATTGCAGCCAACCAATTTTAGTCAAAAAATTTTCATCAATATTTTCCATAATTAACTTATACCACATAAGTGTCAATTCATACATAAAACGCCAATAATCCCAAACTGATTTTATATTCAAAAAATGCAGTGATCCTTTTGAAAACGAAAAGTTCTTCGTCATAGAATCTATACTCTTTTGAAAGCACAAGAGTATTTTGTTTATGATAATGTTAAAATTTTCTCAATATTTTACCAAACCTTTCAAATTGATGCATCGAACAAACTTTAAGCATAATTGATAATTTATACTATATATTAAGAGTTTGACCTCTACATGGTCACACTAACTAAATGTTTATACATACCCCTCATCAACCTAACAAGGACAAGGTTATCATTTTTTTTGCCATTATTCTTTCTTTTTCCTTCTTTTTTTACATATTTTTATAATTATAATATTTTTAACATAAATATAAAATAAATATTTAAATAAATGAACATATACTACAAATATAATAAGTTAAATAATTACTTTTAATTTCATACTATGTAAATTTAAAGTTATCTTTTTTTGTTACTATTTTTATTTTTACTTTATTTCTTTTTCTCATGATGCTATTTTTTTGTATAAGTATAAAATAAATATTAAATAAACTAATGCATACTACAAATTAAATAAATTAAATAATTATATACTAATTTTATTGTATATAAATTTAGGCATATACACGTATTGTGTCAAATTACTAATTACAGAGCGTGGGAGGAAAAGAAAAAAACATGGTGGTAGTCCTTTTTCGTTCGATAATGACAAATAAAAACTATTATGAAGTATTATGCTTGGCCTATGTTATACCTACGGCGCCAATATGTCAATACCTTAACCATGAAAAAGAGTTCATTTGCTTAACCATGAAACATCGTCCAACATTGCACACGTATTTAAACATTTCTATACAGAGCATATATTTCAATAAATGTTTTATATATAACATAAAATAACTATTACATGTCACAAATCGGATGAAAACTTTAAATAAAACATAAAAGGAGGTTATTTGACTTCTATTGATCTGCAATGGATTAATTTATAGGATTATTGCCTCTGGGATTGATATATGTGTTCATCATTATGGTTATTTTCTATTAGACCTTCATTATGTTTATGCATTTTTATCCTTTTTAAAATTTGATTAATTCAAATAATATAATCTACTCACCTAATTCTTTGACATGGATATTAACGAACAATATAATCTACATTCAACCAAAAAATCAGTTCAAGAAATCCATCAATCACCAAACGACTAAGACATAAAGCAAGATGGTTTGCTTCCTTCGCGACATCGTGAATCCGAATTAGCTTAAGTAACACAATTCAAGCACATTCACAAATCACAGCGTGACTCCGCACCAAGAAACCACACTTCCATTGACAAAGTTTCGACTATTTTCAGAAAGATGAAAAAATTTGTTTATTAACTCTATTTAAGATAGAGTTTTCTTAATAAAACAAATTAGACAAAGATACATTTTAGAAATCGTTTAAATGAAAAGCACAAATATTCATATTTGAGTTAATAAAAATATTTATCATTTTTATCCATAATAATTCAAAATTTTTATCGAATAGTTAATGTCCTTATATTGGACATAATATTGTTTGTGTTCTATTAGTTTAATGTATTAGTTACACTAGTTTATTACATTATCTCTTAACATTTAGATTATTAAATTATGTTTTTAGTATTACTAAAAGAGTGAAATACATCCATATTAAATTATGTTTTCAGTATTACTAAAAGAGTGAAATAAATCCACACCTCCTAAAGTTAGCCAAATAACATTCAATCCCTTTTATTTCGTAAAACTATCAAAACCTCCCTCAAGCATTGAAATACCTTATAAAGGGTCGTCGAAGTAAGTAAAGATCTTAATGCCCTTATATTTTAGGTGAGAAAAATTAAAAAAGGGAAATAAAAAAAGTTGAATATGAGACAATGAAAATGCCCCCACCTATAGTTGCACAACATGACCATTACCCCCAAAGTCATTTTTGTCCATTAATTTGATCAAACTTTTAGCCTATTTGATTGAAGAGTATTTTTGGTAAATTTACCCAAACTCTTCATTGAAACCTTGGAAGTGAGTCTTCATTGTAATGCCATCGAATTTATGAGGAGACTTTGGTAGTTTTGTGAAGTAGAAAGGACTAGACATTATTTGACCAAATCTCAGGATATGTAAATGATAGATATAATTCATCCTTAAAAGTATTTTCTAGCGAGGAAATAATTTAAAGTCTGGAGTTAGGGTGTGGAACTCTATAGCTTGGGAAGGTGAACACCATATGGCATATACTTAGAGAAGATAAAGTATACATCACCTAAATAAAGTTAATCCTTCTGTTTATGTAATTGCTACTAATACATTATAAATGCTTACGTGGCAATGGTAATTTATATTTTGAGAATATGATAGTAAAAAATGAATAATTGGACCATGTGATGAGACCACTAAGTTGCTAGTTTTGTTTAAGATGAGAAAGGTTGTCTAGGTTTGTTTCATCTCATGTTACTGGAATTCTATAAGTTTCAATTGAGTTGAATTCTTTGATATCTTTAGCGTACATACCATTTTATAAAAGGTGAGGCTACACTTGTGTTGAATTTCACATTTAATTAATATATATATATTCATATTTAATTTATCATAAATGAAAACTCTAATTTAAATAATATTTGAGTATTAGTCTTCATTGTAATATTGAGGAGACGAGTTTATAATCAGCTTACAAAAATAAGTGCACACATGGCAGCATGGAGCAAACGAATCCCTCATCTAACTGATGTAAATTTGGAATCTCAGCACCCTTGTCTTTGTGCATACAAATTATGGACATCACAAAAATTCAAAAGTGTGTGATGGAACAACAACAAATAGAACAATAATGTTGCAAGAATTGAATTATACATAGGTACTTTATTTAGGGAATAATTATCTCCACATACTTTCCGAATATTATACCCAACTTTCTTGATTTTGACAAATTGGGGATACATGGTGCACTCCTCGAGTGTCGTCACACTTTCCAATCCAATCAAGTTCAAACTCTATAGTTAGTCAATGGCTATTGTGCACCATGCTAAAAGTGTTGTAAATGCTAAATTTTACGACCCCCTCAAAAAACAAAGATTAGCCACTATATTTATATATATATTTCCAACTTCAACATAACTAAATAGAGTAATATTAGTTTAGAAGTTCCTATATATATATATACATATATGTTTAACTTCAACATTACTTGTGCATGAGAACACGCGGGAGGTTAGAGAGAATATTGTTTGCATTAGAACTAAGATTGTTGTTAAGTAAGCGATATATAGAAAAATATAACTAGGAATTGAGATTGTCGTTATAAGATGAATATATTTGGAAAAAATCATGATACTCTAATTACATACTCAAATTGGTTTATGAAATCTCAATGTACAATATATGTTCTAGGTTAAAATTGTTGCTTTTTATAAATTTCATGAAAGTAAGAGAGAAGATAAGAAAGAATTATATTTGATTCAAATTTTATTAGATGTATCAAAGTGTTTTTGATTTTGGCATAAACAAAATAGTTATAACTAAAATATATACATGTAATAAAACAAAATGGACAGAATCAAACTCCCTACATGATCACTACCAATATGTACGCTGAGTGAATAAATTAGCATTTGCAAGCTTAGGGCAAAGTCCCTTATAGCTACTTGATTGATAACAATGGAGAAAAGGATTATTGATCAATGATTATGACCAAAAAATGGGACTGTGAGACGGAAAAATTTGTGGACAGAAAGACAAGCGATATGATAAATTGAATGCTCAAGAAATAAGAAAAGGATTTGGAAAATTTTGATTCACCTATACTTTAGATTCAGAGGGGCCAATTTTGATGAAGCAAAGATTGCCTACATGTTCCATAGAAGAGGATCGAAATTGATGGAATTCACTAATTAATATAGGAGTTGGTTGAAGGAACCAAGCCCATGGCCATGGGATTCCAAACTCTTATCATAGTTCGACATTTAGGGGGCTGTATTGCATTAGTCTCCTTGGTATTCTTGAATGGACTTCAAGTCATTAGGCTTCGGAACAAGTAATCAAGCTCTAGTTGTCTCATCAAGCATCATCATTTGTTAAATGGAATTTTGTGCTGAAGGACTAGTTTAAATGAAACACATCTCCAATACCATAGTTCAGATTTCTATTCTAATAGTAAATTATACTTAATCTTATATTAATACATTTATGACATATTCACTTTGTTAGATGAAATTGTAATTTTAAAGAATTATTTTGAAGGAATAAAGTGTTGGATTTGTTCAATTGAACATTCTAGGATTTCAATTCTCTCATGCAATCACATTAATATTGAACAAACATAATAGCCTACTTGGTTGCATTATTTGCATTGTGTGGATATGAGATCAGTAGTCTTGTGACAGATCATATAGGCTACCATGGTGATGGGGACCCATTTGGTATTCTTGTGACTGATCATACAGGTTAACATGGTGATGGGGATTTATTTATATGAAAATTAACACTAGATGTTTTCTACGTAATTGTATTTGATATGACAGATTAGATTCTTTTATTTTTATTAGAACTCTAATGGGCCAAAGAGCCAACTAGGGGGCCTATCATTAGTTGGCAACTGGGCCTCTAGAATTCTATACAAATTAATTTATCCCTCTAACTTTAATAGATGACCCGCCCTTTATTTTATAACTTTATTTGACCACATTTAAATGGGGTTGAAACCTTAGTATAATAAATAAATGTGTAATCTACAATTAGATGTGCATGCATTTACAAGCCCGAATGAGTCTACCAAACACACACATACAGATTGCATGAAGACCTTATCCAGTACTCTCCCACTTGAACTTGAATTACATGGTCATGTATGATGTTAACCAACCTTTGATTGCATATAAATCTTTATAGGTAACTAAATGGGCTCATATGATTCTTATTCATTAGTCTCTTCAATGTAGGAAATAAAGGCGCAATTGTTACATTTATTTACTGTAACTAAACTCACATTGATAAAAAGTACCTAATCAATTGATTAACATATATAATGTGAGTGTGTGACATGTAAATTATATGCCAAGGAGCTCATACATTCCTTTATTCAACTAGTCCAACTTTAATGTATGAGATTGGAGTTCAGAGTCATAAAGTAATTTGAAAAAACTAAATATGACATTCATAATTGAATAATGTCATCACGTTAATAGTATTGAGCTAAACCTTAAAACAAACTCCCACTAATCAAATGGCATCCAAATTAATGCCACCAATATGAGCGGCATGCTCACAAAAACTATTGACGGTGTCAATGTCTTAGTAAGTGGATCTGCAACTATATGATTTGCCCTTATCAGTTCAATACTAATTAAACTACTCTTAATTCTTTCCTTCACAACTAAGTACTTGATGTTAGTATGCTTTGACTTTGAAGATATATTATTGATTTTAGAGCATAAAACTACAACTTAATTGTCATAATAAATCTATAATGGGCCTTAAATGCCATTTGAAATTTACAGTCTTGTAATGAAATTGTAAAACTAGATAACAAGACTAGGTGTCTCATAGCAAGCAACAAATTCTGCCTCTATGATGGAAAACTCCACTAGCAACTGCTCCTTTATGAAATCACACCTTCAGCTAACACGAAAATATAACTAAATGTGGATTTCCTACTGTCTTGGCATCGTGTGAGCTCAAAATCAGAATACCCAATAATCTCAAATTGATTAGACCTCCTATACATGAGTATGGACCCCTTTGTCGTTTGAAAATGCCAGAAACCTTTTTAGCTGTGATCTAATGTTCTCTACGTGGATTATTTTGATATTTGACTAACGTGATTACTACAAAGGAAATGTTAAGATAAGAACAAACTTACACATACTTAAGAATTTTACATAATCTTCCAAAGGGTTCACTTGTATCTGTTTAGAAGATTATGTATACCTTAAGATCTCGAAAATCCTCAACACAATTGTTGGCAAGCAAAATGTCATTCACATACAACATAAGAAATAAAAAGTTACTCTCAATGATCTTATCGTAGACATAAGCTTTTAACGGGTTCATCTTAAATCCAAATGACAAAATAATAGAATTTAAGGTACTATTGACAAGATGTTTGCATGCGCTTATTGATGGACTTGTTAAGTTTGCACATCTAGTTATTGTTCTCTTTCTAGGCTAGCCCTTCTAGTTGTAACATGTAAGTGATCATTTCACTGTCTACATTAAGAAAGGCTATCTTGATGTCCATCATTTGTAACTTAAGATTAAAATGTGCCACAAGAGTCATAATAGTCCTAGAGGAGTCTTATAAAGAAATTTAAGAGAGAATTTCCTTACAATCAGTGCTTTCCTTTTTCAGTAAATCTTGTCACAAAAAGACATACCTTTTTCCTTGTTCACATTGCCTTAAGAATCCCTCTTAGCTTTAGATAACCATTCATGACTTATGGGCTCCACACCTTTGGACAATGAGACAAGGTCTAATACGTCATTTTTCCTCATGGATTAGATTTCCACATTCATGGCATAGTCTAAAACTAAGAGTTTGAACTACCAACTACTTTCTAGAAAGTGAGTGGATCAGTTTCCATGTCATTTACCTCATTTTCATTAAGAAATACAATGTAGTAAATGGATATTTCACTTCTTTTTTCTCTTGTGGAGCTACTTGTTCAACTTAATCTCGAGCTTGTTGAGTTTGACTTTGAGGTTTATCTCCTTGATGGATGAAAGTATTCACAACTTCACTTGAACAGATCAAACTGTACTTAGGAATCATGTGAAGAAAGATGGTTTCATTATGATTTGTAGCTACAGTAGGAAGAGGAAAGATTGATTCCTCTTCAAAGGTAATGTTGTTATCTATGTCTTCCCCTCAACATACTCAAGAAATCTAACATTTCTTATATCAAAAAATGTCGTAGATGTGGGATTACAAAATTTATACTTCTATAACCTCTTAGAGTATTCTACAAAATAATTAATAATAATTCTTTATTCCAACCTTTTCTTATAAGGCCTATATGGCCTACCCTCTGCTGGAAATCTCCATACTCATAAATTCCTTAAAACTAGCTTTTATTGGTTTGCAACCTGTAGGGTATTTTATTAGTAGCCTTGAAGATACTTCACTGGAAATATCAACCTTTTAGTGCCACACCCTAGAGTGAGTGTAATAAAAACATGTAAGAAATCATACTTCTTACTATATCCTTATGGGCTATGCTCCACCTTTCCGCCACATCTTTCATACTAAAAGGACTTGGCGTGGTGTATTGAGAACATTCCATCACTTCTCTAAATATTACACAAATAGCCTTAGACAGTGTTCACCAGTTCTATCATGTCAATTGTAGTATTAATTATCATGATCCAATCTAAGGGTCTTTATAGTCTTGAAAAGTTATTTTTGAACTTTAGTTTTGCATGACTCGAACACGTCTAACGTTTGTGATTTCTCAGGTATCAATTAGGGGTAATCGTATCAAGTGCAGTTGTTAATGAATGTAGTGCAATACCTTTGACCATTCTAAGTTACTAGTAGGAATGAACCACAAATATCTAAATGTATCAATTCCAACGCATTCTTTTCACCTCTCTTATCTTACTTTGCTCTTGTTTATCATTTTTGCGCTTTATAGATTCAACGCATATTTTATTATTATTATAAGTCTCTAAAAACTTCTATTAGCTTCAAGCCTATGAATTCTCCCTCTTGAGTTAAGATTGAAACTCTAGTGCCATAAGCTATATGAATTCTCATTAGGCAACTTACATTTTGCACCTTTGGTTTCATTTGTTTGGAATTCTTTCAAAAATATATAGATTCTTAGTATGCAATAGTGTAGTGGAACTATAAAATTGAAATTGAAAAATATCTTAACTTTTCTATTTTCAAATGACCAAATATAACCTTTCTTGTTTAAAACAACAACAGAAATTAAAGTTCATCTAAATGATTGTACAACCAAAGTGTTTTTCAACTTGAAAACACATATAGTATTCAACAATAATTAAAAATCCTTACATCCATAACTTTGTTAAGGTTCTCTAATGAATCTCTTGTCTTCAATAGGATTTCGGTACTTTAGAATATTTGCACGAGTTGTGGCACTTAAATCCATCCATCAAATATATATAAGGACCAAAGTCATAGCAACTTGAGTACAAATAAGATAGAAAGTTTACCCTTCTCATGCTAAGCTTAATATTTTACACAATCTTTCTTCACAAGAGAGGACACCTTTGGAAAAAGGTTCTTCCTTTCAACTTTCCCTTTACCGGGGGCTTTATGCTTCTTTCTAAAGTCTACAATTGTAATCTTCTTGTCCTTCCTTTTTCTTTTCACTTGAATAGGAAAAGCTAGCAAGTGAACCCTTTTAATCTTTTGTTGCCTCATTCTATCATTCTCTTGCACTAAATATGAGATAAAGTTATTCAATGTACATTTTCCCTTATACACTTGTAGCTCACCTCAAATTGTCTAAATAGAGGAAGTAGGGAAATTAAAACTAAATGTACTAGTATGTCCTCTGGCAACTAAATCTTAAGGTCTTTAATTTATCAACAAGATGCAACATATCTGAAATGTATTCTCTTATATTCATGTTGTCCTTGTACCTTATGGAGGCAAATTACCTCAAGCAAGCACTTGCCTCTATCTTTTTGCTTTTAGCAAACCGTTCCTCAAGGTATCAAGGAACTTTTTTGTGCCCATTTCCTCATACATGGTGTCCAAGATAGCTTTGGACATTGCATTCCTCATGAGCATCAGACCTATATTGTTGGAACTTTCCCACCTCATGTATGCCTTTCCTCTTATGAGGTACTATCCTTAATTGGCATAGGTGTTTTAGGCACCCTCAATGTGTTACCTAGATCCATGTGACCCAAACCATCCTCATTTTATCGTTCTAGGTTTTGAAATTGGTTTTATTAAGAATAGGATTGCTATTAATAGTGGTAAAAATAAAGTTGACAGTGAATGCTTGAAGAAACGATCAAGATGAAATTAGCTTACAAAAATTAATCTAAATATAATGAATTACATGACAAATAATGACAAACACTTGTCTTCAATTCAATTGGTGCGACATTGAATCTAGTCATTGGATGATTTAACTCGTAAGTGATTGATTAATTGTAGAAATTGAGATCAATTACAAAATACACTCAAGCACTTATCCTTCCTTTAGGTTGACTAAGCACTCGCAATGGACAACTAATAGCAATTAATGCTCATTGTTACATGTATATGCATCTTTTACTAGACAACAACTTTCCTTTGGTTAGACTTATTGTCCTTATGAAAAAACATACACTTACCTATACAATTCACAAATGAAAAGCCTATATGATAGAGGCCACTTTGGTGATTATGCCGCTTCAACCAATCAAAGTAAAGAGTGGGGCACACTCAACATTGAGCATCTTAATATTGTTATTATATCATGCAAGTATCATAATTCACTATAATTCATACAATAAATTACCCTAACCAATATTTGAAAACATCCAAAAATATCCTTGTATGACATATTTCAAGAAAACATACAAGAAAAACAATGATCGTTGGTGTTTTATGTTTCCTTGGATGCATGATCAATCTTAGAAAGATGTAATCGATTGTGCAATGGCATGGATAAGGTTATTATTGATCATAAAGGTTGGCGATTGATCACCCGATGTCCAAAAATCTTCTAGTTTATTAATTCGAGTCCTACAACGATTGATTTTTCACAATTTTTTTGAAGATGGATCAATCCCTTGATGTTGAGATTAATTGTGTGCATCATGCTATATCTATTGAAATATCAATACAATGCAATGATTGATCTCTGACAATGGATGATCGATGCGGCCTATTAGGCTTGCAGTGTGATCAATCTTGTTGATTACTAAAATAGTTTTCCTAACTAAAAACACCATAGGGAACCAAAAATTTGACCAAAACTCATGAATTTTGACAAAACACCATGGAAGAACACATACAATCACAACAACAAAAAAAAAAAAAACTCATTAAACATGTGTTAATCATTTAATTCTAAAACTCCATGTATAAGTTCAATCCCAAAAATCACTCATATCCCACTTGTTTGGATTTCTAGGGAGATGGCGACACCTCTAAATGAAATCTGACACTAAATGTTTTATGTATAACAATATTTTTGTATGAAAAATCTAGGACTAAATCCATTTAATTATATCAAATCCTTGATAGGCTAAAGAGCTAATTAGGCCAATCGATTGTTGGTATTTGGACCCATAAAATTCTATTTAAATTAATTAAATTGAGGGACCCTAAGTAAACTAATTTGTGAGATGCCCATAATTTGGTATGTAAGTGTGTCCACATGCTTGAAGGCATCTGCCAAACATACAAATACACACGGCATGATTCACATCTAACATAAAAAATTTGTACGGATTAATTAATTCTAGATAAATAGGCTTAATAAGCATGGCCATTTAATGTGATTAAATCTATTTTTCTTATTGTAGCCTTAATATTCAAAGTGTTCCATTTTTCCATCTTCCTCCCCTTTTTATTATATTAACTGAGTGCAGAATATGTATGAAGCACAAAAATAATGTCCTATAGTCACGCCCCTAAATTGGAGTTGTTACATGACATTACTCGCGAAACCCATATATATCCATAGAGTAGTATTTATTCCAAATCATAAGTCTACTACATCGTATGCAACAGAAAATTAAGAATTTTAAAAGTTGTCCTATTACATCAATTATTCTTATTTGTTTGAAATTATAACTAGGAATCTCTTCATTTTCTTCAGAATTTACCATCCCCATGCATACTCATTCTTATTTGTGTTATATGCAAAAAGGATTTTTCAAAGTGGGTGAGCGACTAATTGTCCAATAAAGGATTTATCTACATTTTTAGGGTATGAACATAGTAAATATTTAACTAAGTTTCATATATTCATTTGAAAATCCATGTGAGAGTAAGTAGAAATCAAGCATGTGTAGTGCTATTTATAGCCACTTCTACTTGCACATTCTATTGGTCTGTTACGAACTCTAATAGTTAATGTACTAATTTACTGATTAGGGTCTTAGTTTATAACTCCAACTAACAAGGATTATGTGTAACTTTATTGGTTGTCTCAATTTTTAAACTAAATCGAAAGGATTATGTATTTCAATTTATAATTTTGATTAAGAAATTCACGTGGACTCAATCTATAACATTACTTAGAAGAGTCATGTCCAACTTGTTGGCTTAATACTCTAATTGACAGGGTCATTTGAATCCTAATTGAAGAGCCCAAAACTGTACCTTACTTGAAAGGGTTAGAACTAGTCCCTATACATTATTGTTCATCCCCGTTAGCATCATATCACTAGAATTCTCATGAATAAAACCATGCACTTTGATGTTCAGAATAAATAATTTGACATTTAATTCACATCTAAAATTTATTTCATGGTAAAACATTTTGAATTTAAAACATGTTAGGCCCATTTATGGCAACAATAAAAATAGCAATTGTTAGGAAAATTCGTTGGAAAACAAAGTATAAAGAGTTTAGCCTAAAAACATGATTTTCATGAAAATCATTTTATAAAAAGTTAGTTGTAAACATTGTGCAAGATAGACCCACTTGGTTTTACTTCATTTATTGCTATGGCTCAATAGATTCAATTTCATGACAATCATAATAATTCCTAATTTAATGAGAATTTTGCTTCTTATGTGCTTTCCAATGAAATCTAAGCTTTTGGACAATGAGATAGTTCTTTCCTACATATTTTTTTACTGATCATTATTTGTTTTAGATTACAGTCCACCTATTGAGAGGCCTTTTTATCCTTGATTTATGTATTTGATATCTCTTATATTCGGCAAGGTTCTAATTCAAATATTTTTGTGTGTTTTGGCATTAAAAGTGGTGAATTTGGACATTAACTACACTTGAAAATGCTTTTGTTTGCTTTCTAAGTTCATGACTTTGAAATGAACTATAGTACATTTTAAAAGCTTGCTATGGTCGAGGTCCACAAAAGTGGGTGGGTGTTTCACGCCCATGAAAACAACGTAGTACACTCTGTCGATGGTTGCGATCGAGGATCACGACCATAGGGGAGCAAGCCGCAAGTGGAAGATTAGGTCTCATGACCACAAGGCCAGTTGTGGTGCACAATGGTTCCGCACTCGTGAGGTAGCATGCTGTGATTGAGAGAGGCGATTTCACAATCATGGATTGCAATAAATCTGTTGCAAGGATTTGTTTGGCTTGTTCTTTCTCCATATACAACTTTAGTCACCTCATCCTATAATTACATGTTCTCTACAAGTTTTAGGGATTTTTTTTTTTTACTAATTTTACACATAAAAATTTCTAGGTTTTCGGGGACAAAGATTCAAGAGAAACGGGTAAATTGTTATTTCTCCTATACCAAGTCTTTTGCCATAATTCCTACATGTAAACATATGCCAATATAATTTCGTTGACATGTTTATCTAATTAACTAATGTGTAAACCTATAAAATTCATGTTCATGTGCCTATGGTGTGAGAACATTTATTTCCTACCAACATGTAATGGCATTACAAGGTTTAATTTAAAAATTTACCTCAATTGGTGCAAGAAAAATTTCTCCTCTCTTTTTGAGCCGGTTGCTCCAACTACTTGGGGTCGGAGATTTTTATTTTTTTGTTGCAACCCCAAGCTTGGTAGTGTATTTATAGTTAGGTTTCACCTAGGTGGTTAAGGTAGACTTGACTCCTCATTATTGGTAACATGTTTTCAACAAAACTTCCAAGCCAAACCAGCCCAATCCTTCCAATCTAGCCTTCTCATGCGCATGATATTCACACTCAAATCCCCCTGTTTCGATAAAGTTTGACTACTGTTTATATGAGTATATTCTCCTTGAAAAAATTAGCAGCACATAAATAATTAAATAAATTATTGCATAAATAAATAAATAAATAATCTCCAAGTTTTTTCTTTTTGTTTGAAAAATCAGGTTATTACACCTACGACTACAAGCAAGGTGCAAGCCTGCATATGAACCTAACAAACATATATGAATTCTTATATAATCCCTTTGTTTATAGGTATATCCCGTCCATATGCATTAGTCAATTAAATTCTACGGCAGTCTAATAATAAAGTGATATTAAGATTATAATTTTATAGATTTTGATAATATTTGTTATATTAAAAACATAATTTAACGCAAGTGTCAAGCCCTTAAGGGTGAGTCAATTAGAATTTCCGAGTAGTCTAACGACAAGGGCTCGAGCTATGAAAGTGAAAAAAGCTATGATTAGCCTAGTCCACTAAGTCCTTGAAGAAATGGGGTGAGTGGACAAGTTTGTGGAAGTCAAGAAAGTGCATGAATCAATATAATGAATCAATTTATTGCATTGGAAACTTGACAATGACAAAATTTTTTGCTTGTGCAATCGATTGCCCAAAGGATTGATCGTTGCAGAGACATGGCCAGCTCGAAGGTTTTGAATATTGATCTTAGCATCTCAAATTGATCCTAGCTCTTTAAGATTAATAATGTAGAAAGTTCACTAACTCGTTTGGATCAATCTTAAGCCATACCAAATTGATTGCTACCATTTATATCAATTGCTAAGTACCCAGATAGATCACCACCATGCGAAATTAGAGATCTTTACGGGTTTTTTTTTATGGGTTTATCTTGTTCTAGTCGTGCTCAATTCAATCTAACTTTATTTTTGGTGTAATTTTAGTTATTTTTACCCAATATAATCCTCTTTTAGTAAGGCATTACATGCAACATTTGATTATGAAAAGATCTCGTATTTCTTTTTCTTTAAACATGTGAATTACCAAAATTCTCGTGAATACTTTACCTAAATGGAATCACTGCAAGTCATTACTAAATTAATTTGTGATACGTCAACTAAATAGCTATGTTTGTTATGGCCGTTGATTGCTTGAGTTTTTCACATTTATTGCACTTGGTTCATGCCATTCTATACTTAATGGGCAACCTTCTTGAATATAGCATTCTCCATTCTTGACCAATTTTCTTTAGAGATCTCTACCTTCTTCCCTTTTGTATACCAAAAGGTATCCTCTTACCTAAAGCTTCAAATGGAGATCCATTTAAGCCATTTTTATTGAATGTTGTGGCTATTGGGTGATCAAAGGATAAGCTAGGGTTTCTTGTGGCTTTAGAACAATGTCTTTACTGTGAACCGACAACGGTTGCCCGCCCAATTATAATGACAACTAAATGTTAAGTCATTGTCGGGTTTTCTTCAACTATGCATTGACAATTGAAAGGAAGCTGATTGTGCTTGGCCTCTGCTAATGGGCAACATAGTGGGGGGTGAAAATGACATAATGGCAATGGATTTGAACAGCAAATAGATGGTTTTCTTTAGCATAACTGACTATAGTTTTCACTTTAAAATTTGGTCCAACAATGGATTTTTTACTGTGGACGGACATTGTTCCCATCATCAATTTCTTCTTCTTTTGCTTTAAATGGAGGGTGTGATCCCATGTATCCATGTATGTTATTTGGCCTATGCAGTTGAGTTTCTGAACTGCATTTCTATGCTTGAGTGTGGTGTTTTTGTATAAAATAGTTTTAGCTTATGCGAAGAAAGATTTATTTTGGCAAGTCGTCATTTTTATTTTTTTTTCTTATCTCATTCATATGCAAAATTATTGGTCTAACAACTTAATAATCGGATTGATATTAATTCTTTGCTAGAATTTTAAATAAGTATTCATAAGGTGATTTAATGATAAAATGTTATGTAATTTAGAAAAATGAACAAATATTAATTTCTCTTTTCAGGATCTTAAAAAAACTCTTATAATTGTTTCTAAAATATAATATTATGTTATATCTAATTTATAGTCTTATTTCACCCAACAATTCAATTCAATATATTAAATAAGTTAGGATTTTAATATCTTTTAAATTTAGGAAAAGGAATCTTAAATATAATTTCTTGTAGATTATATAGTTTCAAAATGAAAATAATGAAACTTATGATTTAAGCCGAACACAAGAAACATAATACGATTATAAGCTTATAATAATAATAATAATAATAATAATAATAATAATAGAAGACATAACAATATTGACAATAAATACATTGCTGAAAAATATTATTAACATTAATAACAATAAAATATCTATTATAGTAATATTGACTTCAACAAATAATAACTTCACAACTTTTAATTTCATATGTTAATATTATATTTGAATCATTATAATACACTTATTATCACAAGACAATTATATCGATGTAGGTCACATCGACACTGTTTTACACACGTAACAACATTTCACACCATATAGTATTGATAATGCTCTTTCTCTCAAAACTAATCATTCACATATAAAACATAATGTACACATCTCACATCTAGAAAACATTTTGTCCCACTTTTCCGCCCTTTCATCAAGATTTTTTTTTCAACAGTGAAATGTCCGTCCAATCGCAACCTAAGTCTTTACTGTACACCCAAGTGTGTCATGGCCCCAAAATAAGATAGCATTTGTCGCAAATCATAAATCTATTATATTATTACAATAAAAAAAAAGAAATTATAAACTATTTTATTACATCAATTATTCTTATTTGTTTGAACAGCCATAAAAGTCATAACTAAAAGTTCTTTCTAGCCACGTGCTTCTTGCTTATCCTCATTTGTGTTTTTTTGCAAAAAGGGAGTTATTGAAATGGTTAGTAATTAATTGTTCAATAAAAGATTTACTTTTTTTTTGAGATGCCAACATAATAAAATATTTGACAAATTTTTATACATTCATTTGCAATTCCAAGCAAGTGAAAGGAAAATTTAACATGTGTACTATAATTTGTAACCAATCCCACTTCTGCATTCCACTGGTATATTTAGGGACTTAGATAATTCGTATACCATATCTACTGATTGGGGTCTTAGTGTATAACTTTGACTAATGAGGGTTATGTGTGACATTATCAATTGTCACAATTTTTAAATCCAATTATGTATATTTTTTTTATAACCTTAGTTGAGTCGGTTACATGAACTCAAGTTATAATCTCGATTGAAGAGAATCACGTATAACCTTATTGGTTATTTTAATTTTTAAATCTAATTGAGAGGGTTCTGTATCTTAACCTATAATTCTGATGGACTCAATTTATAATCTCGATTGAAGGGGTCATGTGCAGCCTGTTGGCTATTTCAATTTATAGCTCTAATTAAAAGAGTCAGCTTATTCTTGGCTGAACGGCTCAAAACTTCTACCTCACTAGGAAAGGTTGGAACTAGTCCTTACGCTGTTGTTGGTCCACAAGAGCACCATATCATAATATTCTTTATATATAAAATCATTCACTTGAAATCCAACGTAAATAGTTTGGTAACTAGTTCACATCCGAGATATATTTTGTAGTAAAATCTTGTGAATTTACGGCATACCAAAGTCATATGTTGAAGCAGTAAAATATAACAATCGGTAGGAAAATATTTTGGAAAACATGGCATAGAGAATTCCAATTGCAAATATAATTTTGAAGAAGAAAATCATTTTATAAAAAGTCAATTGTAAAAGCATGCAGGATAGACACACTTATATAACAGAAATTTCATTTGCATGGTAGATATTAATTTAAAATAAAGCAATTATAAAAATTGTGTAGGGTAACCCACTTACTTTGCATCAATTCACAAATTCTGTGATTCACCGATCTCAGTTTCCTGATTTCCTATTCAATTAGAATAATTCCTAATTTAATCCTAATTTAACAATATTTTTATTTCCGATATGCTTGTCAATGTACCTTAAGCTTTTGGATTATGAAACAGTTCTTTTCTACATGTTTTCGTACAAATCCTTATTTGTTTCAAATTGCAATTTAATTTTTGAAGGGATTTTTTATCCTTGGTTTACGTATTTGATGTCTCTCAGGACTAGCAAGGTTCCAACCCAAATATTTTTGTATGTTTTGGCATTGAAAGTGATGAAATTGAGTATTAATTACACTTAAAAACGTTTCTATTAGCATTTTAGCATTCGCAATAGTGAAATAGTCATCCACAACCGTGAAACAAGGGACCCATGTCTGCAAAATGAACTATAGTGCATTTTGGACAACGCTATGTTTAGGGCTTACGGTCTGAGCTATGGTGCCGCGATTGTATAAGGGCTGTTCGCACTTTCGTAAACAACTGTGGAGCATTTTGGACAAATTCGTGGCCGAGGCTCATGGTCGTGGGTCGTGGGTCGTGGGTAAGATGCTGCGGTCATGAGGATAGTGGTGGCATGCATTAGACAGCACCCACAGTTTGGTTTGTGCCATTGAGGTGGCGTGCCACAACCATGAAGGGTGGCCTTGCGACTGTAGAGTGTGATTGTGGGTCGTAGTTTGTTCATGCATAAGGGTTGTTTGGTCCATTTTTCTTGTTCTACTCGACTTTAGGTGCCTCATCCGATTATTACACATTTTATACGGGTTTTAAGAGTCTTTTTACAAACTTAGGAAAAAAAAAAAAATCCTACTTTACAAATTCACAAAAAATTTGAGAGAAACATTGTGTTGCGAGTATATTTCGTCTACATCCCGTCATACTATAATTCTCACATGTGAGGCGTACCAACATAATTTCACCTGTGTGCTTATCAATTTCAGTAACTTGTAAGCCTATAAAATTCGTGTTTTCACCGACCTATGTTGTGAATGCATTAATTTCCAATGAATATGTATTGGAAATGCAAAGTTCGGCGCGGACTTACCTCCAAGCAATAGAAGAAAATTTCTCCTCTTTTCTCCCTAGGGTAGCTGGCAGCAGTAGCTTTCTTGGGTGAGAGAATGTTGTTTCTTTCTTTCCTCCTTTTCCCCCTATAATCTTTTAAATCCCATTTACACTAGGGTTAAGTAGGAGTGTTTAAGGTAATATTGGCTCCTTTATTTTTGGCAGCTAAATTCCAGCAATTTTTTATGCCAAACCAGCCCCAACATTCCTATTTGACCTCACATCAATGATAATTATTCACATTGAAATCGCTTGGCTTGGGTAAAGTTTGACTTGTGTGTGTGTATATATATATACACATATATATGGGCATGTTTCCATCCAAATTGATACCAAACACTAAAATATACAATTAAATAATTAAATAATATCCAGATTTTTTTTTTCAAAATCCGGCAATTTGCATCAATTGTACCATGGATTTTGCGGGACATTTTCCTGGCTACTTTTCTTTCAAACAGTAAACTGCTGATTAGCGTGGGGGGAATGCATGTGCAGCATGGCCCACAGGGACACCCACCAGCGGAAGGCCCCGCGTTTTTGGAAGCCGCCACGTAAATGCTCAATTAATCGTCCCACCACCCATGATTGCCCTTTTGCCGGTTCTCTGGATCTGGAAATCTTATATTCTACGTAGGGCACAAATGGTTCTGTAGGGCATCGCCACGATTTCATTATGCGGACATTTTATGGGTTATAAAATAGTGTCGAATGGTTCATGAATGATTCTAGAAGTTTTATGCTTGATTTTAACGCTTATGTTTGGCATAAGGTTTTTGTGGGAAAATTG